>SJYV01005435.1:109581-269722 GCA_006410875.1 Neotragus pygmaeus | reverse complement strand
TCCCACAGTCTGATCACCAGAGCTTCTGAAGATTAGAGGCTTGTTCTATTTTTACACCTATAATTAGAATATAAAATTAATGTGATAAGTGGTATTTTTATGCTGAGTTTGAATAATATTTAGTGCTTTATTATTATGAAGACTTAGTTTTAAGAATGCTTGTTTGGGCTTGCTGGAAACCTAGGAACTGACTTGTTTCTGTGGAAAAATAAAAGCAGAGTTCCAAATAATTACAAACTTGAAATTCACATATAACTACATATTCTATTTACCAACACATTTACCTGAGGCTGATGGCTCACATCAATTTATGAACAAAGATTACTGATGTGACTGATTACAGATCCCTAATTTTGCTGAGAATAATCATTTTCTGTATAAGAAAAAATTAATTAAAAACATAAGGAGAGATCGTATTAACATTTCCTTTCTTTGGAACACCATAATCCAGCAAACACATATTCAAAAGACAGAAAGTAGATTTTTCAGAATGGTCAAAGACAAACAGAAAAAAAAGGCAAAAGACAAAAACAGCCTTTTTAAGAAATACACATTTAAAAATGATCAATATATATTAAACGGTGTTGAACAAACCTTGCTAATAATCAGTGAAATACCAGTTTTTAAAACGTTACCAAACTTTACCCATCATAATAGTAAAGATTAAAATATGTGACAATAAGATAATTTTCTCATGTAGAATCAACAGTAGTTTATCTTTTGAAAAGATAAAGGAAGATAACAGTGAAGCACTTCGAAATGCCTGGAACATTTTCAGTGTCCAGGAGATGTCAGTTGCCGCTGCTAACATTATCATTATTACTGTGTCACTGCATTATCTCTGTACTTCTTGGCTTACACCTCTCTTACTTGTTCAACTATAAGCCTGAGGAGCACAGGAATTAAGTGGGTTTTTTTTAATAACATAATTGTTATTCAAGGTTATTGTTGATATATTCTCATTTCAGTAATATGTCCTACCATCTTGAATATGCAATAGTATATCATATGACTGTAACAAAATTTATTAATTTATCAATTTCTTACTATTATACATAATATTGTAGTGATCAACTTCATACATTTCTTTACATTCTTTCCTGAAAATTAGTTCAGGAAAATCTCCCAGAAGCGGGATTGGGGGCCTGCACAAACAGTGTAGGGTCTGCGTGTCCAGCCATGTCTGAAATCCAAACCAGTTCTGGGCACATTTAGACGCCTCGTCAATCAGATGAATGGAACTAGAGAGAGAGGAAGTTGAGAAAAATGACTTTTCTGGGAAAACATTAGCATTTGAAGAAAGGCAGGCCACTGGGGAAGTGCAGAACACGTCTGGCGAGCCTGACTGTGGGACGAAAAGGGAGATTAAGGAGAATGAGGCAGACCAGAGAGTCTCCCGCCGCGTTGGGCTTCCACACACGTGCGGGCCTTGCTGCAGGTATAGTGCCGATGCCATGGTCCACGTAGGGGCTGAGAGTCGGCATTTCTAACACGCTCCCGGGTGATGCCGAAGCTGCCGGCCCACGGACTGTACTTCAGCAGGAAAGAAGCAGATGACACCAAGAGGAAGGTTAGCACTCGAGAGTTTCAAATGTCAAGCTAAGCAGTTTGGACTTTTGTATTCAATTATTTGATAGCTGGTTTAAAGTAGGGGGATATTAGAAGATTCTGAGCAAAAGAGATCTAATCACCAGAGGAAAATCAAGAAAGAAAAGTCCTGATGTCAGTTACCTACCAAGTCTTTCTTAGGAGATGGCCTGTTCTGTTCTGTCACTTTAATATTTTCTCAACTTTGGTTAATATTGTTTACGAACCTGAGGTGATTTTGGCCAAGTATCAGTGCTTCACATACATCCCTCTCTAGACTATTTTTTAATAATGGAAGAGACAATCAACAAATAAAAACAAAAGGATGACGGTTTTGCTCTTCCCTGACCTCCCCACCCCTACCTTCTCTGGCCCCCTCAGCAGAGGACATACCTCTAAAGCTACTGATCACTGCTTTATCACTGTTTCTGGTGGCAATCAAGGGGTCCTGTTTATTAAAATGGCACAGGAGTTACCAACAGCCAAGTCTCCCGCACCGTGTCCCCACTCCCAGACCACGGCTCCACCTCCAGCTACTTCAGATGCAGCAGGAGAACACTGCCGATCAGTAGGGAACGTCCGGAGCACGCATCCACCGCTCAACACGCCCAGTCCTCCGGGCAAGCAATGACTCAGGAGAGCAGGGTGACCGGCTGCACACAAAGTGACTCTGACGTGGGGAAACACAAAGGGAAGAAGAGCCTCGGGGAGTCCAGATCCCCGAGAGCTCCTCCCACGCCAGCCCACCCATCTCTGCCCTCTCCACCCATCAGGAGCACTGGGCCAGAAGCCAGCTCTTGCAGAACTTCTTTCCACTCCTTCATTACAGCCTGGGAACAGATGGGGGTGGGGGCGGTGGGCTGTAAAGGAGAGACGGAATTGGGGAAGTAGGCTGAACTCAATATGGATCTCAACCACTGTGGGGGACATCCTCTCATCCTCACAGCAATACTTCAGAATACCCAGCAGTCTTCAAGGCTCCCACGAGGCTCTCGAGCAGGAAATCCCTGCTTGCCGAAGCTCAAGAGATCTCCCAGTTAATAATGAATGCGCTGGCACAGAGTAGGTACAGCCAGCATGATTGAGAAACACAGCGACCTCTGCATTGGCAAAGAAGTCTTAGGTCATGACCCCGGAGGGAAACTGCAGCTGTGCAGATGTGATTTGCAAAAGGTTCTTCAGATATCAGAGTAATCATAAAATAAGGGAAACCATAAAACAATGGAAAGCTGTCCAATACAGAACAACTAACCTGAATAAAGACAAATTATGAACACAGATCAGGAAATGCGCGTATACACTACGGATCACCATTGATCACTAGCTGACAATAAAATGCTCCTTCCGTGACGCCGCTAACACAACAGGGCTCTTACAAATGCAGGGTGCTAAGCCACTTATACTCTACATATGTAACTAATACATCCAGTTAGATCCATATTAGAGTTCCAAGTCTACTTGAAAAGAATAATGAAGATGATTTCAGAAGCTGAAAATGAGACTTCTGGAGGGAGTAAAAGGACTTAGCAAATGTAAAAAAATTCTGAGCAGTAATCGTACTCCTAAAGACTAAAAGTTAGAGAGAATACAGTACATATTAACAGACATTTTACAGCTCCACTTAAAAATGGAAAAATTCAGCAACAAAGGAACTTCAGCTAAATATGAAAGAGAACTCTCTAAGGGTAAAGCATTGTTAATGAAGCAGTGACAGAAACAAAACTATCATTTTTAATTAGTCAGCTCCTTTACATGGTGGTCACTACAATGGAACAGCAACATAAGACAGAGAAGGTTACAATTTAAACCATCTAAAGACAAAAACACAAAACAGAAGAGTCCTAAAAATTATATATATACAGATGGTATCTGTAGATATAAACCGTCCTTTGGAGAGGTCTTTAAAATTGCCTGAAAGGCATTTTATTTGTCCTGAGTCAAACAGCATGATAAATCAGGTATCTGCCTCACAAAACTGTTTCTAAGCCCTAGTCAAGGGGGTACAGCCCCTCCACTGCCCTGAGCTCATGCCTTCATGGCACTAGCATGACCTGCTTCCCTGAGGAACCATGGAAAATTGACAACACTGAGTTTCATTTCACAAACATTCTATATCAGCTTCAAAATGAAGATACGTCACTTGAGATTCTTAAAACACCACCATACCTATCCAGAATTCCCTTTTAAAAACCCTTCAAGATTAAACCTTGGTTTTACTTTCAAACTGGGAATCTATGACAATATGAGACATATAACAAAAGGGATAGGGGGGATGGGGTGAGGAATAGTGTTTTCATGGGAAAAAGTGGCAAGTCATATTGCTTAATGGATCCCCAAAGAGATGTCTTTTTTTTTTTAAACTGGGTGATATAGTTATTCCAGTCTGACTATCAAGTTGGTACTTGAACTGTTCCACAGCATCCTAAAGTTCAAACACCTCTAAATGCTGAAGAACTTACTAGCCTAGACAGCTTTTATTGGTTAAAAAAAATTTTTTAATAAAAAAATTTATTTATGCCTGCAAGCTATGAGCCAGGCTGTTTAATAACTTTAAATGTCTTATCATCTTAACCCTCACAAACCTTTGAGTTCTATTGTCACTCCTGTCTCAAAGACAAGAAGACATAAAAGGGTTAAAGGCCACTGCAGGCAACCAATGGAGCCAAGATCCGCATGATCTTTGAAAGAGCTATGCTTAGACACTGTATGTTTTCCCATACATTACAAACCACAGAGAATCTGACCCTCAAAATTCTGCATCTGAAACAAAAAATTTCCTTCAAAGCTTTTCTTAGGAACATAACGCATTCTCATGGGTCCCTAGGTTATGAACCTTAGGTGTGTTTTCTCCTTATTTTACACACACCTGACCAGCAGAAAACAAAGGGCAAAGCATCAACAAGACAAACTCAGTTATCTTTTTTTCAAAATTACTCAGAAAGGCAATTAAAGGCCATCAATCAAAACATTTAAAAATCAGAATCAGTGACTAGTTCCTTACACTTATCTTGCCCAGGAATTTATAAGAAATAGAGGACAAGAGAAACGAACGGGCAGTNACGTTGTGGGGTGGGAGGTGGGAGGGGGATTCAGGATTGGGAGCATGTGTACACCTGTGGTGGATTCATGCCGATGCATGGCAAAGCCAATAGAATATTGTAAAGTAAAATAAAGTAAAAAAAATAAAATAAAATAAAATGCCATTTACTGTTACTTTTAATCAGAGAGTCACATTACCTAATTAAAGTATTTAAAAACAGTTAATAGAATTATCCAGATAATTGCACTTCAATCTCCAGCAGAAAATAACATCCTCTCTGGGAGCTGCCCTGTAAAAGACCATTGCCCCCACCCACGGTTATACCCACTCACTGGGGCAACTTGCTTGTGGTAACCAGGGATATACAAAGGCTGCATCTTATTAATAGCTCAATCAATTTCCTATGTATTTCCTATAGTATCTCATATTAATTTACATGACAGGTCCAAAGCTTTCTGTGGGATCAACTGATCATTGCTACTGTTGTTTAGTTGCTAAGTTGTGGCCAGCTCTTTGCAACCCCAAGAACTGTCAGGCTCCTCCATCCATGGGATTTCCCAGGCAAGAATACTAGAGTGGGTTGCCATTTCCTTTTCCAAGGGATCTTTCGAAGCCAGGGGTGAACTCGGGTTTCCTGAGATTCGGCAGATTCTTTACTGGCTGAGCGAGCAGGGATGCCTGGGATCAACCGATGCCTCTGTTAAAATGAAGTATTGTTCAGCTTCTCCCTTTGCTGAATCTTTGGCCCTCAAACCCTTACAGGGAATTTCTCCTAGAGCCTTTTTCCTATAATCCTTTTACACTCAAATTTCCCACCACAGGGACTGCCCTGGTGGTCTAGTGGCTAAGACTCTGAGCTACCAACACAGGGCACCAGGGTTTGATCCCTGATCAGGGAATTAGATTCCACTAGATTCCACATGCTGCAACTAAGACTTGGCACAGTCAAATAAATAATTTTTTTAATCTCCATCACAAGAGTCTGTTTCCAGGGAACCTTAATAAATCCCTTAAAGGTATCTGGAGAGCTAGAGACAGGCTATATAACGAAACAAGCAGAGGGCTGAAAAAAGTAGGTTTTCAGCCCCTATTTATTTTCTTATTACTGATTAATACTTATAGATCTCACATACTACCTGTCTGCTTAATAAGGATTATCCATTAAAATGAATATATTCTTTTGCATAACTGTTGCTACCAAAGTAAGGAATGTGTAGCCAAACTCACACTCTTCAGCTTGTTTTTTTTGCATTGATTATCTATGTAAGTGACATCATGGTAATGCCTTAGCTGGTAGTGTTTCATTTTATTTTGTAATATACAAAGTACATATAACATAATTTGTACATTACAGAACCAAGAATGTCCCTCAGGAATTTACATTTTTTCTTTAATAATCAAAAATCTGTTTACAAAATATGAGTTAAAGGTGTACATACTATCCTTATTGTATAATTTCTGTTATCACTACAAGAGACCATAAATTTCTGTATCTTCACATAATTCCTCAGTGCCTAGCACAAAGTACAATTACAAAAAAATGAATGAATTGATGAATAAAAGTTAGATGGTTTTTATACTGAGCTACCATATTTATTAATAACCAGCAAACAGTATTAAGTGAAGTTCAACTAACATTTATGTATTACTTTCTATATGCTACTTCTTATGGTAGTAAATGGAGGAGATTGGTGTATAGGAAAGAATCTAGCTACAAGGTCAGATTAAGCTGAGTTCAAATCTGAACTTGGTCATTTATTGACATGACTTTTTTAAGTTAATGAACTACTTCATTTATCTTTATCATAATTTTTTGTTTTATTTATTTCTTATTCTCCCCCCTTCCTTCACCCCCCTACTTCTTGCTTCCTTCCTTAACCAATATTAATTAGGGTCTATCCACTATACCAACCACTATGTGGGTGTTACAAATATGACTGTGAGCAACATAAGTTTTTAACCTCAAATTTATCATTGTCTGTAACTCAATCTAAGAGTGTTTTGGGAAGATTTCCCAGGAGAGAACTTCTCGAAGATAATTTCAAAAATATGATTAAGGTGTCATTTTGGTAAGATGTGGAGACAGTGCCTGAAGAAGAGGGAGAAATTCCAGGCAGAGGTTATCAGTAAAGGATTGTGCATAAGTATGGAGACAACTGAACACAGAGTACCATGGAAACTCAGTGCATCATAATTTTCTGAGAATCATGTATTATGAGTACACACTCAAGTCTAACAAAGAAAGAAGGATATGTGATAAGTATCCAGGGAGTGTCTAACAGAATTCAAGAGAAGAAATGCAGCCAGGTATACAAGCGACTGGAATCAATCACAGGCAAGCCATCCTGAGCAAACTGCCCATTTCTTTGAGACCACATAGTGTTTTATCTCTGCTTCATTTAGCATCTGTTTCAGTCTTTCTTGCAGTTTCTATTTTGCTTTTTCTCTCCATGTACAGTGGAAACATTGCTTTGCCAGACCCACATCTATACCACTACTCACATTTCAGAGACTCGACTCTTTTCTCTAAATCCAGGTTACTGCAAATAAAAGTTCCCCTGGGATCAGATGCCTTTCCTAAGTCCAGCCCTACTCTAAGTGAGCTGGATAGGGGTGATAGTTTGGATAATGTGGCCCAACTGGAGGGCTTGTTTTTATGGAAAGTAGTTATTAAAGGAGGATTGCTTCTGTGACTAGAGCACAGAGCATGACCATTGGGTGAAGAAGGGAATGGGATTGGGCAAGAGAGACATAAAACATTCATTATCTTCTACTTTATAGGAAGGACTTTGTACTTTATGCTGGAGGTAGGGAAACAGAACCCTGTACAGAACAACTGACTGAGTTACGATTGAGGAAGGAGTTTATCAAGGATGTCTATTGTCCCCCTGTTAATTTAACTTATATGCAGAGAACATTATTAGAAATGCCAGGCTGGATGAGTTACAAGATGGAATCAAGACTGCAGGGAGAAATATCAGGAACCTCAGATATGAGGATGTGAAAGACACTTAGTCGTGTCCAACTCTTTGCAATCCCACAGATTCTATAGTCCATGGAATTTTCCAGGCCAGAATACTGGAGTGGGTAGCTTTCCCTTCTCCAGGAGATCTTCCCAACCCAGGGACAGAACCCAGATTTCCCACATTGCAGGTGGATTTTCTACCAGCTGAGTGACAAGGTAAGCCCAAGAATACTGGAGTGGGTAGCCTATCCCTCCAGCAGATCTTCCGGACCCAGGAATTGAACCAGGGTCTCCTTCACTCCAGGCAGATTCTTTACCAACTGAGCTATCAGGGATACCACTGTAATGGCAGAAAGTGAAGAGGAACTAAAGAGCCTATTGATGAGGGTGAAGGAAGAGAGTGAAAAAAGCGGTTTAAAACTCAATATTAAAAAAAATAAGATCATGGATTCCTTCCCATTACTTCATGGCAAACAGATGGGGAAAAGGTGGAAGCTGTGACAGATTTTCTCTTCTTGGACTCTAAAATCACTGTGGATGGTGACTGCAGCCATGAAATTAGAAGGCAATTTGCTTCCTGGCAGGAAAGCTATGACTAACCTACACAGTTTATTAAAAAGCAAAGACATCACTTTGTTGACAAAGGTCCACATAGTCAAGGCTATGGTCTTTCCATTAGTCACATACAGTTGTGAGAGCTGGACCATAAAGAAGGCAGAGTGCTGAAGAACTGACACCTTCAAACTGTGGTGCTGGAGAAGACTCTTGAGAGTCTCTTGGACAGCAAGGAGATCAAACCAGTCAGTCCTAAAGGAAGGTAAGGTAAGTCACTCAGTCATGTCCGACTCTTTGCGACCCCATGGACGGTAGCCTATCAGGCTCCTCCCTCCATGGGATTCTCCAGGCAACAGTACAGGAGTGGGTTGCCATTTCCTTCTCCAGGGGATCTTCCCAACCCAGGGATCAAACCTGGGTCTCCCACATTCAAATCAACCCTGAATACTCATTGGAAGGACTAATGCTGAAGCTGAAGCTCCAATACTTGGTCACCTGATGTGACCAGCACTAATTGGAAAAGACCCTGATGCTGGCAAAGACTGAAGGCACAAGGAGACAAGGGCGACAGAAGTTGAGATGGTTGGATATTTCTCCCTGCAGTCTTGATTCCATCTTGTAACTGGAGCCGATTATACAGAGTGAAGTAAGCCAGAAAGAAAAACACCAATACAGTATACTAATGCATATATCTGGAATTTAGAAAGACAATAACGATAATCCTGTATGCGAGACAGTAAAAGAGACACAAATGTATAGAACAGTGTTTTGGACTCTGTGGGAGAGGGCAAGGGGGGATGATTTGGGAGAATGGCATTGAAACATGTATAATATCATGTAAGAAACGAATCGCTAGTCTAGGTTTGATGCAGGATACAGGATGCTTGGGGCTGGTGCACGGGGATGACCCAGAGGGATGGTATAGGGAGGGAGGTGGGAGGGGGGTTCAGGATTGGGAACATGTGTACACCCATGGCAGATTCATGTTGACGTATGGCAAAACCAATACAATATTGTAAAGTAATTAACCTCCAATTAAAATAAATAAATTTAAATTAAAAAAATAAAGCTCAACATTCAGAAAACTAAAACAACAACAACAACAACAACAACAGTATTTTAAATGCCCCTAAATTGAAAAAGCATTGTTTCTTGGAACGATCTGTTGTTTGAAAAACTTGAAGGTTCAGCTTTACCTAAAATAATCTACTTAGTTCTAAGGTACTTTTAATTATTTTTAATGTTTAATATCCTGACTACACTTAGAGAAATATTTTCTTTCAATTACTGTCGATGACTGAAACTGAGTAACTGTTCACTGGCTCTATCCATGATCTCTGAAGGGGAAGCTTCCACGTTTAAGAAAAATTATCCTAAAGCATTTGTTGTCCTTTGAAAAAGTGCTTTCTAAATAGACACACCAGGAATCCTTGTTTTACAAGAGTACTCAAAACAGACAACTATTGAAAATGAGTTCAAAGCTTATTTCCACTGAATGGATGAGAATGTCTTTGGGGTTAATTAAGGGAAAAGAGTCAAATTTCATGAAATTGAAAATACTAGTTTATAATAAACATTAGAACAAAAATGTTAACTTAGAAATAGATTTTACATCATCTTTAACTTTTTATTCATCCAGAAACCAGAAAATTTCTCTGTTACACATTTCTGAGTAACGTAACGTCATTACTTGGCATTTATAAAACATCTTCATGCAGAGCATATCTTTTTTTTTTTTTGTAATTTGGAATGTCTGCTTATGAAAAGTGTCAGACTGACATCCCTAGATATCAAAGTCTTCAATTTGTGCCTTAGATAAGCCTTAGGGAAACACAGCCTTCTCAATGATCCTAGCCAAAATAGTTACAACAGAGCAGCTTAAGCAATAACTGGATGGCTGAGGGCTTGGCCTCTTTGCTCAAACTGTCAGCCAATGTACCAATTAACTCAACTACAAATTTTATGAAAATTTCACTGAAAAGTGAATACATGGCTGTAGGTTTTACAGATGCCTCAAGAAACAAAGAACCTAAACTAATTGCAAAAGCTGTCACTACTGGCATTGAGCCAATGAGTTTAAAAAAGTTTACTGAGCAATCATTTATACTTTGCTTTGTACCTATAGTCATGATTATACCTAAATTAGACTATCTGCCTTGGAGCCAAACACAAAACAAGGATAAATTCATTAAATAATGATATAAATACATAACTTAAGTGCCATAAATTCTATTGCAGCTATTGAACAATTTCATTCTTTCAGTTATAATGCTTAATAAATTTATTTCTAAAAATCTTTCTTAATTTACAGTGAGGCTTTATGGAAATGTAATTTCCAAGCTGTATACACATACTCAATGTAAGATTTTGTTTTTATGATTTGCAGATGATTCTTGAAAAGACTGAATGCATGGGTGTCTGCGCTCTTTTGGTTAAGAAACTCAGTCTGGTGGAACTGTGAAACTAATACAAAAGTGAGAAACCTATAAGGAAACAGAAGAGTTGATCTGAGGTGAATGTTGGGGTAGAGAAGAAGATGGCTGACAGATGGTTAAGAGTAAAGGAGAGTCTGGTTTCCTATGTAGAGTTGAGTCTGAGAGAAAACCTGCATGTCCTTTCTTGCCTTGCATAGATCCATGGGTGTGCCGCTGTCCACAACCCGCTACTGGAGTCAGAATAGCAACAGAGTCAACTCAGACCTGGATGAGATCCAAGACCAAGTTGTCTGGAATGAGAACTGATAAAATATACCTAGAAAGACAAAACTTTTCCTATCCTGTCTCTTCACAGACTGGGCTAGATTATAATTTGGAATTAAGACTTTGGGAAAAGAACAATACTCAAGCATGAAGCCTGAAGAATGTTTTGAAAGGCAAGGTCACCTGCAAGGTCATGTTCAATTGGTGGTAGAGATCTTTGTCCTGAAGCATTATTTTCCAAACTCATCCCTTGAATTCCGGAAAAGAAGCGAAACCCACACTTTAGCCTCTCTCTCCTCCATATCTATGACAGCTGAAATGAAGCTTAAGGGGGAAATAACAAGAAATTGAACAAACAAAAATGAAAATTAAACTACAAACTAAATAACTTACACCATATGAAACAGAATTAGTGTAACTGAGGTAAAAAATATATATATAATATGTAGGTCTAAAATACTCCAACAGCATTAAAGCCAAATAATGGAAAGAGTAAGCAGAAANAACAAACAAAAATGAAAATTAAAACTAAAAACTAAATAACTTACACCATATGAAACAGAATTAGTGTAACTGAGGTAAAAATATATATATAATATGTAGGTCTAAAATACTCCAACAGCATTAAAGCCAAATAATGGAAAGAGTAAGCAGAAACAGAGACATCTGTGGAATAGATGTTATTTGAACTTTTTAAAATTAGTAGTGTGAAGAAAGAGCAGAATATATAGAACAGAAAAGCATCAAAAGAAACCCTTCAAAAGAAAATAAAATGGATACAATTAACTGGCAATGAAAAAGAAAAATTAACACATGGAATTTGGTAGTAGGTTTATCATTATCCTTGTATCTGAGGTTCTAGACACAAAAACGTAGGGGGACAGAAAGCATTGAAAAAAAATGATCAAGAAGTAGTCCAAATACAACATAATCTCAAAACCATTCAAAAAATTTTTAAAAACTAGCTATACATAAAAAAGAAACTCTAAAAGCTTCCTAAAAAAGATTATATATTCTAAAAACAAAACAAAACCTCACTGGAATTAAACCGACATCAACCATTCCAGCACTGGATGAAAGAAGAATCTTTATAAAGTGTTAAAGGCAAAGTTCAAACTTAATACAATTTTCTATTTGGCCTGAATAAAATCATCACATTGTCATTTTGAAACAAGAGGGAAGCGGGCAGGGCACAACCTTTGAAGGAATGACAAAGCCCAAGGACACGATATAAACTGATTAGAACCAAATGGGTTGAAGATGGTAGACAAGACCTTGAGCCTCAAAACATACTCATCATAACATCAACAAGCTAACTGACACAATCACAGGCACTAAGACAGTTCAAAGGCCAATCAAAGACCAAAAAGTAGGCGGTGGCCCAATTTCAGGAAATCTCCACCCCTTCCCCCAATATAGTTGGAACAATGCTCCNTCATCATAACATCAACAAGCTAACTGACACAATCACAGGCACTAAGACAGTTCAAAGGCCAATCAAAGACCAAAAAGTAGGCGGTGGCCCAATTTCAGGAAATCTCCACCCCTTCCCCCAATATAGTTGGAACAATGCTCCGACTCAGTAGCTTATGAAATTACCCATCCATAAAAGCTACCTAGACCATATTTCCAGGCCAGTCTCAAGTCTTCTGAGATGACTCACACTCTTGTCTGTAGAATGTGTTTCTCTCTAAATAAATGCACTTCTTACCTATCTCTCTATCCTTCATGGAATTCTTTCTGCAATGAGACATTATGAACTTGAGCTTCATTAAAACCCAAAAAGAGGTGTGTGATCTCAAGGTGTGTGATCTCAAGGTGTGTGAGTTCAAGTTCAAATCTGAGGTGCATTATTTCAATTTCAAGGGTGAAATAGGGCTGCACTGTCTGTAGAACTTTTCTATAACTTTTCAATAATCATACGTAGATATTGACTATCATCTTAGAAAGAGCAATCCTCAGAACTCACCTTCAAATTTATTCTCAGAAAAACAACTCAAACAAGAGACCCCAATGATGGTTCACTGGTTAAGATTCCTCCCTTCTACAACAGGGGGCATGGGTTCAATCCCTGGTATGGGACCTAAGATCTCACATGCTACCCGGTACAGTCAAAAAGGAAAAGAAACAAATAAAGGAGGGGGTGAATTTCTATGAGATTTATTATAAGTAAATTAAAAGTTTATTCAGGTTTACTGTCATACAGAAAATAAAAGCCCAACAAACAAATGAAAATCTATTAAAATCAGGACTAAATAACAAATATCAATATAACTGGGTAAAGAAAGAAGAGAATGAAGTATAAGGAGACATGAACAATATATTTAGGGGAAAGATACAGGTATTTATGAGCTTATCAAATTGAAAAAGATAAAATATGTCTGCATATAAATGTAAAATGTATAACTCTTAACAAAGCATAAAAGGTTGATTCAGCTAATAGAAGCCAAGAAAAAAAAAAGAAAAAATGTGTAAATAGAAATACAAATAGCAAAAATAAGTCCTAACATAGTAGTACTTTTAATACAGTTGAGTTAAATTCATAAGTCAAAGAGAAAGACTCTCAAATTATAAAAAAGCAATCTATCAATGCTTTATTTTGGAACAGATAAATTAAAAGAACATATAAGCATTAAAAATAAGAAATAAAAATACAAGAAATGAAAGCTTCAGAGAGAAGGGAATTCAATGGTATGTGTGCAACAGAAAAAAAGAAATGGCATCAAACAGATAAAAAAATTTAAATAGATATAGAAAACATATTAAAGAAATACAGAATATGTAACTATAAGAAAAATAGATATGTTAGTATATTATACTCTGAGATATTCATATTCATTTGAGAAATGTATCAAACTGGCAGAAAAAAATAACTGAAGGTACAGAAACCTTGAAGACTACATCCATTGCCTTGAAGTATGTGTGCGTGTACAAACACATATATACATATATCTTACATCTCAAAAATACATACTTACTTTGAGCATATTTGTAAAACAAACAAAACTGTGCATATAATATCCAAAAGGAAATTATAACAAATTTGACAAAATCAACAACTTAGAAGTAATGTTTGCTGATNTGTACAAACACATATATACATATATCTTACATCTCAAAAATACATACTTACTTTGAGCATATTTGTAAAACAAACAAAACTGTGCATATAATATCCAAAAGGAAATTATAACAAATTTGACAAAATCAACAACTTAGAAGTAATGTTTGCTGATGATGGTAACAATTGAAATCATTAAATGAGTTCATATTTAAACTATTTATATATAAATTATAGGAAGATAAAATGTAAATATATATGCTTATGGATATTCTACTAAACACGTATCATTTTATAAATAAAATTATAAAATTAGTACTTAAAACCAAATGAAAACATTACATTGCAAAAGGAGAGGGTACAGATGATAAAGTAGAGCTAAAAAGGAAATAGACAAGTTTATATATATTTAGGCAAAAACAAGACAAATTATAAAAATATCAAAATAGTCCATTTTAAAAGTTGAAGAATGATCAAGAGAGCAAACCCAAGGGAGACAGAAGGAAGAAAATAATAACTATAAGAGAAGAGGTCAGTAATATAAACAATAATAACCAGAAGAAAAATAAATTTTAAAAGATCAACAGAAACAAAATCACAAACAACAACTGTTTTAGGAAAAAACAGTAATTCAGCTAACTGCAAGCTCAACAGAAGACTAATAGCTTAATAAAAGAACATAGTGGACATCTAGTAATAAATTTGAAAACTTATGAAACTTAAAAACAAATAGCCTTCTATTGTCTTATATTTTCTATTTTTTCATTTACTTTACTTGATTTTGTTAACTTTGTAGTACATAATTTTAAGATCTGCTTTAAAGTCTTTATCTGATAATTCAACATCTGAGATATCTTACAACCATCATCTTTCCTATTTTCTTTTTTTTTTCTCCTATTTTCTTTCTTTTGGAAAGTAAGTTACATTTTCCTGGTTCTTTCAAAGTTGAGTAATTTTTATTTTGACCTTGTGTGTGTTTTTGTGCTAAGTCTCTTCGGTCATGTCCAACTCTTTGCGACCCCACGGACTGTAACCCTCCAGGCTCCTTTGTCCATGGAATTCTCCAGGCAAGAATACTGCAGTGGGTTGCCATGCCCTCCTCGAGGGGATCTTCCCAACCCAGGGATTGAATCCAAGTCTCCTGTGTCACCTGCATTGCAAGTGGATTCTTTACTGCTGAGCCACTAGGGAAGCTTTGTACAAATATATTATATACATACTCTAAGTTGTAAACTTCTGCCAAATACTGTGGTTCTTGTTTCAGAAGGCAATCCATCCTACTATCTTACACTGGCAGTTCTGTGTCACCTTCACGTGCAGTAGAAGCAACTTCAGTTCAATCACAGCGCAATATACGTCTTTAGGGGGTTGTAACACTTGGAGGACATGGCAACCCACTCCAGTGCTCTTGCCTGGAGAATCCCATGGACGGAGGAGCCTGGTGGGCTACAGTCCACGGGATCGCAAAGAGTTGGATACGGATACGACTGAGAGACTTCGCTTTCACNAGGGGGTTGTAACACTTGGAGGACATGGCAACCCACTCCAGTGCTCTTGCCTGGAGAATCCCATGGACGGAGGAGCCTGGTGGGCTACAGTCCACGGGATCGCAAAGAGTCGGATACGGATACGACTGAGAGACTTCGCTTTCACTTTCACTTTCATATATAGAATAGTGGAGAGGGAAATTTCAACCCACTCCGGTATTCTTGCCTGGAGAATCCCATGGACAGAGGAGCCTGGTGGGTTATATTCCATAGGATCGCAGACAGTCGGACACGACTGAGTGACTAACGCAACACACAAAACTATGGATGTTAGTGGCAGAAGGAACAGTGGAAATCATTTACTTGAATCATATTTTTCAGAAACCTCTTCAAACTGAGAATTAAATGTCTCATTCAGTTGATCATCTAAAGGAAGTTGANCAGTCGGACACGACTGAGTGACTAACGCAACACACAAAACTATGGATGTTAGTGGCAGAAGGAACAGTGGAAATCATTTACTTGAATCGTATTTTTCAGAAACCTCTTCAAACTGAGAATTAAATGTCTCATTCAGTTGATCATCTAAAGGAAGTTGAGGGATATAATGTATTTATATCCAGAGATGCTAATACTGTGTGGACCTATGCTCTATTCATGGAATAATAGAGTCAACAATAAACTAAAATGCACCAGGTATATAAGTGACAAAGTTGATTTGATTTTGTGAAGTTTCAGAAGAGTAGCTTTTTTCTTTATAATGTATGCTTAAATTCCCAATGCTAAAGTTAATGGACAGAACAGAAAATAGGTAAACTAGTAGAAAAGGCAAAGGGATAAAATCTGAGTCTGACTAAACTTAATTTGAAAAATAAGTAGCTTAACTAGCTAACAATCTTTAAAAGGAGTAATATGTATAAAAAGTGCCTCCTGGGAAACTCACACAATAGTAAGTTCCCATTCAAGCAATTGTAGTTTTATTAGTTTAAAAACACAGCCACTGAGGTTATTCCTATGTGTTCGTTAGAATGTGAAAGGCTGTTCTGAAACTAATGGTCTAGAAGCACTAAGGCACTGAATATTCCAAGGGAGACAAGGCTTACCCAGGTGTGCAGTTATCACTTGAGGATAACTTTCTTATTTAACAAATTTCTTCCTGCAAATGAAACAAAGTACTATCACTGATGAATTCACTATTTTCTCCAAAAGCATGTGTGTGATGCTTGAAGTAACCAGAATTTCTCCATGTAAGGGAACAAAATTTCACACTCTAAAATGCGTTTCTTTGGGAGCAGGATTAATTTAGGCTGATAATTTTTAAGAAACAGAAGACTTGGGAAATTTTTCTCCCCACTTTACTACCTAAAAGAATTTAGATGGAGGCCTTGTTCCTGTAATAGAGCTATCACCACAGATACCTGCAAAGAACATAGGCTAGAAATGGTGGGGGTAAGGGCCTAAAAATCACCCTGTCCCCTTGTCTCTGCATGGTCCAGCAACATTTGTTTACCAAGCACTGCTTTTCCGTCTCCATATGAATTGCCTTCCTCTCAAGTCCCCAGAACTATCCCCAGCAACCTCTTTTGTCTTGAGCTTAAGGTGGTATTTAAGATAAGCATTCTAGCCAATAAGACTCTCTGCTCCCCATGCAGGGGACCCAGGAAGATCTCACAGATCTCAACTAAGCTCACAGGCCTCCACTAGAGAAGTCCATGCCCTGCAAAAAGAGCCTGCGCTCAGCAATGAAAACCCAGTGCAGTCAAACACTTAAAAAAATAAAGTTCTGACCATTTCTACGAGTTACTTAGTTCTCTTTGTCTCTCTCATGTAGTTGTTGTTGTTTGCGACCCCATGGACTGCAGTTTGCCAGGTTTCTCTGTCCATGGGGTTTCCCAGGCAAGAATACTGGAGTGGGTTGCCATTTCCTTCTCCAGGGGATCTTTCTGACCCAAAGATTGAACTTGCATCTCCTGCACTGGCAGTAAGATTCTTTACCACTGAGCCACCTAGGAAGACCCTCTCTCATGTAGATATGTTATTAATCTCTGTCTCTTATACACANTTTCCTTCTCCAGGGGATCTTTCTGACCCAAAGATTGAACTTGCATCTCCTGCACTGGCAGTAAGATTCTTTACCACTGAGCCACCTAGGAAGACCCTCTCTCATGTAGATATGTTATTAATCTTTTCTTTGATTTTTCTCCTGCTGCTCTGTCTCACGTTAACTTTGTTAATAAATTTTAGATCAGCCAGAAGAACATACAAGGGTAGAGGATAATTTCTTCTTTCCCAATATCCGTAAGTGCTAGAAAATGAACTCATTGATCAAAATTGGATATATTTTCACTAAAAAAGCCCAAAAGTAACATAGAAACTTTGAAGATTAAGAAAAGACATGGTCTCACCTGCTGATATAACTGAATCTGTCTTCATCTCTAACCTTTAACTAATACGAATGCTGCGATTATTCAAGAAAATCTTGATCCAATTTATTATGTCAACTGTGAGATGAGTAGTTAAGTTGAACTTCCTTTTATCATGATTTCAATAAATGTACATTTCATTTACAGTTACCAAAACCACAGACATGTGAAAACAGCAATGAAGCATGAAAGTGAACTTAGTCTACTGCAGTTGCTCTGTCACACACTCAGGTATATGTCCAGTGAAGCATAACTCTGCCGCGAGGCTGGGCTTACTGACATAATTCTATACTTACAAGACATGGAGGAGAGTCTGTGCTGATAAAAAGACAAAACAAACAAAGAATAATAACCCTGGTAATGACAGCATGCAACAGTTAGCATGAAAGTAAGTTTCACAAATCAGGTAGTAATTTGGGTTTGATGGGCCTCTTAGGGATCACACCTACTCTAAGAATCTACGATGGTGAAAATTTTTCAGTGATGTGTAGAAATTCCTGTTCGGCCCTTCAGAAAATCCTCATCCTCACAGTTCAGTTCAGCTCAGTTCAGTCGCTCAGTNGTTTTTCCATGTCCAGTTCTAACTGTTGCTTCCTGACCTGCATACAGATTTCTCAAGAGGCAGGTTAAGTGCCTGGTATTCCCATCTCTTGAAGAATTTTCCACAGTTGATTGTGATCCACATAGTCAAAGGCTTTGGCATAGTCAATAAAGCAGAAATAGATGCTTTTGCCCAAATCTCCTGATCTAGATAGTGAAAGTGTTACTTACTTGTTCAGTCGTCTCTGACTCTTTGGGACCCCATGGACTCTGTAGCCTGTCAGGTTCCTCTGTCCATAGGATTTTCCAGGCAAGAATACTGGAGTGGGTTGCCATTTCCTATTCCAGGCAATCTGCCTGACCCAGGGATCGAATCTGGGTCTCCTGCATTGCATGCGGATTCTTTACCATCTATCTAGCTAAGCAGACATATTCTTTCTCTCCAAGCCTTATAAATGTACACTAAAAAAAATTACAGAGCTTCTTTATACTGACTGAAAATAAAGAAATTCTGACTTGTGAGCTCTCCTTGAGAGAATCTTTAGATATCAACTTTCCATGATCATGACTCTTTTTATTTCTTCAGCAGCTAACACATTCACATGTATTATCAATAGCATCATGTGTTAGTCACAGAGCTAAATTAAAATAAAAAAGACAAGCCCTAGCTGATTTAGGCAAGAATGGAAAATACTGAGTAAATTTTAAGTAGTTTATAGAATTTCTGGGAGAGCTGGGGAGTTAGGGCACAAAAAAAAGGGAAGCTATGCAGCCAGAACCAGAGCTAAAATCAGGCCCCAAAATATCAATCCTGGGTTAGCATGGTCGCCTGCTACCATCATCATGTACCCTGACAGCTGAAGCTGGTGTTACTGACACTGCTGGCACTGACCCCCAGAGGCTTCCCCTGTCACTGCTAGCCTCCCACCCATGGAGATGGACATGGCTGCCTCTCCAGTCATTTCCAGGAGCAATTCTTCACTCTGTTCATTTGAATCCATTTCTTCAGATTCAAAATCTCAGCAGATACATTTAATCAGCCATCCTTAGATCCTGTGCCTGTGCCTCAAATTACAAGGTGCTACAGAAAGGCAAGAGGATAAATAAAGACACGTTCCTCCTAGACATGTAAGTTCAAGACTTTCTTAGAAGTAGCCAGCCAAGGGAATTACAAATAATAAAATGGTCCATGAATAGCTGTAAAAAGGAACAGAGTAATGAAGAAATGAATGAACATGGTCAACTTGCATCAAAAGAGCACTTCAAATAGAAAAGGAATTATCTGATTATGTAGAGATGTGGAATCTATCATGAATACTAAACTTTCTTTTTTTAATCAGAAGATATGCAGAATGAGTATCTTACTGTACAATTTAAATAAGCCAAGAGCAGTTAGCATGCTAAAGATAGGAAAGAAAAGAGAGACAAGGGTGGGAGCATTAAGAACACTCCACTGAATCCACACCCTGCTCTATTCAATGTGCTTTAGAAATTTAGACCAAATCAAGACATAAAACTACAATCAGTGGCTGGTTTACTGATAGACTCAGGTTAGATGGGGTGACTAAGAGCAGGAGTCAGATGAATCTAATAACTCCCTACAGTCTCTCTGTCCAAAAGGAAGAGGAAGATGAAAGAAAACAAATACCCAATATCAAGAACATTCACATGATTAAAACATAAGTCACTTTATTTCTATAGAAAGGAGTAGGGCAAGAAGTTAAGATTACTTAAGGAAATATACGGTCAAGAGAAATTCATAAACAGGATTAACATTTACTAATCTTAAACTTTCATTATCAATTGTAAGATTAACCATGGTCTTACCATTCCATGTATGGGTTGATTGTGTCTTCCCAAAATTTAAAGTCCTTATTTCCCAATACTTCAGAATGTCACTATATTTGAAAATAGGGTCATTGCAGAGATTATTAGGCAAAATGAGGTCACACTAAAATAGGTCAGTCCCCTACTGTAGTCAGGTGTCTTTATTTATAGAAAGGGTAAATTGGGACACAGAGTCACAGTCAGAGAAAATGCTACACAGAGAAGAAGGCAGAAAACTAGGTGATCCAAGAAAAGCAAAGACTGCCAGAAATCCACCACTTCTCCAGAAGTGAGAGTACAGACATGGAACAGATTTTCTCACAACCCTCAAAAGGAAGCGAGGCTGCCAACACCTTGATCTCAGGCTTATAGCTTCCAGAACCACAAGATAACAAATTTCTGTTGTTTCAGCCACTTAGTTTGTGATACTCTTGTTATGGCAGATCTAGGAAATTCATACACAACTCTAGGGAGCTCAGCAAAAGTCACAAGAGTCTTTCCTATTCACCAAAGATACTGCCAGTTATAACCACTGCTGCTTTGAAGCTTCTCTCTAGTCTAAGATGTTCTTCCTTCTACTGTTTCATTTCTCCCATTTTTTTCAGGGCCAACCTACTTCAAAGAAGTATGTACTTGTCTCCACTCTTTTGCCAACTCTTTAAAATAAGGGCAATCTAACTTGTCACTCACCACTTCACCAATATTGCCTCCTTGAAGGTCATGAGTGACTCCTACTTTTTAATTAATTATATGATGTTTGGAACTCTTTTTGAGTGTTTCTTCTTCCAGTTTGATTGATTTTCAAAGTTGATTGGATATTATACAATTTATATCATAATCAATTTTTCAAATTATTGGCCACTATGACACATTCTCCAGCAATTTCATTTAGCTTTTATGGATTTGAGGACCCACAGTTATTCTTTTATTCTCCTTCTGGAAAATTATGTGGAAGTGATCTTACAGACACTACCTCTCTACTGACTACATCAGAATGTACATCTTCAACTGTGATGTCTCTCATGTGTTCCAGACACATATTTTCAAGTTTTGGTGAATACCTCCACCTTACTATTCATATGAATCTCACTTAACTCTGAACTAGTTATCTTTACTGCTGTTGACACAGGCTCCTCACAAATTCTTCCACATATAATTTTACCAAAATCTATGTTCAAGCTTAGGAGTCTTCCTTCTCATTCCATATCCAGCAAGCCATTAAGACCAATAGACAAATTTTTCTCTTCTAAATACTTTGAGCTATAGCAAACATATTCTTCAACAGATTCAATTTGAGCAATCTTTCTCTATCTCAAGATCAAGTGTGCATGCATCCTATATCTTTCCTTAATACCACTACTGACAGTATGGGAATTTTGAACTCTCTGTTCAATTTTCTATATATTTCCTCAGTTGTGAACTCCTCAAGAGGAAAAAGTCTTAATTCTATGGCTCAACAACTAGGACAGTGATTGTAAGGTTGACTGACTACATTTATTGAATAACTGAAAGCTACTAGAGTGTTTGGAAGCACCTGTTACTTCCAATGATATCAGATCTCTAAAGATGGGGGAGGTGGGAGAGACAGAGAGAACTTTTACATCAATTGACTGAACCTGAATTACTTCCTCAGAATGTCAGAATTTCCCAAAGAGTAAAATATCACTGACATAGGTAAAAGTGTACTACTTTATCCTTGAGTTTCTTTTAAGATATGAAGTAGCAAAATCTAAACTGCAACAGACCTCCCTTTTAGAAAGACACATATTCTAGGTTCTCTTTATCTGTATACGTTACTGGAAACAAAGCAAGTCCCCAATAGGAAATCTATGTGTTGCTATGGTAAAAATATTATGTTGGGGGAAAAAAAAAAGACAAAGAGAAATTTATCACATTCCCTTCCTACACATTCATTTCAGGAATCTGGCTTCACAAATGATTCTCTTTCAGCAGAGGTCTCTACAGCTTATAAACATAAAAATAAATTACTATAACAACAAAAGTTACAAAGTGCAAAACATTAGATTATCTATTACTCTAGCTCTGATTCTGGTTCTTTCTTGAACATATTTAGAAAACCAAGGTATACAACTGAAACAGAACAGGTCTATGGGCCCCTGACAAATTCTTTCCGGTTCCATTTCTTGCCTGTAGGAAAAAGGCTTCAGCCTCTTAGACCTTCCTGAATACCTAAGGGCAGAGTCAAACATCTGCTATAATCAGGGAAGTGAACAAATGCAGAAACAGAGAAGCGATCAAGAAACAACAGTGCAGGGACCTGGTTCCTTTTCAAAGGATATACATAACAATATTTTTGAGTTCTTCTGGGGAACAAAGGTTCCCAGTCTGGGGGAGGATGGTATCTTCAGGTTGAGCACAAGACTCTTGGAACATCCTCCAGTTACCTCCCCACCAACCAATCTGAAGAAAGTCACACATCCTGCATATCTCACCCAAAATTTTGCCCATAAAAACTCACCCCTGAAAATCATCCAGGACTTTGTGTCTTCGAAGCAAGAGCCACTCATTCTCCTAGTGTGGCTCTGCAAAAACCTTTCTCTGCTACAAACTCTAACGTTTTGGTTTGTCTGGCCTCACTGTGGGTTGGCACTTGAACATGCATTCAGTGACCCAGTGTCCACTCAAAACCCACCTTCCTAAAAACATTATTGCTCTCAGTTCAGTTCAGGCACTCAGTCGTGTCTGACTCTTTGCGACCCCATGAATTGCAGCACGCCANAAAGTAATATCTCTGCTTTTCAATATGCTATCTAGGTTGGTCATAACTTTCCTTCCAAGGAGTAAGCGTCTTTTAATTTCATGGCTGCAGTCACCATCAACATTGGAAACTTTGTAACTTTTGCATGCATAACTTTTTTTAAGTGAATTTTTATTACCAGTTAACCAAAATGTATTTAATAACAAGCTGATATCTAGACATTCAGTTCTCACTCTCCTGCCATCCTTCCCTTCATTCCTACTAATGATCACCAAAAATGTTCTATTAATGAAGGACTTTGATTTACTTTGATTAATGAAAAATTCCACTCTGGGCTTAGTCTTGCTGTCTCAGAACCTCATTCAATTGTTATTCTGGACACCTTGCTGAACATGCAAGTTTCAGTCAGAAAAGCCCACATGGAGACGTTCACCAGTGGCCACTGTCCTGGACTGCATTTGAGAAATCGACGACTAGCCTTATAAAGAGAAGGGAAGATGAGAGGCCTGGAAATATAGATCGCCTACTTAGTAAAAGGTTGTTCAAGACCATCTAATAATGCCGAAGCTCACAGCTTCCCCATGGCAAAAGCTGCACCTGTCCAATACCGCTGTGCAATGACAACAAATGCTTTGTTAGAAAAGATGAAAAAGCTCATTTGTTTTCAAACATTTAACTATGATGACCAAAAATAAGTGAAAAGGAATAGCTGTAGGGGTTTTGAGGAGTTTGGGGACATATCAAAGAAAGAAAAATAAGACTGTGAGGGCAGTTACCACACTGGGTATGGGTACTTGGTGACTGGGTGGCACTTGGACAGGGCTGAATGAGAGGCAAAGTCTCTCACAGCATGAGATGGTCTGCAGATTTACAGGGAAGGGGCTGCCATCCAGAAGGATATGAGGGCAAGGGAATTCCCAGGAGACAGGGGGATTAGCGAGGAGGCTAGCAAGTCTAGGTGATGTCACAAAGCAGAATGTCTGCATCAGGGAGCTGCAAAAGAGCAGCAGCCGTGGCCCAGGGCCTCGAAGGCCTGGGACTATCTTATCTATTGCCAGCCGATGGGGAGTTAAGATTCTGCAGGGGATAAAAAGTAGGCAGGACCTAACTGGCTAAAAATCTGCTTGTTTGGGCTATTTTTACATAATTAGATGTATAACATTTGAGTTTGGCACAAGCAGGCTTTTGAGCTAATGGGTCTCAGCTTGTAGTAAAGATATAAGCAATACAGGGGCCAACAGAGAGGTCTTCTTTGGCTCATTTATAAAACAATAGGAAAAAGGGAAGATTGCACCTCATTTCTGGTGACCATTTTAATAGGACACAGCCCCAGCATGAGAACTCAGGACTGTATATTCTAGGAAAAGAAGGAAGAACAAAAGGAGTTCAGGGGGAATCTGAGAAACGAGCTGAAGGCTTAGTGGTGGAAAGGCCTTTAACTTTCTGATAAAGGTCTGTAATCTGAAGCTTGTCCTGGGAACCAGTGATTCTCTGCATGCGTGCTAGGTCACTTGAATCATGTCTGACTCTTTGAAACCCTATGGACTATAGCCTGCCAGGCTTCTCTGTCCAAGGAATTCTCCAGGCAAGAATACTGGAGTGGGTTGCCATGCCTTCTTCCTCCAGGGGATCTTCCCAACGGCGAAGAGCAAATCTCCTATGCTTTTCAAAGCTCTCCTCCATTTCTTCTTACTTCAATAACACAGGTATAGTTCTATTCCAACAAATATAAACCAATGTCAACAGCTGAAAGCACTGTAATTTCTTTTGTCTTCCTTAAGCATTTCTGCAGATGTTAATCTTTATAACCAGTTCACATTTGATGTGCAAAATTATAAATTTAACCATTATATTCTATCCAAAGTAAGGACTATAATTTTAGTCTAATATTTAGATTATAACCTTTAAAAGCATTTATTTAAAAAGTGCACTATGTCTCAGTCTGTATTATGCAAGACCTTGGGAACAAGGATTGAGATAAAAGACCCAACTTCTGCATTTATGGGTCAGCTAGGACTCAGGCATGTAACTAGAATATTTTTTCTACACAGCTTGTGAGGACGGAGCTATGTTAGTTAAGCCCCCAAAAGTTAATGCAGGAAGTCCAGTCATTCAGTGGCAGTAATCCCTTCCACTATTTGGGGTGTCTTCTAGGGTTTCACATCTAGTCCAGATCTCTTCTATAGAGATTGACTATAAGAAAGAGGACGTTAAATGCTGAGTGGTGTTCTACAAGGAAAGAATCCCTTGTCAAAGTTCTCAGTTCCTACAAAGTCCACATGTGCTAAAGCAGATTCACTCCTTATGTCAAGAAATCGTGAGGGAAAATTCTCCACTTCCCAGCGCAACCTTTCTGGAAGGATTCACGTTTAATTAGGATCTGTGAGTTAAAGACCTTTCGTATTTCTGTTGTTTCACATGTATGAGGTTGAAGAGATGCAGGCTGTAGGCTATCAGGACCACTGATGCCGAAGAGCTGCATCTTAAGTGCCTCAGGACGTGGCAGAGTGCTGTGGCATCTCCCCAGGAGGGCAACTGCTGCCCACACCGATGAAGTCTTAGCAAAGTGTTAGCTCTACGGAAGAGGAGTGCATCTGTGTACTTAGGGCCATCAAAAAAGTACCACACTGGGTGGCATAAATAACAGAAATTTTATTATTTCACTCTTCTGGAGAATAGAAGTCCAAGATCAAGATGTTGGGAGGGCTGGTGTCTTCTGAGACCTCTCTCCTTGGTTTATGGATGATGTTTTCCTCTTTTCTGTCTTTCTTTGGTCTTCGCTATGCATGTGTCCTAAATTCTTTTTATAAAGAGTCCAGTCATGTTGGATTAGGGCCCACGCATATAATCTCATTTAATCTTATTTTCAGGTGTTAGGGCTCAGGAGTTTAGCATACGAATTTAGGGGGAATATAATTCAGTCCATAACAAGAGTGGTAACTGAATCCTTCAATCTACTGATGCCACATTTGCTTAACGAGAACATTGTGGATATCTGTCTGAAATCAAGCTCAATAAACACATCTCTTCATCTTGAACACAATCATCTATTTTAGTTCATTATATATGAGAGACAAAAAAGGCTTAATAGCCCCAAAACATGGTTAGTTAGGGTGTCTGCTCTTTATACAACCAATAATCCTATTCTGACTATCCTAATAGTCAGAATGACCTATTCTTGTAAAATAATTGGCACTCCCTCACCTGTAGGCAGAGATTCAATCTTCTCTAATGCCAAAAGGTACAATTCTCCAAAAAGTGGTCTCCCTAATTGTAAGGTGATCTTCTGTGGCTACTTATTCTGTGATATAGTTATCAATGACTCTCATTAAAGGAAAGAAAATCACATATTTAATTTCCATTGGGGCCAACCCCCTGTTTGCACACAATTCATGCACAGCTGAAGAGAGTGGCAGATACATTCTACCCAAAGGACAACAGCTACAAAAGTACAAGCATAGAGAGGAGACAACTGACAAAAAATGACAGTATCTGGTATAAAGGCAGTTTAGGGAAGGTACTTCTGGTGGCAGAAGGTGAAATGTAAAGAAGGGGAGGTAAGTTACAAAGGACATGGAATGAAAAGCTAAAGAATTTCAAGTTTATTCTGAAAGTTTTTCTGCTTAAAGGAAAATTTGTTCTTGTTCTTTCATAAATGATCCTTAGAGTATCTGCAGGTTGACAGTTATACAGAACAGAAGTCACAGGTACTTACTGTCATTATAATGTTCTTAAAGCTTTCAGTTTATGAAAATATATTATGGATGTGCCCTCAATATGTGATGGATTACAATGCATATAATATTATTCACCAGTTTAACATGTACACTGGAGAGACTTGATCACATTTTTGTAAACAAGAAGAAGATACTAAAAACAGATACAATACTCAAAATGTTATACAATCCTTAGTTTTAAAGGTCAAGTTAGGACAACTAACCAAGGAAAATTCTTAAAGGTTTTATTAAATATCTTTTAAATGAAAATGGTCTCAATTTATTTGGAAGACACTATCAAACCACCACCTGATAAACAATAAACTCAAATTCAGACACCAAATCAAATATGTAGGTTAATATCTATGCCTTTAAAATATTTATGGCACTACTTTATTCCTCATGAGAGAACTGCCTCTGGTTGAGTCTTTACTTTGGCATTTAATTAGGAGATTTTTAGAGAAAGCATTCCATGACAGGCCTGAAAGGTCTTGTTGCTTCCTTTTTTACATCCTCATCCATGGGCTCATCCTCCCTTCATTTATTTCAACACAATGCTGACATTTGTCTAATATTATTTCTACATTACCCCTCCGAGGCTTTTGACCTTTATCCTCCAATTGGAAATGTCCTTTTCATAGGTTGTCCTGTATAAGACAGAAAATCTCTCTTCAATAAAACACTCCTTTCCCCATAGTTTTGCCATATGAACAGTGAAACTTGAAAGTTCCCTATCTGTTAAGTTACCAACTTACTACATCATCTGTCTTCTTTATTGTAATGAAACAGTATTATATAAAAAGAGAGTTGTATATAATATTAAAGAAATGTTTTTCTGATGCTTATTAAAATAGTAAGGAAGATTTTATTCAGCAGCTATTGCAATGGGTGCCAGTATTATTAAAATAGAGGAGAGACATGGGACTCAATTCCAAATCAAGGACAAGTGGGGATTTATAGCCAGTGAACAGAATAAAGAAAATCACAGAAATGGAAAATTATTAAGAGAAGATGTCAAGTGTAGGGGAATTCTTACTAAAACAGCTTAACAAGATCCTTGCTAAAGGCCAGCCAGAGTGATCAAGGATGGGAGATGGAAGAATCTGATCAGATACCAAGGGTGATCAGATATCAAAGGTGAGGGTGATTCATACTAAACTGACAGGATTGTTGATAAAACTGGGATATAGACAGGCTGAAGGCCCAAAGACAAGGGCTAGCATTGAAAAGAGAGCTCAGAGGAGACTAACTGAAGTTTGATCAAGACAGTTTTCCTTTTTACAGAAAATGTGTTATCTCACATTTTTCCCCCTAGTCCATAGACTAATTGAAGGAATTTTTTAGCCAAATAATCAATGCTTTCTCTGGTAACTACTCTTCAACTGTTGCAAAATAAAGTTAGAACAGTAAAGGTATGCTATCTTATCCAAGATTCTGGTGAAGAGTTCCCAACCCAGTCTTTGCATATTCATCTTGTAGTGTTTGTTTCCCACTTTAAAAAATGCATTACTTTTTGCCAGAATGTGAGTAAAAGTTTTTGTGACTCAAAACATTATGCTTATTCCTTTCATATTCTTGAATTTTAATTCTTTTCCCATTTAAACATTCTTTTTTTAACTTTTTCCAGATTCTCTGATATATATGCATATATCTGAACTACTCAGATGTGTCTGAAATCCACTGCTGAACCATTTTTATCTTCAACTAATACTGTATACAGAGTGTTAGATTTTGTTTGTGAGGAGAGGCTTTTGGCACTAGGTACTGTAAAGAATTATGCTGATGTCCCATCTTTATCTATCTCACTATTTTAAGTTCTTCCCTCACTCCCCTTTCTAAACCTGTGAATAGCACTTTAAGTATAATATATTGTCTTTTCCCAGCAGTTTATTTTTGGAAATGTCTACTTTTGCATAATTATAAGAAAAACAATGTTGATTTACATGACCAACAATACATTCTTTCTACACAAATCAGAAAAATTATTCCAAATTTTCTTCATATTTTCACTTATTTCCCCAAAGTTCAACAAATAGTCTGCCATTTTCTGGCTCTTTGCAACATACCACTGTGCTTAGTGCATTTGACCTCTGACATTTTTGTGAACCTGTGTAATGGTACTTCTGTAAAAAAATTTCCTAAATCAATATTAAATAATGTCAGAGGCTGCAGTCTAGGTGGCCTCGCTCTCATCCTGTAAATGCCACCGTTAACACACTTTGTATCACGGGTGGTCATTTCATCTTCTCATGCATCACGAAAATCAGCAGGGAAAAATTTTCCTCAAAACTCTAAAAGTCTTTGTTCGCAAACAAGGCCATTAGATGAAAATGGTTTTTTACTCATTAACAGCTTCAGTTAAGCTTCAGTTCTTCTCAGTCTACTAATAAATGTGTTTCTTTAGTCCTTGTTGCCTGACGTTCACCTGCATAATTTCCCCTTCAGCTATTACATAACCTTCCTTCACAGTCAAATAACATGAAAAAGTTGTCACAGTCAAATAACATGAAAAAGTTGTCTTCTATTAAATTTCCATTACTACAGTAACTAAGTACTGGACCAATCATCCCAAGGAAAACAAAAAAAAATATTAAATAATACTTTAAATTCTTCCTATCATATGTGAGATCTGCAATATCTGGAAGATCTTACATATGGTTATGCGGGCCCAAAACTACATGAAGACAAGAACACAGAGTTTAGCAAGGTGCTAATGTCAGCTTTCACCTTAAGGAAATGTAGTATGCAGGAATTCACCTGCTTACTGAGTAATCTCTATGAGTAACTGCTAAATTGTGGTCCACTGGAGAAGGGAATGGCAAACCACTTCAGTATTCTTGCCTTGAGAACCCTATGAACAGTATGAAAAGGCAAAATGATATGATACTGAAAGAGGTACTCCCCAGGTCACTAGGTGTCCTATATGCCCTATATGCTGGAGGTCAGTGAAGAAATAACTCCAGAAAGAATGAAGGGATGGAGCCAAAGCAAAAACAATTCCCAGCTGTGGATGTGACTGGTGATAGAAGCAAGATCCGATGCTGTAAAGAGCAATATTGCATAGGAACCTGGAATGTCAGGTCTATGAATCAAGGCAAATTGGAAGTGGTCAAACAGGAGATGGCAAGAGTGAATGTCAACATTCTAGGAATCAGTGAACTAAAATGGACTGGAATGGGTGAATTTAACTCAGATGACCATTATATCTACTACTGTGGGCAGGAATCCCTTAGAAGAAATGGAGTAACCATCATGGTCAACAAAGGAGTCCAAAATCCAGTACTTGGATGCAATCTCAAAAACTACAGAATGATCTCTGTTCCTTTCCAAGGCAAGCCATTCAATATCATGGTGATCTAACCCTATGCCCCAACCAGTAACGCTGAAGAAGCTGAAGCTGAATGTTTCTATGAAGACCTACAAGACCTTTTAGAACTAACATCCCAAAACGATGTCCTTTTCATTTTAGGGGACTGGAATGCAACAGTAGGAAGTCAAGAAACACCTGGAGTAACAGGCAAATTTGGCCTTGGAGTATAGAATGAAGCACGGCAAAGGCTAATAGAGTTTTGCCAAGAGAACGCACTGGTCTTAGCAAACACCCTCTTCCAACAACACAAGAGAAGACTCTACACATGGACATCACCAGATGGTCAACACCGAAATCAGATTGATTATATTCTTTGCAGCCAACGATGGATAAGCTCTATTCAGTCAGCAAAGCAAGACTGGGAGCTGACTGTGGCTCAGATCATGAACTCCTTATTGCCAAATTCAGACTTAAATTGAAGAAAGTAAGGAAAACCACTATACTTGTTATGCCCAAAGTCCGAGTCCCCAAAACTGAGAGAATAAGACACCCACAGCAATGAAAAAGCATAAAGGGTTTTTATTGCTAGCTCAAGCTAGGGCTCCCGTCTCATCCAGTGCAGTGGAGTCTTGATGAGAGCCCCGAGCTCTGGATTACAGCAGTATTTATACGTTTAGTCCAGTTCAAATGTTGCAACAGAAGTGTTGGCAAACAGCGATTGGTTAGTTCATGCACTCATGTGGGATGTTTCAAATCACACAAATCACAAAATCTCATTGGCTCGGGGTTGAATCAAAATCCCAATTCTGATTGGCTCGTGTTTGGCGCAGTCAGGGACTTTCCCAGGGTGTGGTTCCCTGGAATCATGACTTTTTAAAATCATGGTTTTAATCTGGTTTGGCACCAGTGGGGACTTTTCTAGGGTGGAATTCCTTAGAATTATGACTCATGTTTACAAGATGACTCATGTTTACAAGAACCTGAAACTTAGGCCTAGTGTAGCCTGTTGAGCATGTCATGGCTCCAGTCTGGCTCAACTATTCAGATATGACCTAAATCAAATCCCTTATGACTATACAGTGGAAGTGAGAAATAGATTTAAAGGATTAGATCTGATAGAGTGCCCGATGAACTATGGACAGAGGTTCATGACATTGGACAGGAGACAGGTATCAAGACCATCCCCATGGAAAAGAAATACAAAAAAGCAAAATGGCTGTCTGGGGAGGCCTTACAAATAGCTGTGAAAAGAAGAGAAGAGGAAAAAAAAAGGAGAAAAGGAAAGATATTCCCATTTGAATGCAGAGATCCAAAGAATAGCAAAGAGAGATAAGAAAGCCTTCCTCAGCGATCAATGCAAAGACATAGAGGAAAACAACAGAATGGGAAAGACTAGAGATCTCTTCAAGAAAATTAGAGATACCAAGGGAACATTTCATGCAAAGATGGGCTCGATAAAGGACAGAAATGGTACGGACCTAACAGAAGCGCTGACTTTAAAATTAATCACTGGTCTAGAAAACAGCTGGGGAGGAGGTTGAAAACAGATGTAGTTCTAAAAGAAATAAATATGGAGTTTACATTCAATATATAAGGGATGAAACTATAAAGAAATAAACAAATTCAGGACATGTTTTGGTTATAAAATCAACAGAACTTACTGCTAGGCAAGTTATGAGTATGTAGGAGAGAAAAAAATCAAGTGATAACCCCAAGATCTTGCCCTCAGGAAACAAAGAATCTCCATTATGAAGATGAATATATGCAGGGGCAGACTTAGAGTGAGAAGTTGAAGAGCTTAACTGTCACTTCCCCCCTTCCCAGAATTCATTTTCAATGATAATCGATATTTATCAACAACTTTCAGAGACAAAACACGATGAAATACTTTTAATAGTCACGTTCTCCTTCTTATTTATATAATCCCCAAAACAAGTTCATCCTTTCAGTAGATCTTAAGTGCTAACAGATCTCCTTATTTCCAATGATTTCTAACACAATACACTGCCACTGGCTCTACACTAAAGGAAATAAAAAGTGGAAATGACAGTCTGGAAGCATGAGTACTCACAATAAATCCCCTTAAAAGAGCTTCAAAATTATTTGTCTAGGCACCTTCTTTACCTCCTGTTCAATAGCAGCCTAGTCCTTGCCCTTTCCTCGCTTCATTTTTTCCCTTATCATTTCCATTCTCTTACTGCTAAGTCACTTCAGTCGTGTCCGACTCTGTGCGACCCCATAGATGGCAGCCCACTAGGCTCCCCTATCCCTGGGATTCTCCAGGCAAGAATACTGGAGTGGGTTGCCATTTCCTTCTCCAATACATGAAAGTGAAAAGTGAAAGTGAAGTCACTCAGTCATGTCCAACCCTTAGAGACCCCATGGACTGTAGCCTACCAGGCTCCTCCATCCATGGGATTTTCTAGGCAAGAGTACTGGAGTGGGCTGCCATTTCCCCCACCAATATTCCCTATTCACTATAAAGTGGTAGGGGATTTTACTTTTAATTCTCTTAACCTCTCCTTTCCAAAGGTTTCTAAGAAATAATCTTGGTGTTTTTACCTGTTCTTATCTGTAGGTATGGTTAAGAGTTCAGAATGTGAGTCTCCTAATTTAGTGGATTTGCTTCTGTTGTTGTCATTTTATTTCTTCATCTGGTTCTGCAACACTTGTAAAAGCAGTTATTATTCTCTACTGTAAATGTACTTTTTCAACTAACGTAACGTCTACTTAACTGGTTCTTCTTTTTAATTTTAAAGCAAATTTTACTTACATACTTAAGTAAAACTCATTTTCATTTTTAAAACTCAGTAAGTTATTATCCCATTTACAAATGCTTAAAGAAGAAAAAGAGGTTACATTAATCTCTCAAGGTCACTAAGCAGAAACTAAAATGACAGGCCTTGCAAATAAAGCCCTGTATTTAGAGAACCGTATTATCTCTAAGTTGCAATAAAATAGGCATTACATTATATTAATACTATATTGTTATGACAATAAAATAGGCATTACATTATATTAATACTATATTGTTATGACATTTATTATAATGTCAATTATAACAAAGTCAACATACTATATTAATATAGTATGTATATAATATATAGTGTATATAATATAAGGGCTTCCCTGGTGGCTCAGAGGTTAAAGCATCTGCCTGGAATGCTGGAGACCCAGGTTCAATCCCTGGGTCGGGAAGAACCCCTGGAGAAGGAAATGGCAACCCACTCCAGTACTCTTGCCTGGAGAATCCCATGGAGGGAGGAGCCTGGTATTGACACAATATATCATGCAATTATATCACAATAAATGTTATAGTTTTAAAAGATGCTATACCTTGAAAATCAAATCATCAAAATGATTTTTGTAAGAATTTAACTGGGGAAGATGTTATTTTTGCAAAATACTTTATTTCAACTCAAATATGATCTTTCCTTTATATAAAGTTTCTAAAAATTATTTTTGCCTTGGTCCTTCTTGATGAAACAAACATAGGTTTTTCTCATGATGAATAAAATGATGTTATGTTGGTTCTTCGTCACATTCAATATCATAAAAGTGCTGGCACAATTAAGGTTCTTAGAAGTAAACTTAAAATGAATAGTCATGTGATTTTTTTACAAATTGTTGAAACATTTCCTATGAGTAGTAGATTTAATTCATAGGTAAATTCATTCAAAACATGTAATTTTAACTTTCAGCACTTCAACTTACATTGCAGTTAAAATGCAATATTTAAGCTAATCTTTCTTAACATTATAAATAGAATCACTTACATCAACATGGTTTCTATGTTAATTCCAGCACTACCAACTTCCCCTTCATTTAAATGTAATAATATTTAAGAGGCATTTCACTGTAGAACTTTTAAGAGAATGAAAATAATTTTTTTGTGAAAACAAATTTAAAATCAAATAGCAAAATTCCATTCTGAATTTTGAAGGACTCTAATGGGCGGATCCCCTGAATCTTTCCCCATAAGATGTATGTATTTAACAAGTAAGGCTTCTTTTTTTGCATCATTCAGTATAGGTAAGGTTATAGCTCACTGGTCCATAGCTTGTTGGCCATAACCAGTTATTTGACTGCATCCAACAACACTGACCTGGGCTTCCCAGGTGACTCTAGTGGTAAAGAACATGCCTGCCAATTCAGAAGACATAAGAAACGAGGGTTTAATCCCTGAGTCAGGAAGATCCTTTGGAGGAGAGCATGGCAACCCAGTCTAGTATGCTTGCCTAGAGAATCCCATGGACACAGAGGAGTCTGGTGGGCTACAGTTCATAGTGTTGCAAAGAGCACACATGCATGCAACAACACTGTGAGTGTCAGTAAGGGTCAGTAAATATATATTCCACTATTATAAGCTTGGAATGCAGAGAATCAGAAATATTTGGTGAATAGAATTAATACTAGACAGAATACTCTCTGGTCAGCTACTTGGTTTATTTTACTTCCTTTAAAGGAGGTCAACAGACATCTTCCCCAGTCCCAAAATGAAGTAACTCCAAAGTTTCATAAAATCAAGACCCAAACTTCAAAGTCTACCCCCCACCATCTCTAACTGATGAGTAGTATACAGCAGGTCTAGACAGGATCCTCCCTTGATTGATAGATATATCAGAAATTGTATGCTCGACCTCGAAAAAAGTCTGCGGTGCTTGAACAAACACAGGACAATCAAAATAAGCACCCCCACTGACAAATGGGAAGAAGGGAAAGTGAATTCTGAAATTCCATGGGCATTTCAACTACAAGAAGACCTTACACTGGTTGTGGTAAATGTTTCTCAATTAGGCCCTGTTCCACGCTCAGGAAATGTTGGTCTCGGATCCCTTTGATCGTCAGCTCTGTCTCCAAAGATACCTTCTCTCTTCTATTATCCTGTAACCTTAACCCATCAAGAAGTTTTAACAATGGCCACACCCTTGATGGCATTCTTGCTGCATGGATGAATTTTAACCAACCTTTGTTGTTCATGAAACTTCCCCAAATTATATCCTACTGGTCAGGATTGAGGAGAAAATAATTTTTCCAATTGTACAATTTCTCATATTTTTGCACTCTCTCTAGACCTTTTCATTTCTGCTTATAAGCAGGCCAATTATTTCTGAATTCATTTCCTCCTCTTTGCACTTTCCACATGTAGCCAACAGTAACCAACATACATTATTAGCATTCTATTCCCCACTTTCCTAAAAGTTACAAGGTCAGAATATACATTATTTTCATTACAAATGATGACATTTGACAATTTCATCATGTTTTTCTCCACTACATAACATAGATGACTCTCCCTCTAGTCTCTAAAATAGTTAATTCCTAAAAAAAAAACCAAACTTTTTAAAGCAATGTAAAATACGGTGTTTGCTTATTATTGCATTTGCTTTCTGATGCCAAATTTGTATCAATGAGGATAGGCTAGTGTAGGCTAAGGATGAAGAAAAAGAAAAGACAAAAGAGAAGTGAATTCCTAAATCTCAATACTTGAAGAAAACAAGAGTTTTAGTTTTTGACTGCTTCTAAGTACATGGTGATTTGGCAAGAGTACTCTACACATAATCTTCATGCAAGAAACTAGTTTGACAAAGAAACTTCTTAAAATATTGCTGCTTTTGTATCTTTCCTTATATTTTGGTTTTCTACTGCTTAAAAAAAAAAAAAATACCACAAACTCAGTGATGTAAAACATCACTTAAACACCATTTATTATCTCATTGTTTTTGTAGGTCGGGGTCTGGGTACTATCTAGCTTGATCTCTTGCTTGAGGTATCACAAAATGGTAATCATAGTGTTACCTGACCTACATTTCTGACAAAACTCAAGGTACTCTTCCAAAATCACATGGTTGTCAGCTGAATTCATCACCTTGTGGATGTATGACAGAGGTCTCCTTGCAATCGGTGACTGCTAGCCAAAGTCTGATCTCACACCCTAACGACAACACAGTCCTTTGCCACATGCCTCTTTTACAGACAATATGCCAATTCACTTCAGCAGGTCAGCAGGTCAGCAGAATTTCTCTTTTAAGGGATCAAATGATTAAATCAACTCGTGCAGAATAATTTGAGTAATTCAAAATCAACTGATTAGGGACATTAATTGTATCTGCAAAAATCTTCCAATTTTGGCATATAATGTAACCTAATCTCAGGAATGATATCCCATCTTGTTGACAGATTTGTCCATTTCAAGGGAGAGAGGATTATATATGGAAGGTACACTAGGGAAGAATTTTGAGAGTCATCTTAGATTTCTACCTAAGAAGATAAAAATTTCTACCTAAGCATCTTACCCTGCCACTCAGTGCCTAGCCCGCAGTTGACTTCTGATAACTCACTGACGAGAACTAGCCTTATGACTCTGTTGAACCACAGGAGGCTGTGAACTGCAATACTGGCATATTTCTGAGAATACTAAGTCATCCAATTGTTGGCCCCCGCAAAGCCAACAGCTAGAAAGATGTGTAGAAATCACTATCTAGAAGGAAACAAATATTTGAAATAGCTCTACACAGCTTCAAAACCAGTGATGTGAGAAAGCATTATTTTAGGTTTATTCATTTTACTTACTAGTTTGGGTGTAAAGCATGGAATATGGAAGGAAAGGAAAGTCAACCTCTCTGAGGTCAAAGAACTTGCCTTTGGTCCTACGGCAAGTTAATAATAGAGCTAGCATTTAACCCTGCACCCTGCACCAAGCTATCTTCTGTGTATGTGGACTATAAAAACACTGTAATATGAACTACTAGAGTACTGGAAGCTTGAAGGAGAAATGTTTTTAATGCTTGATAAGCAATTGTCTAATTATTTCTCATTGATTCATCTGTTTATCAAACAGATGTCATGTCAATTACCACATTTCAGTCACTATCTGTGAAGTACAGAGAAAACTGTATCATGACACAAACCAGTACTTTATTTTTTTTCCCTTTAGCCTAAAGATAAAGGGTAAAGCACTCTTTGAAGGTTCATACTTAATAGTAAAGACAATCAGACAAGGACTTACCATAACCTCCTGAACACTACTCTCCTTCCTTCTTAGCACAAGAACACTTCTGTTCTGCATGCAGCAGCATGACAATGTTCTGCTATGAGATATAAGTGGAAACCTTGGGATCTCTGGTTTAACAGTCAGATATAATTCGGATACATATCTCCACCACTGCCTTTGTCAGCATTCTTACAGAATATAATTCCCATGTAGATGATCTGCCCAATATCCTGATTTCTCAATTTTTAGCCTTATCAACACCAAAGATCTGTGTTTTCTACTTGACCTCATCCTGTCATCCACATCTCTATCTTGATTCACAGCATGAGTTTATTTCTTAAGCCTTTTTTTTTTTCACTTATTGTTACAATGTCACATTACTTCCTCCTTGTACCTGAGTCTCAGCTAATGATCTGCCATGTTCACTGGGCCTTTACTCTTGCTGTTGCCTCTGCTTGGGTGCTTTTATCTGGACATGTGCATGACTCCTTTCTTCTCAGCTTAAATATCACTTTTTAAGAAATGCATTCCCTGCCTGTTTGAGATTAAGTGCTCCACCTCCCTAATTACACTCCTTGACAGTCCTCATTCTCTAAAATTATTTCTGTTTGCTTCCCATCTCTCTCTTTTAACATAAGGAGGGATTTTTTTGGTCTGTCATTTTTTTCACCGACATATACCAAGAATGGAGAATGGTGCCCTAAAAATGGACACTGAATAAATACTCATCAAACAGATACACTATTGTATAGTTTAAAAATGTATCTATAGAAAAAAAGCCCTGCTGGAAAGTTGTTAAAAGAATTAATGAATTACTAGTGAAATGATTTGGATCAAAGAGATAAGGAAGTGGGAGGCACTCTTTTTTGATATATTATAGCAAAATTTCATAAAAAACTTAAGGACAAAACTTTTTCTAGTATTAAAAAATAGTTTAAGCATTACAATGGAAGATATTTACTAAACAAGAATATCTTTATCAACATAAGTTTTTTTACTTATTACATAACAATTTCTGCTGTAGTTTCATCAAATTTGAGAGTGTATTTTGTAGAGTACAGCTTATGTTGCATACACAAAATTCATTTTACATAGACGTGAGAAATACCTCAAAATGACAGAAAATTGAAAGGCAATCATCTGCCATTTAAAAATAACACTGAGGTTAGATTTTTCACCAAATAATGAGAGTAGCTGGGGTGAAATACCATGAAATACAGACCACACAGCATACATACAAATCACAATAGGGGTTACTGAAAACTTTGCAAAGAGATCATTCAGAGCAGCTGACTTGGAGCCACAAAGAGAGACTTTTGTGATTGATGGTTGTGATAGATGAAGTGGACAAGTTCAGAAACTGTGGACAAAATAGAAAACAGTGGTTTCAAGTAGAAAGTCCAAATCTAAAAGCGTGGGGCAAATTCTCCTCATAGCATGCAGCAATGTTAATTGAACTTGTCTACACTGACAATCTATATGGAAGTCCACAAGTAAGCAGCACTACGGATATATGTAATGACAGCTACTGATGGCCTAGAGCATGAAACAATAGATAACACTAAATGAGAAATGATTGTGTATTTAGATTTTCATAAAAATACTATTATTATATGCATCAACATGACCCCTTAGGTATCAAGGCATCCTTCATGAAATCAGTATACACTAGGTTGGAAATTACCCACAGGGTCAATGATGAGGAACAGGACTTGAGGCAGGAGTAAGTCACAGTTGAGACAAGAGGGAGAAATAGTATTATATCCAAAAAGAAAATGAAGTTAAAAAACAATGCAATGACTTTCTTACAAACTAAAATGTAGTTTAAAAGGCCCTGCTAGATCTGTAAGATAAGATATAATGGCAGCCTGATCAGGAAGACTGAGAAAAAGGCTTGGAAAAGGATCACAGTCCCTACTCTCCAGCAGAAGAGGTAAGGTATATAAATTCCACTACAATTAGATAATAGACCATAATACAAATATCAAAAATGATATAAAACTATATTTATTGGCCTAAAAAGATATCTCTGGTTCATTGTTAATAGAAAACATTTATAGAAATGTATATTGTATACTTTCCTTTCTTAAATGATAGAGAAAAACATGGAGCACATTCCAATAGTAAAACCTGATAACTCAAAGTAGGAAAAATATGGGTAATTTATTCACTTTTCATGTCCAAATTTTGTTTTGCTTTAGACTAAATATATTAATTATGTAATAATAAGTAATCAATATACCAAGAACCACTAGTTTGGAATAAATAATTCAAACGATCTATTCATATGATTTATGCACATGAAAAATACAGATTGGGACACAGCAGATAAAAGGGGCAATTCAAGATAAACACTAATAACCTTCAACGCAGGCAACAGATACACTCTGATAGAAAAGATTATCTGTATGGCCAGTCTGAGCTATAAGAAAATGAGATATTCATTTTGAAGAGAATCCTAGAAAGATTTATTAGTATAATGACAAAAAGCAGACATTTTCATAAAGGCATTCAGCATCTAGTCATTTTTTAAAGTATTAAATCTCAAAATAAGTTTGATAGATCATAGTGTCTTAGTTCTTCCTACTACCAGTTCTGAGAGTTTACTGACTGTGAGGTATGTTTCATAGACATCCTCAAAATAAAAAAGGAGTATCTACTTAATCTTTACTTGAAGGCAAAAGTAGTATATCCACCACTTTTTCAATATGTCTATTTACAGGGTACCTGGAATCTAGACTATTACCAGAAGGAGCAAGGCAACAAGCATATGAAATTTTATAGCCAAGATTGGTTCCCTGGGTGTGTGACTTATGTAGTTATATGGGGTCCAGTTACGAGAAAGTCCTCACATTTGGTTTAATGCTCTCATGTTGCTATCTTGAAATTCTTAATCATTTTTCAACACAAAGCACTTAATTTTATTTTGTACTGGGCTCCACTAATTTTGTAGCTGATATTGCTTACTATATGCTATAAATTGGAATCTTCACTGTTCTGAGATAAGATGGAAAAAGTCACACTATCAATCCGAAAAGAATAAGTCATTGGTGTCATATAGCGACATGTTACAAACAGAGCCAAACATTTATTTGGGTATTGACTAAAGTGAGTATTAGTTTGAAAGTGATTAGGAAGTTTAGTTTGAAAAAGACTAAGTTCGGTTGTCTAGGAAAGTAAATATTATTGCTTAAAATTTTTATATAGCCAAGTATCAAAGCTATGCACACATTTACGATTAACTTTGTTTTGAATTAGCTTTGTCTTGATTAACTCTGTTTTAATTTCTGCTATTAAAAAACTCTTATGAAGGGTTTAAATAACAAAATCTGGAAATAAGTAGAATTTCTTGAATTGGATGGGTATTTGAACATGACTTTCCCTGTCAGGATCTGTAACCATCTGAAGGTGGAAATTAGAGGCAGCCCTTGGATTCTGTGAGAGTGCTAAGAAGCAAATAAACTTGATTATTAAATATAGGATTTATCCAAGTATCATTCTTGCTTTCTTCAGCACTTTCCATAGAAGTTTGCAAAGACAGGACATAAGCTGACAACGGTAGTCTTTAAAGAGATTTTCCTTTTTTTGTTTTTTAATGTGAGAAGAAGGTGAGAGGGAAGAGATTTTTGTTTTCCAAAAACAGCACAGCTTGGTGAATATGATACCTTCTCACAAATCCATAAAGAACTGAGAGTTTATGCAATTTTAAAATACCTCAGGAAATGTTCATGAATATCTTTTAATTCCAAGTCATTTAACTTACATTTAAACATGCTAGACTAGCAAAAGCATATTGGCAATTTCATTGGTACAAATGAAATAGATCTGAATGGAGTGGGATTTGGGGAAAAGGAAGAAAATTAAAATTATTGCCTATAGGAAAATAACACTTTTATAACATANTTAACTTACATTTAAACATGCTAGACTAGCAAAAGCATATTGGCAATTTCATTGGTACAAATGAAATAGATCTGAATGGAGTGGGATTTGGGGAAAAGGAAGAAAATTAAAATTATTGCCTATAGGAAAATAACACTTTTATAACATAAGAAAATTTTAATAACTTTATCTACCAAAAAAATTCTTTCTAAGAGTTTGAATTCAAGCAATTAATTGAGCTGGAGAGACTGGTATGGGAATTCTCACCACTTTAGTGGGGAGCCTGTACAGGATAGTTACATAACCTCTCTCAGCCCACTGCTCATCTGCAAACTGGAGCTGACCATAGTGCCTTTCTTTCAAATTTATTTGAAGAGTAAATGTGAAAGTATATGCAAATGACTGGCATATCATTGATGTACAAATGCAATGTCTCATTTATCCCTATTTTTAATAACATAATATACACATACACCACATGTATAAATGTTTGCCTATCAGTTATTATTTTTTTAATCTGTCTTTTCAGCTGATGCAAAAGAGAACCCAGAGTATGTGTCTCACTCTTTCAATTCTCCATTTTCTTCAGGATACCCTAAGCCTCTTAACTCCTCTAGCCTTTCCCCAGAATCTAACTTGATCTGTGTCTCAGTCTCAAGCCTAAGTCAGTTTGTCCCATTATGTTCTGGAAGGGTGCATGTATGCATTCTCAGTTGCGTCTGACTCTTTGTGACCCTATGGACTGTAGCTCGCCAGACTCCTCTGTCCATGAGACTTCTAGGCAAGAATACTGGAGTGGGTTGCCATTTCCTCTTCCAGGGGATCTCCCCAACCCTGGGATTGAACCTTCATCTCTTGCGTCTCCTGCATTGGCAGGTGGATTCTTTACCACTGAGCCACCTAGGAAGCTCCCTCTGGAAGGGTACAAACAGCTTTAAAAATTCCAGGTGAGAGAGGAAGGAACAAAGGTGATCTCTTCCCTTTACAACCTTAATATATAACAACTACAAGGTAAATGTGTCTTGCCACAATCAATACTGTCTATCATTTAGTGTTAATGTGGTGTGTGTATATTCTACAAGAGTCTCTGTTTTCCTTTTCCAACCATCCTAGGGACTCCCCTCTGCTCTCCCAGAGCAGAAGGTAACATGGTGGCATCACTGCTCTAAGAAAAAGATAATCCTGGGGTTCAGGAATTATAGAAAATCAATATATAGATAAAGATGCCTATATCGCGGAGAAGGCAATGGCACCCCACTCCAGTACTCTTGCCTGGAAAATCCCATGGATGGAGGAGCCTGGTAGGCTGCAGTCCATGGGGTCGCTGAGAGTTGGACAGGACTCAGTGACTTCACTTTCACTTTTCACTCTCATGCACTGGAGAAGGAAATGGCAACCCACTCCAGTGTTCTTGCCTGGAGAATCCCAGGGAAGGCAGAGCCTGGTGGGCTGCTGTCTATGGGGTTGCACAGAGTCGGACACGACTGAAGCGACTTAGCAGCAGCAGCATATATTGAACATATTTCATACAATCAATTAGTAAATAGGTGAAATGTATCTTGAACATTTAATGAATAAAAGGACTTCTCTGAAGGGTAGGGATGGTTTTACTACAGGAAGATGAACAGAGCAGATCAAGCTCAATAAATACTGATCTGAGTGAAAGTAGACACAGATTACATACAAGTGAAATATTCATAAGGTTCCCAACTTCCCACTAAAAGTACAAATTACTTATATCAGACTAAAACCAGTAAAGCCTCTTACAAAAATTAAGAAACTTTGAATGAGTCAGAGAAAATGGAGTGGAATAGAATCATAGGCTGTGCAGTAGTTATCATCTTTGAATCTAAGCACGTAGGTACTAAGGAATATATTACAGAAAAATTCCACTCCATATTAAGTTTTGACTTGTCCAACAATGACAAAGAAAAGACAAGCAGTTGTATTGTTTAAAATAATTACATGAACAATTTAAGGTAGCTTAGATGCTTTTGTTTGTCATTAGGATAGGACAGTGCAGATGATAAATCACATGCCTGGAAAACACTACAGCTTAGTGAGATTCCTTTTTTTTGTCCACAACACACTGCCACTGCAATCTATGCTTGTATCCATGTGCTGTTTGTATAACAAAGGCCTTTACATTATTTTATATACATAAAGAAACTACACTTGAACTTTGCCTGTGCAGTTAATTGCCCTGAGATTGTTGAAAGAATAATCTTTATAAGGAAGTGTCTTTTCCTTCCCATAAAAACAACATCAGGGACCATGCTAAGCTACCTGGGTCGTGACATTCTGGCAGTTCTCCATTCTATATTTCAGCAATGTGGAGTGTCTCTGGATTGGCAGACTCAGCAGCTTCTTCCTCCATATTATGGGAATTTCAAAAATGTACATATTTCCTGGACAGTTGGCTCTCAACAATTAATCAGTGGAAATAGTACCTAGTTAGGGTTTTTTAAACTGTGAGAAATAGCCGAAAACTGAAGTATCTTTGGCTAAGTATGTCTATGTATCTCTCTGTAGATATACATATTAACAAATACTCCAAAAACAATACGTGTACACACACTGCACATGCACACTGAAGTAGACTAACATTTTTTCTAGGAATTCAAGGGCTGCTATTTTAGACATTAAACTTAACATAATCAAATATATATCCATTCTGATATAGCTAAATATATTGTGAAAGTGAATGTCGTTTAGTCGTGTCCGACTCTTTGTGACCCCATGGACTGTAGCCCGTGAAATTCTCCAGGCCAGAATACTGGAGCAGGTAATTGTTCCCTTCTCCAGGGGATCTTCCCAACCCAGAGATCAGACCCAGGTCTCCCACATTACAGGTAGATTCTTTACCAGCTCAGCTACCAGGGAAGCCCAAAGGTTGGCCTGCTGCATTGGGTGGGAGTTGAACCCAAGTCAACTGCTTGCAAGGCAGCTGTGCTCACACTATACCACCAATGCGGTCAATTTAGCCTTATTCTACTGGATTTATGTGTGAATTCGCCAGATAAATTAACTCCATCTTACAAAATTATTCAATGTGGTTAATGTACATGTTAAAAACTGCTGATGGGAAATAGAGTCATCTCTGTCAAAGGATTTGCATTTAAGATCACAAAGCAATATTAGAACTTTCATGAAATAGTCACAATAAAATGCAAAAGGGATTATCAATAGAAATTTGAAACAGTGAATTAAAGTAACTTGATCATAGTCTGCAAATTATTCTTTTGTTTAATAATCACTGTGAATGCAATTATTCATTAGTTCTACAAAGTTGTTAACATAAGTCAATATTAAACACTGTAACTGATGCTATACTATGCAGAAATAAGCAATTAAAGTTCTATCACTCACTTCTTTGAGTATGCCCACTGAGTGGGGACAAATAGGAATACGCCTAGCATGAATATTATACAACTCTTTGATCCTAAAACTTGTATCTAAAACAGCACATGGTTATGATCTAGTAATCCCTCTTCTAGGTACAGAGCCAAAGAAAATGAAATCAATATCTTGAAGTGACAGCTCCACTCTTATTTAATCAACATGTTGTACATCTTACACTTACACAGCATGTCAATTATATTTCAATAAAGCTGGAAAAACATAAATAAAATGGCATACAGTCATAATAAAACTTAAAAGGTAAATTGCTTGCATTCATCAGTTACTATGCATAACATTCTTTAATATGGTGGTGCATTTTTACATTCTGACCCAATATGTGACATCATGAGAGAGATTGATAGAATTTTGTAAATGTGTAGAAATACATACATTTTATTCTATACTATAAAAAATACTGCAATTTACTTTTTCACCAACTTAAAACATGTTCAAATAATTTAATAGTTTTATAATTTAATTAGTTTGAATTAAATCATAACACAGAATCTAATTCTTTTTTTTTTTTTTTTTTTTTTTTTTTTAAATCCCAGATCTCCACTTGTGGGCAAGACACATTTTAAACAACTTCCATAACACTGAGGCTCATGGGGGTGGCAGTGTGAGTGCTCTAAGAAGGATGGGGACTGCACAACGGGGAGGGAGCTAAGCCAGAGGGAAGGGTCTGCTATAGTGGAAGGAGGTGAGGGTGATCCACCCCAGAGGCTCCCCCTCCCACCCCTTGCCCCAGCTCTGGATTCAAGATCCTCTCCACTGGCCTGTGGTGTCTGCAGAGCACACTGCCACTTGCTCCNTTTTTTTTTTTTGCTAAATCCCAGATCTCCACTTGTGGGCAAGACACATTTTAAACCATGTTCAACAAATCAGATACATTTATGTTATTTTCCAGTTAAGGATAATGTTCACAATCTAAGACAAGAACCCAAAATGCAAATTCAAATACTTCACATTCTCTGAAAACCATTTTAAAGAACTTAATAATAAAAGGTAAACTGCCAGCATTACATGGTCTGTGAGATGCTCAATGATTTCTCCTCTCCCTACTTCACCTTTATCGCAAGTCTCCAGTCAGCCTCTGCCTCATTCTTCTTACCAGGGGCCACAGAATCAAGTCTTCAGAGGGCTGACAGCTCACCTGACTGTGTTCCCTCAGCTGGTCCGTCCTTCCTAACTTCTAAGTCTCCCCTTGAACTCACCTGCAGCTGCAGAAGACAGTACTTGTTGTGCTGATACCATTCTACTCTAAACGCTGCATTTCTCTCCTCTTCATGAGAGCTAATTCCAGCCCCACAAGAACTTGCTGACTAAGGGCTTCAAAATAAAACCTTCAACTAATGGTGTATGTGCGGGAGTGAAAGTTGATAAATAAACACTCATCTCTCCATTTTCCCCTGGAATGATTCAGAAATATGTTCTACATGTCTTTTCAGAGGATCCCTGATAGGACTGAGCCCTCAATTCCCAAAATAGAAACCCACTTATTAACACACAGCTCATTTGCACTTCTTTCTTTCTGTTTCTTTTTCAGTACTTTTTCATTTGTGCTTCCTGGGATCATTTCTCAGAGAAGGCAATGACACCCCACTCCACTACTCTTGCCTGGAAAATCCTATGGACGGTGGAGTCTGGTAGACTGCAGTCTGTGGGGTCTCGAACAGTCAGATACGACTGAGTGACTTCACTTTCACTTATCACTTTCATGCATTGGAGAAGGAAATGGCAACCCACTCCAATGTTCTTGCCTGGAGAATCCCAGGGATGGGGGAGTCTGGTGGGCTGCCATCTACGGGGTCGCACAGAGTCGGACACGACTAAAGCCACTTAGCAGCAGCAGTAGCAGGGATCATTTCCCAAGTAAAAATATCTGTTCCCACATCCTTCTTCCTAGGTGTGCTTAACTTAAGATAAGTGGAAAGTACTGTGATGGTCTGNCATCTACGGGGTCGCACAGAGTCGGACACGACTAAAGCCACTTAGCAGCAGCAGTAGCAGGGATCATTTCCCAAGTAAAAATATCTGTTCCCACATCCTTCTTCCTAGGTGTGCTTAACTTAAGATAAGTGGAAAGTACTGTGATGGTCTGCAGGGCCTATGACCAATATAAAAACATTTGATTTCCTTTGAATAAATCAAAGCAGCGGCAGGGGGAATGAGGGACATCCATAAGTGTAGATAGGCCCTGTGATTAAGCTTTCTGAAATAGAATTACTAGACGTTCCCTGCATAATGTTATCCCACCCTTTTGTGTCTGCTTTCAAGCTATTTTCTAAATGAAATGCCCTTCCCCAGCTCCTTCACTTGGACAATTTCTTAGTTTCAAGAAGCAGCTCAGATATTCTATTTGAGAAACCTACAGTCAAGTTTCTGCCATAGCAACTGGCATGGATCTCACACAGAAGCTGAACACGTGGCACGGAGGTGATCTGGGTAGTTCCTCCTCCCACACTGCAGTGTGAGCTCTCAGAGAACAGGGCCCAGACCACACCCCTCTTCCAGACTTCAGCGCAGTGCCCGGTGTATAATAATGAATATGTAAACACCTTTTTCAAAAACACTTAGAAGATGTCAGGCCATGTTTTAAGTGCTTTATGCATATTAACCCATTTAATCAGGACAACCTCTTGAAGTATGTGCTACTATTATCATCATGTATAAAATGAGCAAACTGAAGCAGAGTAAGGCAAAGCGACCTGAAGGTAACACAGCTCACAACACGTGAGCCCAGGACAGACTGAAACTATACTACGTTCTTTTCAACTATCCATCATCACTTCTTTAGAATTAAATATCAAACAGTCACATCTAATCACTAGAAAACATGATGTGTTATTTTGTTAGAGACCTTGATATATAATCTAAACTAATCCATGCTCTTGTCTACATCTAGCTTTCAAAGGAAGAACTTAAGTCTCTCTCAAACAGTAACATTTACAAGAGCAACAGCAATAAAATATTCCCATCACAGCATTCCTAAATATCATATGATTTCTAACTTACCAATGTAGATTTCCTTATGTGCCAAAATTTTACTTAATACCTCATGGAAAAATATGTTCAGGCTAGGTAACACCATTTTTTATAGATTAATACTCTTAATAAAAAAAGATTCAATGGTTATTTATAAAACTTGAATGATAAATGATCAATTCTTAATACACTGTTTAGCTATGTAAATAACACCAAAATACTTTGTGCAGGCTCCTACTTACACAGGCTGTTAATGACAGTGGACTCAGTAAATTTCAGAGAACCAGCCTCAAGTGACTCTGCAAGTCATGTTTCACACTGTGTGCATTCTGCTTCCTGTCAACAGTGGCTATAATGGGCACATAAACTAAAATTTATGCCCCATTTAACCTGTAAATGTTCTGTGTCCTTAGCCCTTAGCAATGGAAATATGCCAATGTCTTTTACTTATTTTACTGGCATATAATCCCTCCTCTCCATCAGATTTGAGAAAATTTTAACTATCATGGAATTATAAATTGTTAATGTCATTTCTGAATTGCTGGGCTCCTGATAATCTTAAATCTGGATCAAGAGTTATTTTAGAATAAATTTATACCATAGTCATCTGAACAGAAAAGCTTGCAGTAAACAGCCAACATATATTCCATTAATAACAAGTTTAAGTAAACCTGAGGAACTAAGTAAACCTGAGGAACTATTTTAAAATTTAGGAGTCCTTAACCAAATGTTAACTTAGAGATAAAGCTTCTAAAAACATTATCCAGTAAAATGAATGAGACAAGGTGAAAAGATTTTTTAGCCAAACTATATAATTTTAAATTGACTTTTTCAATTTACTAAGCTAAATTTTCCATAATCTCATTTAAGCAATTATTCTGTTTTAATAATTATCAATAAGCCAATAGGAAATTTTTTAATTACTGTTTAAAATTTTTACTTATTTTTTCTTATAAATATTCTAGTACCTAGTATTTATGTATCTCATCAAATGTTTTATTTTTATCTTTCTAAAAGTTTTTTCCAATTATCATTCCACAAAACACAGTGATCTCTCAAGCATAGACAACCACTCAGTGAAACAAGGTACTTCAGGTTTTAGGTAGAGAGTTTAATATTATTAGAAAGCCTACAAGATATTCTTCACTTGTATGGAACTGGGGTTTATCATAAAAATAAGCATCCTGCTCCTTAAAGTCTTAAATCAGAAGTAAAATTTGTATATGCATCTGGCTCAAGAGTTTTTAGAATTTGTTCTGAGAGACTGTGGGTTAAATTATCATGTAATATTTAATAAGCATATCTTAATTCTGTAAGTTAAATGATTTTAAATTACATGTTTTATACTAGGCAACTACTAGAGATAGGGATGAAAAATCAATTTATTTACACATTTGTATTTCAGAATTTCCAACACTTTTTCTTTGTAGATTCCAGGTTCTTAATTTTTTTTTTAATTGTCAAAAGTTACAAAAGTGAAGCAACTGTATTCTGCAGTACTCTAAAATACCTGAATTAAAATTTTTGCTGTTGATGAAGATCAAGAAGACAGATTTGAGAGGTTTTTGACTTTTAGTAAGCAGCTTGCCATCTGGATTTAACCAGATTTCTGAATTGCAGAGTTATTATAAGGGGCCTGTGAACAGTGTATGGGGTTTCCCTGGTGGCTCAGATGGTAAAGAAGCTGCCTGAAATGCAGATTCCCTGGGTCAGAAAGATCCCCGGGAGAAAGGCACGTCTACCCACGCCAGTATTCTTGCCTAGAGAATTCCATGGACAGAGGAGCCTGGTGGGCTACAATCCATGGGGTCACAAAGAGTCAGATACAATTGAGTGACTAACACTCTGAGCTTCCCAGGTGGTGCTAGTGGTAAAGAACCAGCCTGCCAATGCAGGAGACATATGAGCCACAAGTTCAATACCTGGGTCAGGAAGATCCTCTGAAGGAGGGTGTTGCAACCCACTCCAGTATTCTTGCCTGGAGAATCCCGTGGATGGGGAGCCTAGTGGGCTAGATAGAGTCCATAGGGTCACAAAGAGTCAGACAAAAGTGAAGCAACTTAGTACACATGCATGAACAGTATATATAAAATAAATACATAGAGTATCATACACATATATGTTCCATTGTCAGTAAAATATCTGAGTGTCATAATGAATAATGTGCATACTTATCTTAAAGCATTACTAAAACCATAATGGACTTTGTTATGGTATTTCTCAATCCATAACTGCTCAAAGTATCCCAATTGCCTTAGTGTAAAATTATACTGATATCATAAGGAAAAAAAAAACTTTGTGTTCAAAATACTTGAAAAACATTGAAAGGTTTGCTACTAATGGAAAAAGTATTTATATTTCCAATTTCACAGTATTTATCATTCACTTTGACTGGGACATAGAAAACAGTATATCATTATATTGAAAGAACCACCTTTTTACCAAAAGTGAGAAGGTGAAAGACATGAATGGACTATAGAGTCCAAAGAATTTTCCTTTCCACATTTACATTTTTATTAGAGACCTAAACTCTAAAATTTAAGTATCAGTTGGAGAGACCACAGAAGAAAACTATTTGAACAATTAAATGTATGTGGACTCAAGTAACATTTATCTTTAAAATTAAATATTGTCATCAAACCAAACTCTCAACTATCAGAATGATTGAATTTTACCCTTATTCTGTTTCCTGGTCTTTAGTTGTAATGAATATATGTATGGTTAGCAGAATAATGGCCTTTCAAAGATATCCAGGCCCTGTTCTCCAGAACTTGTGGATATATTATACACAGCAAAGAGGAATTATAGCAGAAGGAATTAAAATTACAAAGCAACTGACTTAAAATAGGGAGATTAATATGGATTCTCCAGGTGGAACCAATGTAATCACCAGCTCCCTTAAACATGGAAAAGGGAAACAGAAACATCAGCATTCAAGTGAAGCCAAAACAAGAGGGTGGCAGAGGATGAGATGGTTAGATAGCATCACTGACTCAACGGACATCAACATGAGCAAAATTCAGTGTGGGTAGTGAAGAACAAGAAAGCCTGGAATGCTGCAGTCCATAGAGCCACAAAGAATCAGACACAACTTATCGACAACAAAGTGACGTCACAGGAGAAAAACTCAACCAGACATTGCAGGCTTTGGAGGAGGTCGTGAGCAGCTTCTCAGAGCTGGAAAAAGCAGAAAAATGAATTTACTCCTAGAACTTCCAGAAAGGAACATGACCCTGTTGACTAATTTTAGCCCAGTGACACATCTTGGACTTCCAACCTCCAGAACCATAAGATAATAAATTTGTGTTGTTTTAAGCCGCTAAGTCTGTGGTAATTTGGTACAGAATCAACAGGAAACTGAGTTTGCTGAGGCATATGCACCTGGCAAATATGTAAATTTTCATGAACCCAAAAAGAATTCAAGTGAAATAACAATGAATTAAGTTAACTCTTTCCCAATATAACTGCTGAAGCAAAAAGACTTTCGCTGTGGAGCTAAACATGATATAATGGGAAGGGATTCCTGCTTTTCCTCAGAAAAGAACATTTGTGCCATTAGGAATGAGTCAGAAATCTCGACTAGCACATCAAGCTGACAAACAGTTGTGAGCAAAGCACCGGACCAAGAGGGTTCAATACAGGCCACTTAGGGACCACAGGGCCTCTACTTTGCTCATCACTCTGTTGACTCTGCAGAGGTGGGCAGAGCAACTAATGAGACCACATGATTCATGGGCAAGTGTGAGTAAGCCATAGGAGATCTGGGGACTCTGTAGGTGAAGAAATTCCTGGGAGGGTGGCATAAAGTTAGAAAGGAAATGAACAATTTATTCTGGAAAAGGCTGTGTAAGCTCAAAGCTATTAAAAAGCTCCAGCCATGGATATAGAAAACAAACTTATGGTTACCAGGGTATAAACAGTGAAGGTATAAACTGGAAGACTGGGACTAACATATACATATTGCTACACATAAAATAGCAGAGAAGACAACGACAACCCACCCCAGTACTCTTGTCTGGAAAATCCCATGGGCGGAAGAGCCTGGTAGGCTGCAGACCATGGGGTCTCGAAGAGTTGGACACGATTGAGTGACTTCATTTTCACTTTCTACTTTCATGCATTGGAGGAGGAAACGGCAACCCACTCCAGTGTTCTTGCCTGGAGACTCCCAGGGACGGGGGAGCCTGGTGAGCTGCCATCTATGGGGTTGCACAGAGTCGGACATGACTGAAGTGACTTAACACCAGCTGCTGCTAATAAAGGCATAGAAAGAATCTCTGCAAGAGTAATGGAGTGGGGTGCCATTGCTTTCTCCATTAGCAGCAGCAGCATACATAGAATAGATAACTTGTAAAAATGTGATGTATAGCACAGGGAACTCTATCCAATACTCCCTAATGGACAAATGGAGAAATAACCTAAAAAAAGAATGGATATATAACTGACCCATTTTGCTGTACACCTGAAATGAACATAATATTGGAAATCAACTATGCTCCAATAATTTTTAAGATTAAAAAAAAAAAATCCACAGACTCAAGGTTAGAAACGGCCAGTCATTTGATCTATATTTGAATGTGTCTCTCAATGGATTAACCAACAAAGAAAAAATACAACTTCTACAATCAAACTTGCTGCTGCCAAGTCGCTTCAGTAGTGTCTGACTCTGTGCGACCCCATAGATGGCAGCCCACCAGGCTCTCCCATCCCTGGGATTCTCTAGGCAAGAGACTGATAATAAACCAGGAGTCTAGTTTATGTGTTCAAAACCAGGGCACTTCCTCCGTGTCTTCCGTCAAGAACCCATCTTTCTCAGCCTCAAGGCAAACAAGTTACTTAAGAACCCAAGTTTGCCTGATGCTCACAGAAAAAGTGCCAAGAGCATCAGAGAGCCTGAGAGAATATTTCATCCGGTCATAAAAAAAAGGCTGATGTACCATCCGTGCTCAAAAATTTAACCTTCCAGTGAGCCAATCACTAAAGTCACTTGAAATACTATTTCTCTCAGTTTCTCAAACTTGGACAAAGTTGGAAGGAAAATGTTACATTTTGATATTTAAATCATGTTTATGAACTTCATGTGAACCATACTGAAACAACACATTATGAAAAAGTGGTTTAAAATACAAGAAACATAATTTACGTGTTATACGGAGTTTTATTTCTGTCCTAAGGATAAAACCTAGTCCGCAAGAATTTGAGGGTCTTCTGCTTTCAATAGAAACTCAATAAGCAATATCTTAACTAATTATTGACGCAGGAATTTTTCCACAAACACCTGTGGNAATTTACGTGTTATACGGAGTTTTATTTCTGTCCTAAGGATAAAACCTAGTCCGCAAGAATTTGAGGGTCTTCTGCTTTCAATAGAAACTCAATAAGCAATATCTTAACTAATTATTGACGCAGGAATTTTTCCACAAACACCTGTGGCCAGTGATTTGTTATGTAGGTGATAGTGAAATGTCTCTAGTCAATAATGTTTGGGTAACAAAAGACATACTAATACGTCTCTGGTCAATAATGTGTTAAGCTGGGTTTCTGAAGACAGTGTTTCTCTCTCTCTCTCCCACCACCATCCCACATACAAAGGTATTTTGTTGTTTATGAGTTGCCTTCAACTTTTCGACCAGCACTACACATACCTCATTTCAGCATCTATATTCTAGTATTTAACAAAATAAATCAAGCCAACCACCTTTTTTGACCAATGCTCAGGAAATACGGGTATAAATGCTGCCGGGTTCAATGAGCACAGTAAAACTATGACCAAAGAAGGCGTTCATTGAGGCTGTTTCTCAAAGGCCATTTCTTCTACATATTTCCTAAAAATGAGGAGATATTTATCTGGAAGAGGTAATTCACTGATAAACATCAGTTTGTTCAGTCAAGACCACAGAGGAAATGCTAGCATATCACCCAGTGGTTGTCCCTACCTCTTGAAAAAGAGCATTTGTGTGGTGACTCGGGTCTCCAGCCTCGGCGCCCGGTGCTCCCACTCCAGCCACAGAGCATCCACTGACCCCGACGTCGACCCGACGTACACTGACCCCACGTCGACCCAGACGCCGAACCTGATTCCTGGGTTCCATGTCTGAGTGAGACCTACCGTGCTGCGCGAGGAGAGCCTGTGTGGTTTTTGAGTGGAATTACACTTCGGCAATAGTGGGGACGCCTCTGTGTTCCAGACTCGGTTTCTGTTTCTAATGGCGACGTGGAAGAAATACTGCTGTATGCCCGGCGTGAACCTGGACGGAGCAGCCCCAGGAGTTCTCACTGTGACCACCCAACTCGCTCACAGACCGCCGCCCGCCCCCGCCCCAAGATACCGCAGCTTCTGAAGTAGGACCACATAGTATTGACGAAAAAAAAAGCTCTCAGTCAGAGGAAGATTATATGGAGAGAAGAAAACGCGTGGAAAGAATCTTGAGGAAAAAACTCATACCTGGTATGGGATTTGTCAAGTTGACCAGAAAACATCCCTTCCCCACTCTACCCAGTTCCTTTTCAGACACCCGCAGCACACGACCCCATTCAACAAGAGGAACATGGCGTTTTCTCTGCCGTTTCTAAAAGTTTTGCTTCAGTCTTTTCTCTCTTGTGCTGGCAGTGGGGTAGGGGATCTCTATCTGAAGGCTCCTGACAACAGCTGCCAGCACCTTTTGATAAAAGAACTGGAATCTGGCTTTTTCAATTAGGGGGAATTTATATTGAGGTTTGCAATGCAGCTTACTGAAGAAGCTACCATCTTGGTCTTTGCGTGGCTGCACCATTTGTGTCTTTTTTTTTTTTCTTTCTTTCTTTTTTTTGTAAATGCTGCATTCCTAATTCAGTGAAAGTAAGAAACACAAAGAAAGAAGGAGTGGTATGAGTGAATATGGACCATGCGGAGTTGGGAGGGAATTCCATTACAAAAACAGTAAAACACTCCAGGACTCAGCATGAAATGTTCATGAAAATAAAAACAAAATTATGTGGAAATTTCCAACAGAGATGCCTACAACTGTAATATATACTTAATCATTACTGGCCTCCCTGATTTAGCCACTCATCTATAGAAAATGGAAACCATGTGAACTAGGAGAAATACCAACTTTTGTGAGTTGATATTTTCAATAAAAAATATATTTAAAAAATCAAGATTTTAAGTCTCCGGATTTATTCAGTCCCATATATATTCCCATGATGTGAACACATGCTTGTCTTGTTTACCCAATTCTTCACTCTAAAAACCTTGCTGACAACCTATTCATTACCAATGCAGAACATGCCAAGATGGTGCAATGTGGTCCCTGCCCACCAAAAGCTTTTCTTCTATATAGGAGAAAGTCACATGCAACTTCTCATATAAGGAGACAATAGGATATTCTAACTGAAATTTTTCCAATGTCCTTGTTTTGATCTCCTCCCTTGACTTCGGACTTCCCTAAGTATCCCTATTCGTAGAGTCTATATTTTAGTTCTTTCAGTTACAGTGCACTTTTATTCTACCCAAGCAGGGAGCTGTATTGGTGTGGTGGTAAGTGGAGGAGGGGACATTCTATGATCTAATTAAGTCTCAATCATTTGATGTACCTGCGTCTTGGAGGCTGGACCTTCACAAGTGCTTTTCCAGTGTTCTTTGCATTCAGGCCCCTACACCTTTCCCTGGCTGCAGCATTATCAAATATACTTCCTTAAAGCCTTGCTCCTAGACATCTATGTTTTTCCACCCCTCAAGTGAGATAGGAAGGCTGAAGTGAGTTTTGTTCCCTCATCTGGATAAAGTTTAAGAATAGATTTGGCAAAATCTTTTCTACCAGGAAGTAGGTCTTTGATATGGAGAAGGCATTGATCATGATGGATAATGGTTACTGTTTTCTTCCCCCTGCCAAAGACAAGAGGGGAATTTTCTTGGACTTTACCATAAAAATGTAGTGGGGTTACTGGAAGGAAGCCTATAAAGTGTGATGTCCCCCTAAGTTTGCAGTTCCCAGGAACTTTTTGCCCTCACACTAGCCTCCACTCAACTTCTGGGAATTCACCAAAATTAACCCTTGTGTTATTAGCTTTGACAAATGCACCAGAATTATGTAAGATGTTAATAGTGGCAGAAAATAAGGGAAGAATATATGGCAACTCCCTTATTATTTTTTAACATTTCTATGAATCTATAATCCTTCCAAATTAAACATCTTACTAAAAAAGTAAACTTCTGACCAAATTTTAAATCTTCAATATATTATTTGAGTCTTAGCAAAACTAGCAATTAAGCATTAGAAAAGAAGACTTTACAGGACAGCAGATGGGGAAGGACATCATTGAACTGCACGATAATAAAGCAGAGAATTGTCCTGGGACTAGAGCCTGGAAGAGAGGCAGACTAATGGTAGCTTTTATTCACTTGAAGGTTAAAGCCTTTGTGGGAGAGGAAAAGGAAACGTGTAGTAGTCAAGTCACAACCAAAGAGAGGGATGCTATACATAGAACGTGAACAGAGCATTTTCCCACCCCAAAGCTTTTACCCACTTACAGATGAGCCTAGGGAAGGTCTGAGAGTTATAAAAACCATATCCCAGTTTCAATCTTGCCAGTAATATGCTGACAGTGAACAAGTCATGTTCACTGTCATTTTTCTCATTCTTGATTCTCTTAATTATGGGTTGCATTCATCCACAGCTTTGATTATATTAATTTATAAAGGCAAGTTCTTTAATCCTTTTGAATTTATTGAATTAAGCTTTATATTTGACAATGACATAAAAATTAAAATACATTGCAATATGAAAGGGAAATAAAAATAACTCCAGTCAGCATATAAAACTCTAAATTCCCATTTTGGCAAGTCCTTGGATATAGTAGGAGGTAATTTATCATACAATTATAATGTGTGTAGCTTTAACCATAGATATTGATAGTTATACCTTTAATTCCTGAAGTATTCATCATACTTTCAAGTATCATTCAGAAGCAGAGGAACTTGCTGTTTGCACTGCACCATGAATGTGCAGTCATCAAAGTCTAGATGATGGGAGAAACTGCATCCTAGTTTTTCAATAATTAAATTTTAAGGGAAGAAGAGGATTGATGAAGGACGTAGTAAAGAGACTTAAAACTCATATTAAGCTTAAAAAGAGAAAAGATAAATATCAAAGTATGCTGGGTTATAAAACTAAGAAATGAAGTGATCAGTATGAAATTCAGGGTAATAGTTACTCATGGGGAGACAGAGAACTTGTAATCATGGTCAGTCACATGGATGCGGCTTCCAGGTAGCTGGCAAAAATATGATTTTTTCACCTGAGTAGTGGTTCCAAGAGTGTTAACATTTTAATAATCCTTTGCAATATACATTTGTTTTGTGTTATTTTCTCCCTTTTTTATTACAGTATGTAATAAAATCTCAATGTGTTCCTGGCAGAAAGCTGTGTGCTACATTTACAACAATGAATATGAAAGTTTTCCTATAATCAAAGGCTAGAATCAAGTAGAAAGAAAAAAAAGGTGACAAAATGAGCAATGGAATCTTGCAATTCTTATCATGAGATTATGTATTAGGTACAGAGAAGTCCAACGGATGGGGTGTTCAATTTTGCCCAGTTAAGTTGTAAGTGGTTTTGAAGGACAGCAAATCCAACATTTCAGCTTAATATTTACAGGTTAGCCACAGTTTTCAAAAGGAAGAGAGGATGGAACCATTTAGAAAGAAGGGGCCAATTATTTTGTTAAAAGATATTTTTTAACAGGTAAAATCATGACTCATACAAATGTAAAGTAAATATTACTATGTATCTAACATTTCATTTAACTCACTAATTAGTGAAGGAATAAGGAAGATGTTACTGATGGCTCAAAAAAGAATTCAAGACACACACATATTGGTTATCAGGAATGCTAAAATGACTTACACATAGATATAAAATTAATCAATATCCATAAGGCAGTAATGGAATGCATCTCCACTGGGCTAACTTGCATTTATGTGAAACAGAAGCATGGGTATTACTATCAGTGTTCAACAATTAATGGAACTGTCAAATACCTCAAAGATAATGAGAAGGGAAGATAACTCCAAAGGGGTAACTGGACAAGTTACTTAGTAATTCTTTTCCCCTTTTCAAAGTCTGAATATTTTTACTGACAGCAGAAAGACTAGGTTTTGGAAAATATCAGGATCCATTGTAAGAATGTCTAGAATGCTGTACAGTTGAGGGTTAAAAGGACAGAAGGTTGAAGGTGAGAATAAAAGACTGAAAAGATGGATGGGGTTCATATGAAGCTGAGTGAAGCCTTTTATTTTGTATGGAAGTGGCTGGCAAAGAACCTACCTGCTAATGCAGGAGATGCAAGAGACGGGGTCTGATGCCTGGGTGGGGAAGATCCCCTGGAGCAGGAAATGGCAACTCATTCCAATATTCTTGCCTGGAAAATTCCATGGACAGAGGAGCCTGGTGGGCTATATAGTCCATGGGGTTGCAAAGAGCTGGACTCAGTGACTAAACAACAAATATGTAAAGCTCTATTATGGGAATTCTTCAGGTTAAAAGGGAATAAGTATAGACAATCTTGGATGGACTCAGGGGTCATTTCCTCTTCTTCTAGCTCAGAAATAATTTAGCATAGCAGTTGTGAGTTAGCTCAGTGGAAGAGAAGTGAACTCTGGCATTTCCGCAACTAAGACTCTCCCATTGACGCACAGATGCCATCTGTCCTCCTTTCCTAAACATATTTTGAGTGACTGAAAAGAGACTTCACTCTTAGAGCCCTCTGTGAAATATCTAGTTTGTGTGTGTGTGTATGCTTAGCCACCTCAGATGTGTCCAACTCTTTACGACCCCATGGACTATAGCCCACCAGGCTCCTCTGTCTTTGGGATTTCCTAGGCAAAAATACTGGAGTGAGTTGCCATTTCCTTCTCCAAGGGATATTCTAGACCGAGGAATCAACCCATGTCTCCTGTGGCTCCTGCACTGCAGCAGGCAGAATCCCATGGCAGACATCCTCTTATGTGGAATAACACAAATGTTGAAAATCCTGTATGCTTTGCTGCTTTTCTGTCTGTTTCCCCAATAAACCCAATATAATATTTTCACTGTGGATATGTTAGGATGTTTGTAATTTTTCCCTTTTGCACTAGAGGCAGTCAAGGAATTTGTTTTCAGCTTAATTTTGTTTTATGATTATAAGCAGTAGTAATAATATTTTGATTTTCAAATTAAGTTAAAAAGAATTTTGGAAGAACTAGTGTGAGCCAGTAGTCATACTGTGTTGCTGGGTTGAAAGATAACCCAGCTCCTCTGATTGAAAGTAGTTCAGGGAGAATTATGGAAAGGTAGACTTGATTAGTTTGGGGGAATGTAAGTTCTTTCAGAGTTCCCTTACCTCAGGCTGTGATACAGTTTACTCTCAAAATGGCTAGTAAAGTACCAATAGTATTTGATTTTGAGTACCTGATTGGTAGCAAAACATGGGTGTCTCCTTTATAACATCAAACAGACTTTCAGGTAGAACTAATTGAGCAATTAGTCCCTTATTTGAGAAGATGTATTTGGCTGTTTATTTTTCATTTGGTGTACGGTTGAATGAAAGAGACAGTCCTACCCCAACCTCCACCCCCTTATTTCACGCTCTTTCTTTTCCTTAGAGTTTATGCCTGCAGGTGGGCAGCTGAGTCCAGAGACTGGGTCAAACTCAGGTTTGATCTCTACTGTAAATAGGATATATCAAAGCTATTGGAAGCACATGATGTCTGCTTGTCTCTTTCTGAGAGCCTAGCAACCATTGTAATTTAACATCTTATCTAATCATTTGTTGATGTTTTAAACAAACAGATTTTAATGGTATTATTTCACTTTTACTTGTTTGTTAGAATTTTTTAATAAAGAAATACTTCCCCTCACTGACTGTCTGATTACCCCTGGTAGAGTTAATAAGAAATGTAGGATAGCTGCTTAATTTCTCCCTTTATTAACCAGTTTTCAATTTAATGGGTTAATTTTTATAATCCTCTGAAAGTAGACAATTCTTTTAAAATACCACTATACACCCATAGATATAAATAAGTTTGATCTATTTCATCCATTCTAGTTATTAATATTATTGAAATTGAAAGGTCTCATTTTGATTAGTAGAAGACTAGCAAAGTTGACCCTTGAATAATTTTGATTGACTCCACTAGCCTTTGACAGCTAACTTTCTAATTGATAATAACAAGATTTGCCAGGCTCAGCTTGTACATTTCCTGTCTCAGACCTCAGCAATGTCTCCACCAAACCTAGACTGCTTTTAGTGAGAAGTGACATTTTAAGACCACAATCTGAGTCTCTTTACTAAAGCTTTAGTCATTGTATCTTGGTCTTTGCAGTGTAAAGAGGTAGGAAATATTTATAGGTAGGAAAAATATGTATCCCAACTCTATGCAATGTAAAAGACTAGAAAGAATAACCAAGTGAGTAACAACTTCCTAAACTTATACTGATAAAATGAGACTTCAAGACTAATGAGATTTTAATTAAACTCTTCCTCATTGCATCTGTGTGCCCCTTATTCTGCACTAAAAATTCCTGTTCTCAAGGACACAAAGAATGGTAAGTAAAAACATCAACTAATTATTCATTTTTAAAAGCAGTCCCAGAATGATAATATCAATATTACCATCATCATAATTATCGAAATTAGATAAGCAAAAGATAAACTTTCTTAGCTTTAGTTTCTAACAATACAAGAAAACTAATTTCATGTGAAAATAAGCAAAGAAATGTATGAAGTTCCTTGTGAAGTTATACTAAGAAACGACAAGAACAAGGAACATAATCATATAAATGCACATATTCACAAAAGAGAAGTCTGAGCCTCATTTTAGTGGGTCTTAATTTCTCATTATGCCAAGGAAAAGAAGACAAAGATTCTAATTATCAACTTTCTATATTGAAGTTATAAAACAATATTAGGCTGGAAAATAAATGAGAGTATAACAGTTAGTAAAGGGTCATTGAAACTAATATTTATAAGAATCTGTTTATTGAGAGACTCAAGAAAACTAACTGAAAAACTGTAAGTAATTCTATGAGCAATAATAGCAATAATGGAATTCAGTAATGTAACAGATATATGGGCTTCTCTGGTGACTCAGTGGTAAAGAATCTGCCTGCCAATGCAGAAGACATGGGTTTGAACCCTGGGTTGGGAAGATCCCCTGGAGAAGGAAATGGCAACCCGCTCCAATATTCTCCCCTGGGAAGTCTCATAGACTGGGGGGCTACAGTCTATGGGGTTCAAAAGAGTCAGACACAACTTAGCAACTAAATAACAAGAAGCAGACATATGTTTATCACAAAGATGGCCTTAATCATGATAGATTAACTGATGTAACATATGTCTTAAAACAACTTGAAAACTGGAAAAATATACAACTGTTTTCAGACACTAATAGGCAACATAGATATGTGATTTTTAACAGAAAACAGATGAAGTGGACCATACAATTTCAACAGCCTTCTTTAAAGACTTCAGTGCAGGGAAGAAATGTAAGTCTTATTCAGAGACCAAGTTTACAGGGGTATTCTTTAAATAGAGCAAAAAGTACTATTCTGAGTTGAAGAAATAGTGATCTACATTCAGTGAACAAAAGAGAGGTGAAATTTGCAAGACAAAGTACTAGAAAGATCTCAAATAGTTTGTAGGTTTGTACCTTTGAGCCTGGCTGAACACCAAGCAGCTTATATGCAGGATAAAACTCTATGGGTATTGACAAAGGATACCAATCATAAGATATAAGTTAATTTTCAGAGCTCACACAGGGCTAAGGGACATTCGAGTATTTAACATCCACAATAGAAAAGCTTTAATGAACACCCTGAGAATTCATTTGAAATTTAAGTATCCTTGTATCTTAGTAATTAAGGCTATTCTAGGCTCACTATAACAAAGTTTAAATAAAAGTCTTTAAGGACAAACTTAGTACTGAGGTAACTGCCAGACCAACACCAATTTAAAATCATGAAATAAAGACTAAAAAGTCCTGATACTTATTATAAAACTCAAAATGTTCAGCATCAATGAATAATTATTCAACATCTGAAAGAGTGGGAAAATGTGTTTTTAGGAGAAAAATCAGTATAAAATCAGACCCAGAACTACAGAGACAAATTTTCAGAAAAGGACTTCAATACAGGTATATTTTAAATATGTTCAAGTACTTAGAAGAAAAATAACATAATGAAGACAAAAATGCAAACTGTAAAAATATCAAATTTCTTGAACTGAGATTTTAAACACTACTGAATAAATCTAACGACAGATTAGAGCACTGAGGAAGAAAAGACTGGTGAAAATTTCTATTAAGACCTAGAAATGAGAAAATAGCGGAGGAACAGAAAGAAATGAGGCTGAAAAAACTGAAGAGTTCCTAAGTGACCAGGTGGACAATGTCAAGGGGTCAAGCACAGCTGCAACTGGGGTTTCTGAAAGTGGAAGAGAGAGAGAGAGAAAGGAGAATCGATGCCTAAAAGTTTCCAGTTTTGATGAAAAATATAAACCCACACATCCAAGAAGCTAAATACATCCCAAATAGAATGAATGAACACCTTTCACATCTTAATCAAAATTTTAAAACTCAGAAATTAAAACAAACAAACAAAAAAAAAAATCTGGAAAGTAGTCAGAGAGAAAAGAGAGTAAAAGAGAAAAGAGAGTAACAAATGTGATACAAATTACCACTCACTTCTCATCGGGGATAATGGATACCAGGGGACAAAAATGTAACATCTTAAAAGTGCTGAAATTTAAAAAAAAAAAAAAAAAAAGTGCTGAAATTTAACACAATTTTTTAAAAAATCAACAGTCAACCTAGGAATCTACCTTTTGAAAATACTCTTCAAGCTAAAGGATAACTGCACCCCAGAGAATGATTATCAGCTCAGGTCATCATGTAGTATCCACCCTTCTTTTCTTCTGCTTCCACCTGTCTGTATACACCAGAGGAAGTCCATACATCTCCCAATTCTCTTCGGATCTTTGGACAGGCCTTTGATGTAATTAACTGGTGTCTGTTTTTTACAATCTCCATCTCCATAGTTCTATCAGCCTATAAAGAGCACATCTGACACACAACTTCAGCAAATCTTATGAAGATAGTAAAGTCCTGTCACTCACTCCTCTGGATATAATAATTCAAATACAGTCTTAGGGACTAGAAGCTATCCTGGCTCCTCTGCCCTTGACCTCATTCACCTAGAGAACAGAAGACTTCATGATGACAATGTACCTGGATTATCAACATCTGTTTCCAGCTAGACTTGCCATATAAAATTCCCTCATGTATAATATTTTTAACACTCAATTTTCAGTCAATGTGAATTTAAAATATGTTTAAAGTAAAAGTTATAGAATCAGAAGTGCATATATAAATATATACTAAAAACTCTTTAATTTCAATTCTGCAAATGTTTTTAGTTCCTAGTTGGTATCCCTAAGAGGGATCCCTGTGAGTCCCTAAGAATAATCCCTAATAATAACTATTTTCTTAAAATCAGTCACTCAAAAGATTGGAAATAAATTTTCTTTTAGATTTGCCAAATTTTTTTAATATATAGAATTTTAGAGGAATTAAAGCATTCATAACTGGAGATCAAAGATTTGGAAAGACTAAAGCACAAGCTACTGGAGATCGAAGGCTCTGATAATTCCAGATCTCCTCTTCTACTAACCTCTGGGAATTTATAAGACTAAATCACTTGCTATACTTGCATCCGGGGTTTTTGTTTGTTTTTTTTTTTTTTAGTGTGAGTTATGGTCTACATTAGCATTTCTGAGGTATTTGGGATTCATGAAACAAAAGAAAATGGAGGCTGGGCAAACATACATTTGCCATTTCGTTTTTAGTAAGAACATAAACGATCATACACGCTGCCATCTCTAGTTAAAATATTCCATTAAAGACATAAAGACATTAAAAACATTTCATTAAAGACATTCAAAATAAGTGCTTCTCATTAAAAATATATGTAGTTCAAGAAAAAATTGCATATTATCTTTTTTCCCATTTTCATCATGGACTGGTAAAAATTTGGTGAATGTCTAAAATCATTCCATGGACCTGTGTTTAGAAATCATTGAATTAAATGATTTTTAACTTAAGATTAAATAACTTTCTCCTTCTATTATGAAACTCTATGATTTATATTCTTATTTTGACACATTATGTTAAGTAAATGTGATTAATATTACATGACATGTCATTAAATGTAATTTACCTAATTCAATGTAATTAAATTAGGAAAAATACTTTTTTAAGAACAAGGGAAATATCTCCTAATGATTAGTGTAGGACTTTGCCCCAATACATTTTAATGCATACTACACACGTTAAAGTCCTTTTCAAAAAGTTCCTGTGGGAAATGACAGTGTCTTTTGAGTCTATTAAAGCATCATCTGGTTGCACAAACTAGAAAGAGAAGTGGCACTGTGGTAATACTAGTCTTTATCTTGGAGACCAAGAGGCCTTTGCAAATTTGTAGTATCATTTCCCTAAACAACTCTGGACTGAATTGTACTTCAGTTCCTCAATTCTATATTTTTGCAGAGGCAGAAACATAAGCTCTTGATTTTTTTTTTAAGTTTGCTGACGGAATCGAGATAACTTTTTACTACACCATGTATAACGAGAGAGTAGCATTAACAAGTGAAAGATGTAATAAATTAGACATCTCTTCATTTTAGAGAGAGAAGATGGAAACATCATTGGTTTTCTTTTCTCAATTAAGTATGTGCGAACCAAAAGAAAAAACTATTTTCAAGTTAATACACGGTTCAGGAAAAGAAGAAACAAGCAAAGAAGCCAAAATCAGGTAAAATCATAATTTTAAAAATCAGCACTTTACTTTTAAAAACATGATTGACATTGAATATTTGTTAGCACTTGTTTTTAAAATATCTGGTTGAAAATATATTGATTGTGCTGTTACAACTGAAAAAAAGTATTTATTAGGAGTAAACAATTGTTAAATCGAAAGTGTTCTCTTTTTTAAGTCCAACAATTTTAACCACACAGAAGAACCAGTAATAATACTTATTGAAATATAATCTCAAATATTTTATAGTCATGGGGGCGGAGAAATAAGTATATTTCACATTCGCTGTCTTAATTCCTCCACAAACACAGTATTTAAATAAGACTCTCAAGAAGACCACTGTGAGTGTGTCAGCAGTGGAGGTGGGTGAGAAAGGGTGTTCATGTGATTACCAGTCACAAATCTGTTTGACAGTCAAAAAGAGAGATTTTAATTGTCATCCAAATTGTCCTGAAGCTAATGCCTTTTCATTACAGAGCTAAAGAAAAAAGCAATAGGCTAAGTCTTCTGGTGCAGAAACCTGTGTTTTACGATGATACTCCCTCCAGTAGATCTGGGCAATTGGCCAAAGAAACAAGGTGAATAACTTGTAATTATTTGTGGGGACACTTTGCTGATTCTATCATTAAAGATTTAAGAAAGAGGAAATTAGGAATTCCAATTTTATTCGAAATTATACAGTAATATAAGGAAGGTTAGAGATCTCATTTCAAAAAAAACTAGAAATATTCCATAAAATTAGACTATTTTAATAGCTTGAATTAAATAATCTCGTAAAAATTTAAAGATGCTCTTTTAAAATTATATGCCTGTCAATTTTAAATGATATATTTTACTCCTTATAAACTGATGAAATACTCATTAAGAGTGTGCACAATGTCATTGAAAAGTGCTATTCATCTCTTTCTTCAGCAGTTCGGAAAAAAACCCCTAGGTATAATATAAAGTATGATGCCTGCACAATGTGAATGTACTTTATACCACAGAACTGTACACTTAAAATGGCTATGATGGAACATTTTATGTTATGTATATTTCAACACAATAAAAAAAAATCTTTTAAAACAAAACAAACAAACAAAAAACACAAAAAGGGATGTCATTTCATTTTTAGCCATTTCTTTAGTTTAAAAAGAAAATGGAATAAGCTTATATACTAGGATAATACAAATTCCTCCAAACAGAAAATACGACCAATAAAAGATACAAGACAAATATATTCAATTCTCTCAATTATCATTTCTAAAGCATTTATTGCATTAAAAACATTTCATATTTCTTACACCTTTAAAGCTTCATTAGTCAAACTTCCTGTATCTTTTTTTTTTTTTAATTGCTGCATATTGTGGTAAAAGTTTCAAGGAAATTGCAGTTTTAAAAAAAAGTTTGACTAAAAGATACTGTCAGTTTAGGTTCTTCTATTTGATGAATTAGGAAAGATAACTGACCTGGTTTTCTTTTCTTTGTTTTTAACTGAAGACATGATTCATTTTTCTGTTTAGAAATAAAATAATTCAAGAGAGGATAATGTTATTTTAACACATTATCTGATAGGCAAAATCCAAAAGAAGTTTGACTAATACTTTTGATCTTTCATATAATAATCAAAGGAGAAATCCTGTGAAATATGACTGAAAAGAGCAGTATGATAACATATATTGCAGCAGATACAAAAATAGACTTCCTGCATGTTCCAGTATAAAACATTTTGTTTCTCAAACAGAATCTCCCCAGAAGAAGCAATAAAATGGGGTGAATCATTTGACAAACTGCTTTCCCATAAAGGTTAGTGCTATTTTCCCAAATATTTTATTATTTAATGGAAAAGTATATGAAATTTGTATGTAACTGTACAAAAACAGGCTATCAGAAAAATTTAGCCTGATTGAAATTGTACAGCAATCTGAGTTTCTGATCCACAAAAATAACTAAATAATAGACTGGTTAACAAATAAACAGTATTTTTGTTTAAAAATAAAGAGTATTTTTCAAATATTTTTACTCTATTAAAAACTACTTTTTGTGGATGAAATATTTCTTGGTCCTGGATTGATAGTTTCATCCAGTTTCACCCACTGGATGAATAAAAATTTTCAGTGTTTATAATTTGTGAATGAGAAACTTGGTTTTATTGAATCCCAAATTATCTATGTTATTTTTATTGTTAAGTGATCAAAAATATATAAAGTAGTTCTCTTGATGGACATTTTAGAAACCTTCATGAGAAGAGATGTTGTTTAATTTTATAAATATTCACTGGTTGAATCAGTCATCAGAATTTTGCAGAGGAGCTGAGGTTTAAGGTAGAGCTTTGTAGATGAGATGGAAAGTAAGGACAGATCCTGAGTTTGTTCAAGCAAGGGTTAAGAACAGGCTGCCAGAATTGCAACTTTTTAAGAGTCAACTTTCATAAGGCAGCAGGTGAGTAAGCAATTTTTTTCTTACCTTTATTCAGATTTCTTTCAGGTAGAAAAATTAACAGGTTAAGCTAAGTAGGCAATAAGATTAAAAAAACAGGGTTCATTGTTTCCCCACACTAAATCATGCAGAGTCTGCTTTAAAAGCAACACTTTATCACTGCCAAATAGCCACAGGTTTCATCTAGTCCACAACTTTTATTTGTATATCCAAGTCCTATTCCTTACCTCATTCTTTGAATGAGCTCTGGCTGACTACTGTTTACAGCACTGTCAGTGGTTTCAGCATCCACGGTGTCTACTGGAAGCAGGCGCTCCTATTGCTGGGTCAGCTGAGCTCAGTACTTGTAATTCAGCCCCAAGTACTGTGCACTGTTCGCTGAAACCAACTTGTCTAGTCTGTCTTCATGTCCTGCAGTATTCTCATCCCTAACTGTTCACCCTCTATAAGGTTTTGGCAACTAGTTCATGTTCTCCTGAGTTTACTGACAGAGAATCCTATTTCTGCAGACAATCCCCGAAGACTGTCCCACTTCCAATGAAAATAGATTCTGCCTCTGGATTGTTATATTGACTCAGAGAAAGAAAAAATATAGATAGAGAAATCAAGGCTTAAGTTTAGGCAAGAATGTCATCAGTGAAGATGGAGAGCCGTGTTAAGAAAGGAAGTTTATGCTGAAAAAAAGTTAATGTGTTACTCCACCCTCATTTCACTGTAATGCTCTATCACTCCTTATTTGGAGAAAAATAATGTGAACAGCTTTCTTCAACTACCCATTTTTCTTCATTCCCAATATCCAGTCATGTCTTGACTTTTGTTAAAATTCTTGCCAAATGTATGTTGAACTTGTCTCCCATTCTCATCTCCACAGCGACTGAGTTCAGGTATTTATCTAATTACAGCCTGTGTGAAACTTTCCTCTGTAATTCATGCCTCCCAAAACTTATTTCTTTTTTTAATCTCCTATTATTTCCAACACTTGGGCACAACTCAGCCCTTGAGCCTCTTCATTAGTCAGGGAAGGTAAAAAAAAAATAAATAGAATTCACTTTTTTTTCTTTTTTTCTAATTTAAATGTTTATGGTAAGGAAATATGACTTTTCATATGTGGATCTCCAAACCCAGCACATCACCTGGTAAATATTAAGTGCTTGAGTTATAGAACGAGATCTGTTGCTAGGAAAAATGTTAGTCCTGGGCCCCTTTAAGGATCTGAGTTCTAGTTCCCTTCTGTAGGGCTTCCCTTGTGACTCAGCTGGTAAAGAATCTGCCTGCAATGTGGGAGACCTGGGTTTGATCCTTGGATTGGGAAGATCCCCTGGAGAAGGGAAAGGCTACCCACTCCAGTATTCTGGCCTGGAGAATTACATGGGATCACAAATAGTCAGACATGACTGAGTGGACTTTCACTTCACTTTACTTCTCTTCTGTAACACAATGGTTGTATAACCTTAGTTAAGCTTCCTAATCACTTTTACATTCAGCCTTCTCAACTCTAAATGGAGCTAGCAATGTCTTTAGTGCCAATATGAACAAATTTCTCTCAGGATTAAATGATATGTAAGAAGCCAATAGCCGTTTGACACTATTTGAATGTAAATGGTTTCTGTTATTATAAAAAATAATCATCATCTTTTTCTGTAATAACCTTTTTCTGTTTTGCAACCTACTCCAAGCTGTATTAGCAGCACTTACAGGGTTAAATTTCAGTGGGAGGAACTATTATTGCTCATGATCAAAGTGATAATTAAATTATATTGGACTTGCAAAAAATTATGTTAATGGTATTCTTTTTATCAATCACCCAAATCCAGTTTTTCTAAATTGAAAATCTTTTTGTAATATTAAGCTATAAAGCTTAAAATAGTCACCTAAAAATTCTCATGGTTGCAATGGTTAAATTCAGCTCATTTCTATTGACTTAACTGTAGGCCAGGAAGAAAAAAAAAACAAGGAAGTTTCCTATACTCATGTACACACATACACACACATCAGAACTTTATCAGATTTTATAGGATTTCCCTTTAGTTAAACGTGTAATTTTCTCAAATTCTGTATGTCATATCTATACAAAGGAAACTAGAAATGTATTAAATTAGTCAAATAGAGAATGAAGTGATAAGTCAAAACAAAATGCATGAGAAATTTGAATATTTGACAAAAACGCCTGATCCTAAAACCAAAATAGAATAATTATTGGCATTTTAAGGAATGGAGCCACAGAGTAGAAAGTTCTTATGTTAGATTTTAGGGGATTAATAAAAAATTCACTAGCTGGACAAAGAGAGAAAGAGATCATCCAAGCAGAAAGCCAACAGAAGCACGGGGCATTAAATAGTGCATTTTATTTAGTGAACTGGAGAGAACATAATTTTTTATTGAGAAAAATAATTTGAAAAAGGGTGGCTGAGGATGACAGATAATAGACAAGACTAAACAGAAAGAACATTGTTTTTGCTATGCTCCACAGAAACTAAAGAATCCATGGAGTATTTTGATAATTCCACTATTATAGTCAAATTTCATTCCTAAAATGTAACTAAACTCTCTTAAAATTGATAAAAGGCACAAAATATAAAATCCAAGGAAATATAATCAAAGTAGGGAATTTAGTTAATAACAGTGAATCAGTATTTGTTTATTAATTGTAACTAATGTAACATAGATGTTAATAATAGGAGGGAACTGCAGGTGTGGTGTGAGGCAGTTCTGTCTGAGCCTCCTAACTTTTCTATAAATGTTACCCTAAAAGCAAATGATCATCTTAAAAACATGGACTCAAACATGTTATATAGTAAATTTAACACAACACAGTCCATAAATAATTTTACTTCTGTTCCTCATGTGTTTCTATGCAGATATTAGGATAATTTTCCCCTGCCTTCCCTTTTGATTGACAGATTTGTCTGAAAAGGCAAAATAAATCATAAAAATCTGTAATTTAAGGCTATTCATACATATCAATGATATAGTTTAAGAAAAACAAACAATCAAAAACCAGGATCAGATTATCTGTTGTTCACAATCATCAGTTTCAAATTTAGTCATCAGTCTTCTTTCTTATTGACTTTATGAAAATAAATGTTACCAAAATGAACTTAGCAAATCAATAAATTCCAACAAAATTATATACATATATATTTACACTCACACATGTAAGTGTATTTGTATGCATATGTGTATATGGTTCTGCTTATGACAGTTTTGAAAGTAAAACATTGCTGCTGAATAACATCATGCACAAAACGATTGGCCAAATTACAATTTTTTAAAACAATTGTTTTTAAAAATGCCTATAGAATTCACAATGTTTCATGTAGGCTTCAGAAAATCATTAAATGGAAATTATTTATATGTGTGCAAGATTTCAACAGGCAGAGGTTATTTTTGAGTAGAGAAAAGGCAGGTTATTTTTGAGTATAGAAAAAGGCAGGAAAAAGGCCAAAGACATAAGCAATTTGAATGTAACCTAGGAGAGCAAGCAGGTCTCTTTCATTGAGGCAGAGTAGTGAACAGACACATTAGAAAATCAAGTTGTGAACAAATTTCAGAAGAGTTTGCTCATTAGAAGGCTTACTCTAATGGACAGAAAGGTAGAATTCTATGCATACGTTAAGGACTACATACAAGGCTGTTACAAATGTCAAAGTTAACCTCAAGGTAAGAGCTATTTTGGAAAGAAAATGGATGAACTTGATGATTGACTGAATGTGTATAGATGTTGTAAAGTGAGATGGTGAAGAAACATATGAACAAAAAAGGATGAGCCAAAGACCCCTAGATTCTGTTCTGTATTAATAGAAACATAACAGTGCTTTTTATCTATCAGAAAAAGAGGGGGGAAAAGATTTGGAGAAGGTAACAGGTTAGAGTTTGAACTTTCATTGCTGATAAACTTTTTCAGAAGTTTTACAGGATTTTATAGACATACATCTAGAATATGGAAGATTGATTGATTATAGAAAGATTTTCTAACCACCTCATATACTTGATACTTAATATTTGAAATAGAAGTTTATTTCTTCTCTATCAATTTAAAAAGAAAAAAACCTGCCTGTTTATTTCCTTTTTTCCAGCCATTACAAATAATACCAATTTTTTTAGCCTTTTTATTAACAAGTATTGGCTTGGACTTTTTGCACCCTAAATTGTGATTATACTAAGCTTCATTTTGAGAATAATTCATAACAAGATAAGATAAAAGTAGAATATGTAAATCATTTCACCCCCTTGATTTAAAAATATGAGCTGATTATACTGTGGAAAATACATATCACTGACTTTGAGTAAAGGCTACAGGAAAATGCTCACCTCTCCTTTGGGAAAGGAAATGAGCACTTCTTACACTTTTCACCTTGTGGTTTTTCAAGTTGCCCTTCCCAATTTTCAGCTACTGGTGTTCTGTAAAATAAGAGATTCCAGGGTTCTGCCAAGTTAAATTTCTGAATCAAGCTGACCTATAACAAAGAAGCAGTTACCTGACCTCTCCAAAAACAAAAGGTAAAGTCCAGTCTAAATTATAAATGGACCACACAAATACATCAATATTGCAAAAGTAACCACAACATTCTGTGGCCGGTCAAAAGCCAAATATCAAAGGAGAAGCAAGGTAACCTAGTCCTTAGCATATTACACTGTACTGGGTTTTCAGCTTCAGTTTCTTGACTTTTTGTTTCATTTGGTTTCTTGGCATGAGAAAAATACTCCAACAGATGCCAGAGTTTCAATTTAGAAGCACGCAATTACAAGCATTTTGTTTGTATGACACACTGAGCCAGCTTCTTCCAGGGTAAATTCTAATCCCAGGTTCTATCAAGCACTTTGGGCAGATGCATCAGCACTGCTTCTTTCTGAAGAACTCTTTAGTAAGTTATTGCTTCTGTGTGAGAAATGGTTCCATTGTGACCTGACTTCATGCAGCTGCTCTAAGTGCCTAGAGAAACAGGAAATAACCAGTATGCTGGGATAATCCTGCACAACATGGTGTATAATTATTTAAAAAGTCACTTACTTAAAGTTTTAAATAAATTAACTTTCTTCTCATTCATCATTAATTTGTTTCTCTATTTAGTATTCTTCCCTATTATGTTCGTATTATCCCAACACAATCCATTCACTCTTGATTAACTCGCCACAAGCACTTGTAGCACTTTTCCTAATGTTAATGCTGTGACTTCATTTCCAATGTCTGTATCAAGCTCAAGACTAAGCATGTAACAAAGGGCTCTGGATGATATTTCAAAGCACAGCAGCCGTGCAGAGCTAACACTCATTCGTGCTCTGTGGAATCCTGAAGGACAATATTTAAGTAGCACTTATGTTATTTCTGGAAAGCTTCTAAAAACAATCTTAAGCAACTTGGTTCCCCAGGTGGTACTGTGTTAAAGAATCTGCCTTTAATCTCTTGCCTTAATGCAGGAGACATGGGTTAGATCCCTGGGTGGGGAAGATCCCCTGGAGAAGGAAATGGCAACACACTCTAATATTCTTGCTGGGAAAATCCGTTGGGCAAAGGAGCCTGGTGGTCTACAGTCCATGGGTTGCAAAGAATCAGACACAGCTGGGCACATGCACACACGCACGCATGTACACACACACACACAAACACCAGAGTTAGTCACCCCTGCAATTTTCCTTCCTTGGTCATTGGTCTATACATGTCTGTCTTGCCTGTTAATCTCCATATTCCTCAACAGTCAAGACTTTGTTGTTTTATGCACTTGAGTGATAAATGTTCTATAATTGTAATCCAAATAAACCTAGGTTCAAACCCTTGTACCATCTTTCTCTACTTGTAAGATTCAGGGCAACTTAACGCTCTGAACTTCAGCTTCTTCATCTGTATAAATGGGTAACACAAGACTTACTCTTAATTCAAAATGGATTAAAGAGCTAAATGTAAGACCAGAAACTATAAAATTCTTAGAGGAAAACATAGGCAGAACACTCGATGGCATAAATCAAAGCAAGATCCTCTATGACCCACCTCCTAGAATAATGTAAATAAAAACAAAAGTAAACAAATGGGACCTGATTAAACTTAAACCTTTTGCATAGTAAAGGAAACTATAAGCAAGGTGAAAAGACTACTCTCAGAATGGGAGAAAATAATAGCAACGGAAACAACTGACAAAGGATTAGTTTCTAAAATATACAAACAGCACATACAACTCAATACCAGAAAAACAAACAACCTAATCAAAAAGTGGGAAAAAGACCTAAACAGACATTTCTCCAATGAAGACATACAGATGGCCAAGAAACACATGAAAAGATGCTCAACATCACTCTTTATTAGAGAAATGCAAATCAAAACTACAATGAGATATCACCTCACACAGGTCCGAATGGCCCATCATCAAAGTCTACAAACAATAAATGTTGGAGAGGGTGTGGAGAAAATGAGCACTCTTGCACTGTTGGTGGGAATGAAAATTGATACAGCCACTATGGAAGACAGTATGGAGAGTCCTTAAAAAAACTAGGAATAAAATCACCATGTGACCCAGCAATCCCACTCCTAAGCATGTACCCTGAAGAAAACAAAATCGAAAAAAACACATGTATCTCATTTTCATTGCAGACCTATTTACAATATCTAGAACATGGAAGCAACCTAGATGTCCATTGACAGATGAAAGGATTAAGAAGTTGTGGTACATTTACACAATGGAATATTAATCAGTCATAAAAAGGAATGCCTCTGAGTCAGTTCCAATAGGTGGATAAACCTACAACCTATTATACAAAATGAAGAAAGTCAGAAACAGAAAGATAAATATCATATTCTAGTACATATATACAGAATCTAGAAATTGGTACTGAAAAATTTATTTACAGGGCAGCAATGGAGAAATGGACATAGAGAATAGACTTATGGACATGGGGAGAGGGGAGGAGAGGGTGAGATGTATGGAAAGAGTAACGTGGAAACTTACATCACCATGTGTAAAATAGACAGCCAACGAGAATTTGCTGTATGGCTCAGAAAACTCAAACAGGGGATCAACCTAGAGGGGTGAGACAGGGAGAGAGGTGGGAGGGAGGTTCAAAAGGGAGGGGATATATGTATACCTAGATAATCATGATGATGTGATCACTCACCTAGAGCCAGACATCCTGCAATGTGAACTCAAGTGGGCCTTAGAAAGCATCACTACGAACAAAGCTAGTGGAGGTGATGGCATTCCAGNGAAATATCAATAACCTCAGATATGCAGATGACACCACCCTTATAGCAGAAAGCAAAGAAGTAAAGAGCCTCTTGATGAAAGTGAAAGAGGAGAGTGAAAAAGTTGGCTTAAAGCTCATGGCATCCGGTCCCATCACTTCATGGGAAATACATGGGGAAACAGTGTCAGACTTTATTTTGAGGGCTCCAAAATCATGGCAGATGGTGATTGCAGCCACGAAATTAAAAGATGCTTACTCCTTGGAAGGAAAGTTAAGACCAACCTAGATAGTATATTCAAAGCAGAGACATTACTTTGCCAACAAAGGTCTGTCTAGTCAAGGCTATGGTTTTTCCAGTAGTCGTGTATGGATGTGAGAGTTGGACTGTGAAGAAAGCTGAGCGCTGAAGAATTGATGCTTTTGAACTGGTTTTGGAGAAGACTCTTGAGGGTCCCTTGGACTGCAAGGAGATCCAACCAGTCCATTCTGAAGATCAGCCCTGGGATTTCTTTGGAAGGAATGATGCTAAAGCTGATGGCATCACCGATTCAATTGACATAAGTTTGAGTGAACTCTTGGAGTTGGTGATGGACAGGGAAGCCTGGCATGCTACAGTTCATGGGGTCGCAAAGAGTTGGACAAGACTGAGTGACTAAACTGAACTGAACTGAACTGATGGCTGATTCATGTTGAGGTTTGACAGAAAACAACAAAATTTTGTAAAGCAATTATCCTTCAACAAAAAGATAAATAAATATTTAAAGATTACATGGAACTTCCCTAATCAAAGGCACACAGCAATGCACCAATAACTTATAAAAGACTCAAAACTTGCAGCTGCTGTAATAAATATCATTGCCTTTTCAGTTTATAATACAGTTTTCAGGTTCATACTAGGTGTTTCACAAATAATTAAGAGATAGATGAAGGAAGTTATTTTTAATGATTAACACTTTCAGTTGTCTGGCATATGGATGATCCCCTTTAGGTGTCAATATAAAAAACAGTTTATTATACTTGAGATTTATTAATAAGAAAAGTAATAGCCATTTCCTCCTATAATTGTCACAGTCATTTATCAACTGGCTTTAAGAATAATCCAGTATTTAAAAACCGGTTAGTCCATGCTTCCACGTGACATATGGATAGAATAAAATGCAAAAAAGCCTTCCCCTTCACTGAGGTCAAAGTAACTTTATTCATAAACTCAATAAAACATATTCTTAGTTGCCTCTCTCCAATCTAGATCTGACCTGGAACAGACCATTCGGTTGTAAGGCATTTTATTTGCTAACTTTGCTTTAATTTCCATTTAAATAGTAACAGAGGAGCCGTTAGGAACAAAAGGGGAAGAGGCAGTATCTGCACCAGGAACACAGTGCAATACCACCCACTGACAGGCTTTGCAAAATCCGAGTGCACTTTTCCACATAACCACTTTTGCTTTCTTAGAGTTACCTGAACATGTTCTCACAATCATTTTGCTGTCTTTCCTGATAACTAGTCAAGGGATTCTCCCTGGAAATCTATTTTATAGCAGTTACCAAGCAAATAAAAAATTTCAGAAATCTATTAAAGTAATCTATTAAGAATGTAGATAATTATGAGAGATAAATTAAGAGAGTACACATATATTTAGTATTCAATCCAATAAAAAGTGGATGTTAATTGGAGGACAAAAGGGCAAGCATTTTAGAAATTTGAAAGAGGAAGGAAGTACGGGTGGTAAGCAGTGGTTTTTGGTTACATTAAAAATTCATCAAGGGGAATTCTCAATATGTTTTTTTAAGTTCTGGCTAGAAGCTGGGGCATGACTAAGGAACTGTCTAAAGTCTGGGTCAAGACAATTGGTCTACCGATGGTTGTGTATGCTGTGGTTTTTGCTTTCACACACCTAACGTGGCCAACATTCTGTTGCAGTTTTTATTTAGGGGTTGAAAGGCCTGTTGTGCCTTAGTCTCTCTAGGATCATTAGAGAAGAAGGGGGAAAAGGGACAGAAAGTAAAACCAGAGATTGTGAAACAAAACTATCTTTCTAGTCATGTAAATAGAATAGAAAGAAGTTTTCAAGCTGTTGCCAACCAGCACCCAAATGAGGTTTATTCAGCCTGTTTCCTAAAGTCATCAGCCTGGGGCTCCAGCTTTACCCGAAGTCTTGAAAGGCTGCTGCTGTAATGGTAGTTTTCAAAAATTAAAGGAATGTAATCATCCACAATAATGATGACTCAAACTGTTTTTTCAGACATTCAGGTACTGAGCTCGAGAGAGAGAAAGGAATTGAGGAAAGGAAAATCAAACCAGAACACAAAGGAATCACAGTCCCTAGAAGTGCTAATGGGTCACCAAGCCACGGTAGAACCCGCATGTCTGACCCCCTGTGTTCTCTTTGACAGCTATTTTGGCTTAAAAATAATATAAACAGAGGTAAATCATTAACTTTACTCTGAAATATACACATTTTTAGGTATCTGGGGAAAATCTATCAAAATGCTTTAAGGAATCATTATCCACTTACTTATATGTCCCTGCTACATTCTGACCAAATCACACTACTCAGCAAGAGAAATAAATCTTGAAAATCAAACACTAACTGTGCCAGAGAAGTAAGAAAAAGAGTAGTTCAATATCACCGACATTGATTGTTCTTCCTTCTTTTCAGCGACTAGAATTTGATGACTTATCCAGGAAGCGCTTAGCACTAAGGCCTCCTAAGACAGTTGTGCTTGACTAGGAATTACCTTACTAGCATCTAATCACTGTGGACAAGCTCTGGGTTGTATGTCAGTCCTGGGATGCCTTCACAAATTCTTATGGAGACTGACCTTTGTCTGTCTTCCTAGTTTTTTCAGTAAAGTTTAGCCACTAACATCTGGTGCTCAGGATCAATTTACTGAGGGAAAGAAACAGCAGACTCCCCCCCTTATCCCAGTGCAAACACGAATGGAAGGAGCCGTGGAATAGAAGAGGCTCGCAGGGCTCCTCCATTACGGTAGTGGTTGGAGAGGTCCCATACCTAAGAAGGAATGTCTGTAGGTTGTGTCACTTCTGGCTACTGATTTCTCACATTAAGTTTCTGGATCTCTAACATAATCAAACTGTTTCTTTCAACATTAAAAAAAGCACTTCACGCCAAAGAGGACAAGTTCCAGATATAGGAGAAATATGTGGTGATATATAACACATGATTTGAAGACTGCATTCGTTTCCTGTGGCTGCTGTAACAAATTATGGAAACTTTAGGGACTGAAAACAACACAAATGTATTATCTTGTAGTTTTGTAAGTCAGGAGTGTAGCATGAACCTCACTAGAAAAAAATCAAGGTGTCAGCACACTTTTGTTATTTTCCAAAGGTCTAGCTGAGATTCCCTTTCCTACTCACCTGGATGCCCAACAGAACTCATTTCTTTGACATTTTGGACCAATGTCTCCTTAATCCTGCTCTAAATGAAGGTCATCTTCACCTTCTGGGAGCCATCACATTCTTTGGCTTGGGAATATCTGCTTCCATCTTCAAGGGCAGTAGCAGTGCTCCTTACATTGTACCTCCCTGGTCCATTTCTCTGCCCTCCTCTTCCACTTTTAAGGATTGAGTGATTAGATTGGGTCTGCCTGGATAATTCATGATAATTCCCCCCTCTCAAGGTCCTTAACAACAGTAACAGTAAGTCGCTCAGTCGTGTCCACCCCTGGTGGCTCAGACGGTAAAGCTTCCGTCTGCAATGCTGGAGACCAGGGTTCAATTCCTGGGTCGGGAAGATCCCCTGGAGAAGGAAATGGCAACCCACTCCAGTACTCTTGCCTGGAAAATCCCATGGACAGAGGAGCCTGGTAGGCTACAGTCGATGGGCTTGCAAAGAGTAGGACAAGACTGAGCGACTCAAGGTCCTTAATCTTAATCAATTAGCAAAGCATTTTCTCCACAGTAAGGTAACAGATTCACAGGTTCTGAGAATTAGGGCATGGACTTCTTTGGAGGACCCGCGCTCTACCTCTGACAGAAAATGTATCCTTCTTGACAAAGTTACACTTCTACAATACATTTGTTTGAAAAGTGAGATCTGGGACAATTGTATTTATATGACTATCAGTTTCCTCAGCTATGTAAATGACCGTAGGATATATTCCAGACATCTGTTGTAAATACTAAATGTAGTCATGCATATAAACAGCACTCAGCCCTCAAAACCTCTAAACATGTTATAAATGCAAACCCTTTTAGCTATCGCCATAATTCTACCATATCCATTTTTCTTGCTTCATTCTGTATGGAATTTATTATATTACAAATAACCATGGACTATGAAGAATACTTCAAGAGACCAGTGAATAGAAGAAATGAATCTAAGTTAAGAGTAAATTGAGTAGACAAAGAAAACTATCATTTACTTCAAAATTGTTTTAGCCTTAATGCTAGAATATATGCTTCTCCCTCTTTAAATTGCTGAATTTGACTATAATATTTTGTTCAGAATCTTTATGACTATGATCATTGGTCTATAATTTTCTTTTTCTTTCTTAATTTTTATTTCTGGGGTGGTATTCATGTTATAATTTTAAGTTTTGCTATTAAAAGTTATTCTCTCCTCTTAAAATAAGAAGGAAATTATTTATCCATCCACTGTTTTCTGGGAAGATTATAATATTGTTTTTCTTACATTTGTGATGAAATTCACCAAATCTGGGCCCAAAGATTGTTTTTGAGAGGGAGAGGAGAGATCTTTATCATAAAGATCTACTTATTAATTAGAGCTGCAGATTTTCCACTTCAATGTCAGTTTGGATAGGTATTTTTTAAAATAATATTTTAATTTACATTTATTGACATAAAATCATTCATAATATTTACTGTTTTTGTAATATCTCTAAGATTCTGTGATAATATCACTCATTTGCTTCCTACTATTAAACAGCCTCACTTGGGGTTCTGTTTTGAAAGAACTAAATTTCAGCATTGCAAATTTTCTCTGTGCTTTGTTTTCTTTTATATGGACTTCTGCTATGTTTTTATGAATTTTTCCTTCTACTTATGGAGGTCTTAATCTGCTCTTGATTTTCAAGTTTCTTAAAGTAGAAAATTGGACCATGTTTTATTAGTAAAGTACAGCATTTCATGCAGTAAATTTTCCTATAAATACAGTTTAAATTGTATCCCACAAATTTTGATGTGCTGTATTTTTATAATAATTCAATAGTTTCTAATCTTTCTTGTGATTTCTTCTCTGACCTATATATTATTTACATGTAACATTTTATTTCCAAATAATTGGGAACTTTTATAGCTATGTTACTAGTTGATTTTGATTAAAACCCTTATGGGCAACAGACATACTTTGTAAAATACCAATTTTTTGAAGTTTATTTAACTTCATTTTACCTTAACTTGTTTTCCATCTTGGATAATCTTCCTCGTATATTTGAAAAGATGTGTTTGGTAGAATGTTGTATAGTTGTCAATTAGCTCAATTTAGTTGATAATGTTCAGTTCAGTTCAGTCGCTCAGTCATTCCGACTCTTTGCGACCCCATGAATTGCAAGACGNATTGTCTCTCTGGATCATTCTTAATATCTTCTGCTTCTGTTAGGTCCATACCATTTCTGTCCTTTATTGAGCCCATCTTTGCATGAAATGTTCCCTAGGTATCTCTAATTTTCTTGCAGAGATCTCTAGTCTTTCCCATTCTGTTTTATATACTTTTATTGACATTCTACCTGTTCTATAAATTTATGAGTGGATAGAATTAAAATCTATATCTCTAATTGTGAAATTTTCCTACTATCCCTAGATTAAATAATTTCTACCTACTTATCTTCTGGGTCTACTGATCTTTTCCGGCAGTTTAATCTGTTATCACACCCATCCAATGAATATTTTCCTTCAAATATTTTCCATTTTAGTTCTATAATTTCCATTTGATTATTTTCTATATAAGTTTAATTTCTCTGCTGCATTTTTGCATCTATCCACTGATTGTGTGTTTTTTAAACTTTACATTCTTCAAAATATTAATAATAGCTTTTATAACATCCTAAGTCCAATTTCCAACATTTGAAATACCTTGTGGTCAATTTCTCTTGACTACTTTTGTTATTGATATAGGTAACATTAGATATTCCTTGCATTCCTAATAAATATTTATTGCATGTGAGCAAGAAAGAAGGTATAGGAGTCTAGATTATCCTGTCTTAGATTATGCTGTTACATTTTTTTTCTGATTAAGTCACTGGTGGATCCCCTTGATTATTTCTGATCAGATTGATCTTTAGAACCAATCTCTTTCCAATGTATATTAGTTTGAGGACAAAGATTTTGCCTTTAGGCAAAGTAGACAAAAACATGACCTTTGTGGGGTATCTCCATTATGGCTGGGTCAGAACTCTAGCCTCCCATACCTACCTGATCTCCATTCACCTCTCAGCCTCACAGCAGCTACACTCTTCTGGGCTTCACAGAGTTTACCCTTCCCATGTACATTGTGACCCTCAGCCAAGAATCGGCAGAGAATCTGCATGTAGACATCCAGGGACCCTTTGCATATATCTTTTTTTTTTCTTACTACCTTGACCCATAAATTCCAAACATATTATGATCCCCAAACTCATTTCTCCCTCCTCAACAAGAGTTTTAACTTTTGCATCCATTCCGGCCTTATATGTCCTCTCGAGTAAAAAGCAAGAGCAAACCTAGGGGTCACTTCGTATGTTTCCCTTCTCACACTGCTCCCAGGCCTTATTGCCAGTTATACTCTGTGAAAATGACTGTTTTGATATTTTGTCTAGTTTTATGACTCAGTTCAGTTCAGTCCAGTCAGTCAGTCATGCCCTTCTCTTTGAAACCCCATGGACTGCAGCATGCCAGGCCTCCCTGTCCATCACCAGCTCCCAGAGTTTACTCAAACTCATGTCCATTGAGTCAGTGATGCCATCCATAAGTTTTATGGTTATATGCTGTCAAAAGGCAAATTTGGATCTTTTTACTCTATTATGGCCCTCTCCTTTTTTACAGTTTGAATGCAATATATCTTTGTATTTAAGATGAGACTCTAGTTTAAAAAATCAAAGCAAGGATTTTGTCTACTAGGTACTGAAACAGTAGAGAAGGGGGCAGTGCACAACTTGAGAATGACAAAGCCTGAGGACACAACAAAAACCAATAAGAGTCAAATGGGTCCAAGATGGCAGATAAGTCAACTTCAACTGGACCTTGATCCTCAATCAGCAAGCTAAATGACACACCCAGAGGCATCATGACAGTTCCAAGGCACCATCAAAAGACCAAAAAGTGGGCAGTGACCCAACTCCTGAAAATCTCCACCCCTTCCCCCAAAGAGTCGGAATAACTCACCCACTCACTCTGCTCAGTTCAGTTCAGTCACTCAATCATGTCCAATTCTTTGAGACCCCATGGACTGCAGCATGCCAGTCTTCCCTGTCCATCACCAACTCCCTGAGCTTGCTTAAATTCATATCCAGTGAGTTGGTGATGCCATCCAACCATCTCATCCTCTGTTGTCCCCTTCTCCTGCCTTCAATCCTTACCAGTATCAGAGTCTTTTCTAATGAGTCAGTTCTTCTAGCCTATGAAAGTAGCCAGCCCATAAAAGCTAACCACACCACATTTCACAGGCTCACTCACCCTCTGTGATGGCCCATGTTGTCTGTGGAGTGTGTTTCTGAACAAATCTACTTCTTACCTATCACTGTGATAAGATAACAAGAACCCAAGTTTCATTACTGTGAGTTTTGGCTGGGTTTGAGTCCCAGCCATGTGAGTTAGTCCCAAGCAGGGTTTTGGTCCAGTTCAAATCCTGGCACATGCGTTCAAGTCCCAATATGATGAAACATTTTCAGGCCGACTGGATCTCCAAAACCTAGATCAGTGTCCAGGAAATACTCAGCACTCAATACATTTTTTTTTTCTCAATAAATTAATGAGTTGCTTGGTGGGAAATTTGGGATGAAAACAAATTTATTTGATAAAATAGTTGACCAAAAAAAATTGGGAATATGCTTGAATAACCCACAGTGATATCCAAAATGGAGCTGTATACCTCCATGAGCTTGTCAACTTATCTGAAGCCACACAGGCTTGCATTTCCCACAAAAATCTAACCTTGCAGACTTGAATATTAGCATGTTAAGAAGGACCCAACACTCAGCAGAGGCTCGCTTTGGCAAAACTCATGAGGCTGAGGTCCAACTTAATAATCTAGATTCAGAAATAAAACTGTCACTGGTAACCACTTCTCTTCTGTGCACTCAAGAAAGGAGCCAAACCGTAATAAGATTTTTGCTTGACAAGCTTGAAATTAGAACATTAATTAAATGTTTAAAGGCATCACACTAAAACAAGGATTGATTGACTTCTTAAATGGATAGTATATTGTTAATTTCATATCTTGGGTGTCCATATTTATAATTGGACAGGATTCTTTGGGTTTTTGTTTATTGCTGTTTAATGTTTCCTGGCTCTGACAATTTCTTTTAAAAGTATTCTATTTCATTAAACAAACAAAAACATACTTTAGAACTTTTGTATTTTTGATGAAATTTTGTACTTTTCCTTTGTATTCAATTATTGCTTATTTCTTTTAATAAGTAAAAACTGAGTGTTTTCTTCATGCTGGGGATTTTTTTTTTTTTCAAATAAGACAAGGGTCTTCCTCTCACAAATCTCATAATATAAAATAAGAAACAAAAATAAGCAAACAACTGCAGCTCAATATTTGCTACCCAGTGTACTAGGAAGTCATATATGAAGGATACCCAACTCACCCTTGAGAGACTGGTAAAATCTTTCCAGATTTAAACTTCAATGGCTGATACAGACTAACCTGATGAAATCTGATTGATAAAATTGGAGTAAGAAGAGAAAATGTTTCCAATAGAAGGTAAAGACATGTGGGAACATGCCACATGAGTGGAACTCTAAGTTATTTCACTATGCTTGGAGCTTAAAGTGTGAAAAAGATAGTGGAAAGAGATTGAGGCATTTCTGGGAAATTTTAAACAGTGAAGAAACATATTTAAACTTGTACTCTAGAAAGATATTACTGACTAGATGTGGATAATAAACTAGGAAAGTGGAAGGTTGGGAGAGAAGGAAGCAAGAGAAGACTGGAGATAGAATCATCAATTTTTGACAGAAGGTAGTTAAAATTAGCTCTGTAAAAGATAACCCTCATCTGAATAAAGGTAATTCCAGATTGCATGAAAATGAAAAGACAGGTGGACTCTCCTGGTGATCCAATGGCTGAGAGCCTGTGCTCCCAATGCAGGGGGCCTGGGTTTACTCCCTGGTCAAGGAACTAGATCTCACATACAGCAACTAAGAGTTCTCACATTCAACTAAAGATTTCACATGTCACAACTAAGACCCAGCACAAATAAACTAAATAATTAAATATTTTAAAAGAGAGATGTATGATATATGAAGGAGATAAGTACACAAGATATGATTATCAATTGGATTGAGAAGAAAAAAATGGGGATCTGTGAGGATATCAGGGTTATGATGTTGAGTCGATGGTGTCATTGAACGGAAACATTCTTGGAAGCTTTGGGGTGAAGATAATGAATTCAGCTGTGATGTGATTATTTTGGTGGGAAATTCAGTGGAGGTGTTTACCAGGTAATATAAGCTTGGAGATCAGGAAAGAGATCTGAGCTAGAGATGATTTCTGAAAGTCATCAGCATATTCATTGTCTTGAAGTGTTGAAGTGATTGTCCTGGGAATAGAGTTAAAGGGAAGACTGAAGAAGGATAAACTGAGAAGTATTCAGAAAAGCAATTGTTGTTCAGTCGCTAAGTCACATTCGACTCTGCAACCCCATGGACTGCAGCACACCAGGCTTCCCTGTCCTTCACTCTCTCCCAGAGTTTGCTCAAACTCATGTCTATTGAGTTAAGGATGCCCTCCAACCATCTCATTCTCTGTCACCCTCTTCTTCTCCTTCCCTGAAGAGTCAGCTCTTCGCATCAGGGGGCTAATGTATTGGAGCTTCAGCTTCAGCATCGGTCCTTCTGGTGAATATTCAGGGTTGATTTCCTTAAGGATCATGACTCAGGTAGCTCATGACTGGTTTGATCTTCTTGCTGTCCAAAGGACTCCAAAGAAATGCAATAGTCAGAGGAAAAAGAAGAAACGCAAAAGTGTACATGCCATAGAAAAATTATAAACATATCTTTGTCTGCTGCTATAGGGAGATGAAGTAATACATGGATTGGAAAGAAACTTTTCCACTGAATATAACAGTAAGTCATTTTGGTAAAAATTATTTAAGTCAAATGTTGAGTAGAAACCACACTTTAGTGTCTAGGGAAGTAAATGAGTGGAGGAGATTAAGAGACCAACTGTATAAAGCTTACTCAAAAGACTTCGTATTTGCAAGGGGAACGATATAGATCAGTAGCTGGAGAAAAGCTGAGGTTCAGAGAAAAATTTCTTTTAATGACTTCATATGATGAGATTAAAATTCTTATTTTGATCTAATTAAAAGAAAATTTAACTCAAAAAATCTTAATTGTTTTCCAATATTATTTGTAACACCTTATCTTGCCTGTAGGTGCCAGCAATATGCATAAAATACAGAAGAAGATAAGAGGGAAAGGAGCTTCAGGGAAAATGTTATAAGAGGAAGATACAGGAGAATAGACTAAGAAAAGGGAAATAGAAATGGAAAGAGGGGACAAAAGGAGAAGACTGTAAAGAATCCCTGTGAACATCACATTTAACCAGGGAACAAACAATATTAAGCCAGAGCAGACAATTACATTAAAGTGATTGGATGGTATGAATTAGGGGGTATGCTGTCCTAGAATCCTAGGAAGGAGAATATTTCAAAAAGGAGGATACTATTATTATCAAATGCTGCCAAGTGAGAAATCCAGACAGAGCTCATGCCTTGTGCAATTTCCTTTTGTAATAACTCACCTGCAAGAGCAGAAAGAGAAATAGGCCACAACCACATGTGAGTTGGATCACTAAAAAGTCTGAGCACTGAAGAATTGATGCTTTCAAGTTGTGGTGCTGGAGAAGACACTTGAGAGTCCTTTGGACAGCAAGGAGATCAAATCAGTCAATCCTAAAGAAAAATCAACCCTGGATATTCACTGGAAGGACTGATGCTGAAGCTCCAATACTTTGGCTACCTGAAGTGAAGAGCTAGCTGACTGATTGGAAGAGACCTTGATGCTGGGAAAGATTGCAGGTAGGAGGAGAAGGGACGACAGTGGATGAGACTGTTGGATGGCATCATCAACTCAACAGACATGAGTTTGAGCAAACTCAGGGAGACAGTGAAGGACAGGGAAGCCTGGTGAGCCACAGTCCATGGGGTTGCAAAGAGACAGACATGACTTAGTGACTGAATGAGTGGAGAACAAATCTAAAGAAAGATCGCTAAGAATCATTTGTATTCAACTCAAATGTGAATTTCACTGAGAGAATTTATCTGAAAAATCTAAAAGGAACAGTTTTTCTCTTTTATTAATGCTCCTCCAATGAATGCTCTCTTCTCTGTTTCAATACCATATGACTGAACAGCTTCACTTCTCTTATCCCAGAGAAATAAAATCTCATATGTCTATATTAAAAGATGTGCACATATGTGTTTACAGCAAACTTATTGATAATAGCACCTTAAAATCTTCAATGAAAAGTGGAAGTGAAAGTGACAGTCGCTCAGTCATGTCTGACTCTTTGTGACCCCATGGACTGTATAGCCTGCCAAGCTCCTCTGTCTATGGAATTCTCCAGGCAAGGATATTGGAGTGGGTAGTCATTCCTTTCTCTGGGGGATCTTTCCAATCCAGGGACATAACCCAGGTCTCCTGCACTGCAGGCAGATTCTTTACTATCTGAGCCATCAGGAAAGCCTTTAATGGTTCAGTGGTAATGATTAAACAAATCTACATCATGGAATACAACACAACATGAAAAGGAGGAAATTACTGATATATTGATGCATCTCCAGAGAGTCATGGTAGATGAAAAAAGCCACCCCAAGCAATATATACGACATGATTCATATTTATGAATTGACCAAATTATTACAATGGAGAACAAATTATTGATTCCTAAAGTTTAAGGAGGGTTTGGATATGGGGAAAATGTGACTATAACAGTAAAGAAGCAACATGAGATATCCTTGCAATCATGGAAATATTCTGTATCTTAACTATAACAGTATCATTATCCTATTTGTTATATTTTACTACAGTTTTATAAAATGTTATATTGGTGGAAACTGGGTAAAGGGTACATGGGCTCTTTTATCTCCTATGACCACATGTAAATGTATAATTTTTTCAAAGAAGTTAAATGTAAAAAATACCTGTAAGTCAAAAAGACTAGAATATTGTAAATAATTGAAAGAGAACTAGTTTTAAGGTCAGATTGTCTTAATGTTGAATTCTGAGTCTTGCCACAGCTTTAGCTATGAAATTTTACTTAATTGAGCTTTACAAACATTTTAATCATCAAGATCATCAATACCATCATCACAATCACCATCAAAACTCATACTTACTATGTGCCAGTTTCTGTTTTAACCACACTTTGTATATTTTGCCACATTTAATTCTCTAAACAGCTCTATCAGGTAGACGCTATCATTATCTTCATTTTAATATTGAGAAACCAAGGCACAGAAAGAAAAACCAATTCATGCAACACCCATAAGATAAGAAAGTTGCTCAGTCATGTCCAACTCTGCAACCCCATGGATTGTAGTCCATGGGATTCTCCAGGCCAGAATACTGGAGTGGGTAGCCTTTTCCTTCTCCAGGGGATCTTCCCAACCCAGGGATTGAACCCAGGTCTCCCACATTGCAGGTCGATTCTTTACCAGCTGAGCCACAAGACAACATCACATAATCACTAGCTGAACAAGAACTTGAACCCTAGCAGTCTTCCATAAGACTTGATACTTGCCTCCTAACATTCATGGGGTGCAGGACAAAACTGAAAATGGAGGTCCAAGACTATATTTCTACATTCTTAACCATTATGCTGCTGCTGCTGCTAAGTCGCTTCAGTCGTGTCCAACTCTGTATGACCCCATAGTCGGCAGCCCACCAGGCTCCCCCGTCCCTAGGATTCTCCAGGCAAGAACACTGGAGTGGGTTGCCATTTCCTAAACCTTTAAAAAAAGATATTCTATCCTTCTGTTTTGATACTTGGCAGATTAAGTTTGATTTTAAGACTCTCATACTCTTCCCAGTTCTACCAAATAGCATGGCCTGATTTCTTCCACTTTCCACCCATGGTTTGGTGCCACATTGTGAGATGCCTCCTATCACATTTGGGTGAACACCCCAGCAGGCAAATTCAAGTCCTGTCCACATCCAAGCCTTGGAGTGTGCATTCCACTGGATCAGGTGCCTTTTGTGGATGAACTTGGCAAAGAGACCTATGTAAATCCTGGAAACACAAAGTCTCTTTACAGATAATTCTAATGCTTTGAATTTAAGAAGCATAGTGCAGAAGTTGTGATTGTCTCCAGCTGGAATAGCTCCTTGGCTGTGTAGAATAACCCTACCACACACAGCCCAGGAAGAGGTATGGCTGAGAAAGTCAGTATGTGTGTGTGCTCAGTCATGTCCAACTCTTTGCAAACTCATGGGCCATAGCCCACAACACTCCTCTGTCCATGGGATCCCCAGCAAGAACACTGGAGTGGATGGTCATTTCCTTCTCCAGGGAATTTTCCCTATCCAGGGATTCAACCCATGTCTCCTACATTGATAGGTCAATTCTTTACCACTCAGCCACCAGGGAAGCCCAAAGGTCCCTGTTTCTCATGTCTAAGTATGATACTGGTCTTATTTCAACAACAATGGTACTTCTTTTTCATAGCTGTAAAGAAATCAGCTAATTGATACATGGTCTATCATTTCTAAAGACTCTGATGCTGGGAAAGATTTAGGGCAGGAGGAAAAGGGGGCAACAGAGGATGAGATGGTTGGATGGCATCATTGACTCAATGGACATGAGTTTGAGCAAACTCTGGGAGAAAGTGAAGGACAGGGAAGCCTGGCATGCTGCAGTCCATGGGGTCTCAAATAGTCAGTCATGACTGAACAACTGAACAAACTCATATATACTGTACAAGATGTGTGCTGTGTAATGAAGAAAGTGAAAGTGTTAGTCACTCAGTCTTGTCCTACTCTTTGTGACCCCGTAGATCCTACAGGTTTCTCTATCCATGGAATTCTCAGGCAAGAACACTGGAGTGGGTAGCCATTCCCTTCTCCAGGGGAACTTCCTGACCCAGGGATCAAACCCAGGACTTCTGCACTGCAGACAGATTCTTTGAGCCACCAGAGAAGACCAAGATGTGTGCTTCTGCACTGAATTAGAGAGAAGAGAGCACACTGCTTCTGCTAACATTCATGGTTAAACTTTAATACAAAGTAATATGTTTTCTCAGAATGAATATTTTATAGTTAAAATATGTCACGTCTTTTCTTGGTAGATGGACTGGAGACTTTTACCAGATTTCTTAAAACTGAATTCAGTGAGGAAAACATTGAATTTTGGATAGCCTGTGAAGAATTCAAGAAAAGCAAAGACCCTCAACAAATAATTCATAAAGCAAAAGCAATATATGAGAAATTTATACAGAATGACGCTCCACAAGAGGTAAAAGATGATTATAAAAATGTACATTTGTTTGAAATCTTTTTGAGAAAAATATGACTTCACCAAATCAGTACTGCTGTACATTCTACCAGAAGGGTCAGAATTTTGTTGAAACAAAAATGGTGTCTCTTTATAAGCCTACCTCATTTTATTGCCTTTTACTATTACTGCATTTTGCAGATACTGTGTTAAATTAAAGGTTTGTGACAGCCCTGCCTTGCACAAATGTATCAGTGCCATTTTTCCAACAATATTGGCTCATCTCCTGTCTCTATGTCACATTTTGATAATTTTTGCAATATTTCTTGCTTTTGAATCATTGTTATGCTTATTATGGTGATTTGTGATTAAGTGTTCTTTGATATTATTACTATGACTTGCTGAAGGCTCATGATGGTTAGCCTTTTTTAGAAATAAGCATTTTTACTCAAAGTATGTAGATTGTATTTTCAGTCATAATTCTACTGCACATTTAGACTATCATGTAAACAACTTTTTTATGCACTGGGAAACCAAAGAATTGTGTGACTTGCTTTACTGAGATATTCTCTTTATTGAGGTAATCTGGACGGGAACCTGAAACATCTTTGAGATATGTTTGTATGTAGGTTTCTATATACAAACAGAATGCATTATAAGACACTTAAAAAATAAAAATAAAGATATTGCCATGGAAGGAAAAGTATAATTGAAATTACTCCTTGAGATATTTTTATTCTAGACTGAGTGAATATAATTAATTGCAACATTAAGATTCATTCATTTATCATATTAATCACAGCACAAGCAACCTCTTGTAGAAACTAAACATTTTTACATGTGGTGAAGATAAGAGAAATCAAGAAGCTTGTATCATATACCAGTTTAATGTTAGCTCACCTACCTGTACAAAGTTTAAATTGCCCCATAATTATCATCCCCATACCTTAAGATAAATGAAAAGAAAATTTCATAATAGAAAGATAAGCTAAACCCAATGTGGTAATGAATTCAAGTGGAAAAGCAATTGTGATATTTTTTTCTTTTTTTGATTGCAAGCTCAAATGAGGTAACTGTATAAAAGAATTACTAAAATGGCTAATAAACTAGCAAGTATTACTTGATTATCCTTTAATATGAATTAGAGGTTCTATATTTCTAGTATGTGCTCAATAAATAGAGTCTTTTCACCAAAGAATAGAACTTATAGTCTGTCACTGCTAAGATTTCTGTTTGACTATAAATTGGTATTGTCCACGAAGTAGCACTGCCTGTGTAGACATCATTTTGCATGAAACGACACTTATTTTCCTAGTTTCAGTGTATTTCAATCTGTTTTGTGATTCAATGTATTATCCTGTTTTCCCCAAGGCCAAACTTATACACAAGTAAACAAAAGCAGGGCTTCCCAAGTGGTAAAGAATCCGCCTGCCAATGCAGGAGATGCGAGACACTCAAGCTTGATCCCTGGGTTGGGAAGATCCCTTGGAGGAGGAAGTGGCAACCTGCTCCAATATTCTTGCCTGGGACATCCCATAGCAGAGGAGCCTGGTGAGCTACAGCCCATGGCGTCTTAAAAGAATGGGACAGGATTGAGTGACTGAGCATGCACACATGCAGACAAAGGCAGCTGGTTATGTGCTGTTACCCATTAAGGGAAAGGAAGAAACCTACCTGAAAACTAAAAATTTACCACCAGATATGTCATCCGTGCTTTGGTAAAAAACCTTAAAGATTTTATGTCTTTAAAAGATAGGCATCTTCAACACACATATATTTATAGGTGTATAATAAAATGATAAAAGCATTGAAATATAGCAAAAGCCTCACATTGAAATCCCAAATATGTCCCAAACACACTGTTAACCTTCACGCAAAATAATTTAATTTCTACAAAGTTTAGTTTCCATTTTGAAAATGAGTTGACTCTAATGATCTCTTAGGTATTTACCAGTTCAATGGTCCATGATGCTGCATTAGCAGAGGCAGAAAGAACAGGCTCACAGGAAGAGAAGAGCCAGATGAATGACAGCCCAGAATGAATCACTGGATCCCTAGGCCCACAACAGGAAACTCACCTGGCATCTAAGTGCAGTTTGCCCCCTCTGACCTGGAATCAGTCCTGTACTTTTGTTTCTCAAGGTGTTTACTTAAGGAGACTGACTATAATTACCATTTTGTTATTATTATTATTATCCAGGTTAACCTTGATTTTCACACCAAAGAAATCATCTCCAAGAGCATCACCCAACCCACCCTCCACAGTTTTGATGTTGCCCAAAGCAGAGTATATCAGCTCATGGAACAAGATAGTTACATGCGTTTTCTGAAATCTGACATCTATTTAGACTTGACAGAAGGAAGATCACAGAGACCAACAAATCTTAGAAGACGATCGCGTTCATTTACCTACACCGAATTCCAGGATGTAAAGTCAGATGTTGCCATTTGGTTATAAAGAAAATTATTTTTGCTCACTTTATTCGTAAGCTTGTTCATTTGCTTCTAAGATACAGCATGTTTATGTTAACATATGAGTACATCTTTTAAAATAAGTGTGTCATTTGAAATGATTTTAAAAATGCAAATCAAAACCGTTATTTGTCTAACAATATATAATGTATCTGCCAAGATATTCTATAAAAGCTTCCATTCTACTTCATTTCATTCATAGTCAGAAGCTCCTTAATTAAAAGGCAGTAAGGAAATAAAAACAGTGTTGTACAAGATTGTAAAGTTAAGTAAAGGTTAAGCTTTTGCAAAATTGTCAACAGATTGGCCAATTATCTAGTTTGAAATTTTTTCTAGATGCAGACTGTACAATGCTCAGATAGACATGTATTTGGACACTTTCTATAATGATGAAGCTTCTCTATGGCTTGATTAAAGAAAGTATAGCAGCAATCCAGTTCTCATAATGGGAGAGGATGACTATTTGTTCTTGGTTTACTAACCCTGGCTCTTGAATAGCAATCTATCATCTCTAGCTATAAACCAGCACCAGAAACTTTTGAGAGGACACATTCATCTCTACAGAACTTCCAGATCATATGCAACCTAGGTTGATCACTGATAATGTGATCCACATTTGGGCTCCTTCCAAAGTGAGCATAAACTCACCCAGTCACACAGAGCCACCACTGCTGGTCCCAGACAAATGACCAGATGATGCAATGGCTCCAGGGAGGAGCATCTTCTCATCTGTGAGGGGAACTTGCCACTAAAACAGTGGGTAGTCAGTCATTTCAATAATGACCAAAAGAGGTTTATTCCCTGAGTGAGCCTTCATTTTTGGAATGAGAAGAAATAAAAAAGCAAGGAGTTCAAGGCCCTGGGAACTCAGGCATCTGCCACATTGGCTTATATTCAGAAAGTGTTCTTCCACTGATCATGTTCTTGTTCCAAATCTCGTCTCACTGAATAATTTAATACTATATTATTCAAATAAGATGATGCTAATAGTTACATATTTCTCTTCCTATAAATGTGTGTTGCATGGTCTGTAAATGTTGGTATTTAAAGATGCCATACATTTGGTTTTGGCAAATGTTATTTTAGTTGAACTGTAAAATATAAATCTGTATATCACCTATAGAAATAAATATATTTTAATTTCTTCATTTGTCCAGTTAATGTTTATGTAGTACTAAATGCTCTCACTGATTATTGATTATCCTTCCTGTCATCAAATTAGACAAAAGCATATTTTCTTATTTTAGAATGATATTGGAGTAAAAATTTTTAATCGAGGTGTTTTGTCACTGATCTTAACGCTAATATCAACTCCCAGTATTGTGAATACTAAAACAAGGTATTATGCATTTCAAAGATCAACTAAGAAAATTATTTTTCTATTTTTATTTGGTTAATTGATATTTTCTTTGTTTGCAGCAGTCTCTTTTCAAAGAGTTGATTGCTTTATGCGTAGAGTTAAGACTGTATACAAGCTTTCTGATCTTATAAAAAAAAAACCATGGGTTGATGTTAACAGCATTGTTCAAGGACCACAAAGAGCTAATATGTAGGTTTTTCATTTGAAATGCTCTTCAGAAGCATTTGATATCATATAAATTATGAGATACTCCATGAGATCCTTCAAAATCATACCAGGACTTTTTAATGAAGCCAAGCCCTGACTTCAAGGAGTGGATGTCTGTGGGGGAACGAAGAGCCAAATAAAGGAAACAAAATAAGCAGTTGTAGAAGTCAAGTAAAAAACAGGCAGACAGTACCAAAAGTTGGCTGAAGGAATTGCAGAAATATATAATGAAAGCCCAAGAGTCTTAATATCTGAGCCCCCTAATCAGATGCCTGATCCTCAGATGTTCACTTAACTTCTAAGTATCTTTATTCCACACATTTCTTCAAAATAAGGACTCAGGATTTCTGATTTTCCTTATGGTCCTCACATTTATGGATTCTATTCATTTATTGACCTTATTCTTCAAAGCACCTCTTGGTTGACACACAAATTTTAAAAAGAGGCACAGAATTGTGGTCAGTGAAGGAAAATTTCAGGCTAAAAGTTAACATGGGATATTGGCCTAAGAATAGGAAACAGTTTTGTGAAAAAAAATTAGAAGTATAGTGAAAAGAAAAAAATCACGGGAAATATAACTTAAATTTTTGTTTTATGGCCAGTAAAAAAAAAAAAAGGGAGGGGTCAAATAAGCAATTTGACTTCAAAGAGAGACTTGGGTTGAATTAGATGCCTTGAGGTGTCATGAAGCACAGAGACAAAATTCAAACCAGACTGTCACATTTTGTACATAATAGAAGATCAATAAACGGCCTTGGAATCAAATGGAAACAACAGAAAGCATTATAAGAAAAGTAATACAGTATTCCAGCAAAAGGTAAAATCTTTACAATGTGGCATATTTTTATTTAAATCCTGGCTCTGCCACTTTTCAAGAGCAACATGGTGGCAAAGTTACTTAAATATTAACTTCAATTTCTCATCTGTAATATTGGAATAAAACATTTACAGTGTTCTTTTTTTTTTACAGTGTTCTTAAAGAAGATTAAATTTTAAAATATTTGTAAAGTGCCAAGTATAGATTAATTTATTTTAGTGCATGGGCAGGATTATGAAAAGCATTCCCTGTATTTAAGTACCACATTTTAATTATAATAAAATTTCTAGTAATGTCTAGATTACAAATCAAACAAACATCCTCTGAGAAAAATTAGATTTCCTGAATAAAATATAGGGATAGCTATTGCTCACAAAATCTTTTCTAATTTTTCACTGCAAATAAAAGTAAATAATGACTTTTAGCTAAATGAAAAATATTGGAATATTAAAAACAAATTTTTGTTTTAAAAGAAAAAGCTGAAAACAAAGCTTGACTGTTTATGTTCAGTATAGTCATTCTTCATGAGCAAAAAAGGGGACAAAGTTTATTGAAGATACATGACCCCTGAAATGCTCGCAGACTTAACTATAGCATTAGCTAAATTTAAACACATTAAAGTTATTTTCACTGTGTCATATGAAGAGATCTTATATTTAATTGCCTTGCTCTTTAATTATCATCTGTTTAAAAATGGAAACAAAACCAAAACCCCTTGATAATTTAACAAGCTCGTTCATCTATATCACCTGAAGTCTTTTCAACAATGAAAATAAAATTTAAGAAAACATATACAAATCTATTTTCTGTAACATGTTGATTGAATTAACAAATATTTATTGAATACTGTGTATTTGATTGATACTGTTACCTGTTGCACACTCAGAGGTAAATCAAGCAGAAAGAGCGAAAGGGAGAGAGAAAGAAACTTTCTTCCTGGGATGTTCTCTGATAATGTCTGCATTCTCTAATATGCAACTGAAAGCCATGTTTGTTTACAAACAACCCTTCATATTAATCACAAATCCATTTGTAAATGATGATGTAGGTATCACTTCTCTTTTAAAGCTAGGAGTTAAGTAACTAATTTCATTTTAGAGAAAAAATAGAACCATTAACTTGCAAAAACTTTGCTTGTCTTATAAAGGCAAAACTAACCAAAAGCATACACAATATATAAACACATTTTAATTAAGGTTTTTTTGGTTGTTAATTTCATTTCTTTGTTTTTGCCTTACTGATCAAGAAATGTCCTTCCAAGAGTAAAAAAGGTCCTTCAAAGGGTTAAAAAAAAATGACATAATTATAAAGTGAAAGTGTAAGTGTTAGTTGCTCAGTCGTATCCCACTCTTTACAACCCCATGAATGTAGCCCACCAGGCTCCTCTGTTCATGGAGTTCTCCACGCAAGAATACTGGAGTGGGTTGCCATTTCCTTCTCCAGGGATCTTCCCAACCCAGGGATCAAACTCACATCTCTTATGTCTCCTGCATTGGCCTGCAAGTTCTTTACTACTAGCACCATCTGGGAAGCATAATTAAAGGCAACATTAAAAAAATCATATCACTTGAGAGACAAAAGAGAGCAATTAGCAGCATGAGTGGTAAAATACCCCATTTAATAAAATTAAAAGCCAGTCCTCAACTGTGATGTTAACAATATAATCATTCTTTATATTCCAAATGTGGACTTTGCTTTCTAATTAAATTTTCTACAGCAAAAATGCAACTTTTAGAATTTATAACCAAAGGAACTAATTTTCACAGATTTAGTGAGACAACAGTATTAACTTTCACATAGTCTATTTAAACTTTCATCTCTGATATCTTTACCTATTGGCATAAAATAAATAATAATTGTGTGGAATATAAAACACTATCAAATACCAAAGTTGTGATTAATAGACTCCATTTACCAGACCAAAGAAGTAAGTACAAATATTTGAACAGATTGCCATCAATATGTGACATTCCCAAATTATTTTCTGAACATTAATACATGCAGAAGAATAAGAATATTTAAATATGAACTCAAATGAGGTCAAATCCATATTAATGATACCAATGACACCCATTTAATAATCTATAGCTTAGAATACCTCATGCCTAATTTATCCTTATTTAATTATACAGAGCCCCTGCAGTTTAATAAATATTTACTACAGCTTCACCTTGATTCTAGTCACTGTACTGGATGGTAGGAATGCAAAGATGAGTAACACAGTATAAAGTTTATCACTGAAGATATCAAACCCATAGGGGTTCCTGTGGAGGCAAACACATAAACCAATCATTTCAATATAACATGCAAAATGTTCATGTAATCTTGCCTTACCTATCTCTAAAAACTAGCAAGACGGTTTCACAATGATGTAGTAATACACCAGAGTCACATCTCTGTGTCTCCACTATATGTCTGAGTATACTTTATAGTCTGAGGTTAGGTACTGAAATGCTCTCTCCATTGAAACCTACTTTAAAATACCAGTCTCTGGAAACCTGAGCTGATCTCCTGGAATAGATAAATGGGCATCATTCACATCATAATGTAATTCATTATAAGCTCCCTTTAAGTACAAGTTCCCAAAAATGTATTTAGGCTATATTTATAGAAAATTACTTTACATGGAGTTTTTGGAATCAAATTTTTGGTAGAAAAGTAAAAAGCAGAGTGTTAAAAGACACAGAAAAATGAATATCACCCCCAAACAGATACAGGCTAACTAAAATTATGAAGTAAATTCACTGAAAAATCATGGTGCAACCCATAAATTCATTTATCTATATTATTCATATGTGTGCTTAGTGGTCAGTCATATCTGACTCTGTGACTTCGTAGACTGTAGTCCGCCAGGGGGATTCTGCAGGCGAGAATACTGGAGTGAGTTGCCACGCCCTATCCAGGGGATCTTCCCAAGCCAGGGATCGAACCCAGGTCTCTCATATTGTAGGCAGTTTCTTTACCATCTGAGCCACCAGGGAAACCTAAGAATATTGGAGTGGGTAGCCTATCCCTTTCCCAGGGAAATTTTCTGGCCCAGGAATCGAATTGGGGTCTCCTGCATTGCAGGCAGAACCTTTATCAGCTGAGCTACCAGGGATGCCTATATTATTCATAAACATATCATTGTAAAATATACTATACATATTCTCTAAAAGATCATAGGATCCTGAAAGAAACAGTAATTATGCAACTTGGTCCATTAATTTATTTTTGCTAGCCAGTTTCAGATATATTTTCTTTTATTCTATTTGTTTGTCCTTTTTTCCAGGTGGCTATCTTGCCAATAATATGTAAAATAAGTTTTCAGGGTAATTAGAAAAAAATGATAGAGAGATAGATGGATATAAAATATCTAAATATATAAAAAGATATATACATATATAATTTGATTTAAAATGATAAGTTATTTTTATTCACATGGACATCACCAGGTGGTCAATACTGAAATCAGGCTGATTATATTCTTTGTACCCAAATATGGAGAAGCTTTATACAGTCAGCAAAAACAAGACCAGGAGCTCACTGTAGCTCATATCATGAACCTCTTACCACTAAATTCAGACATAAATTGAAGAAAGTAGGGAAAATCATTCAGATATGACCTTAATCAAATCCCTTTTGATTATACAGTGAAAGTGACAATAGATCTGATAGACAGTCTGAAGAACTATGGATGGAGGTTCATAACATTGTAGGAAGCAGTGATCAAAACCATCCCCAAGAAAAAGAAATGCAAAAGGGCAAAATGGTTGTCTGAGGAAGTCTTACAAATAGCTGAGGAAAGAAGAGAAGCTCAAGACAAAGGAGGAAAGGAAAGATACACCCATGTGAATGTAGAGTTCCAAAGAATAGCAAGGAGAGATAAGAAAGTCTTCCTCAGTGATCACTGCAAAGAAATAGAAGAAAACAATAGAATGGGAAAGACTAGAAATCTCTTTAAGAAAATTAGAGATACCAAGGGAACATTTCATGCAAAGATGGATACAATAAAGGACAGAAACAGTATGGACCTAAAAGAAGCAGAAGATATTAAGAAGAGGTGGCAAGAATACACAGAAGAACTATACATGAAAGAGCTAATGATCCAGATATCATAGATGGTGTGATCACTCAACTAAAGCCAAGCATCCTGGAGTGCAAAGTCAAGTGGGCCTTAGAAAGTATCACTATGAACAGAGCTAGTGGAGGTGATGGAATTCCAGCGGAACTATTTCAAACCCTAGAAGATAATGCTGTTAAAGTGCTGCACTTAATATGCCAGCAAATTTGTACAAGAGCTGACTCATTAGAAAAGACTCTGATACTGGGAAAGATTGAAAGCAAGGGAAGGGGGCGAGAGGTTGAGAGAGGTTGAGATGGTTGGACTGACTCAATGGACATGAGTTTGAGCAAGCTCTGGGAGATGGTGCCAGGAAAGCCTGGCACGTGGAGGTCCATGGGTCACAGAGTTGGACACGACAGAGTCAGAACAACAACAACAATACTTAATGAGTTGATCTCTGAAATTTATTTTTAAATAGAACTACCCTAATTTTTATATATCTGATTAATTTTCATAAGACCCAATTAGAGCTGTTGGCTCATTCTTTATTTTAAAAGGTCTAGTGTTTCTTTTTTACTACTTTATATATGCTACATAGATTTGCTTCCATGATTCAAATACATCTATAGAATAAATGTGGGAATGACTATTACCAGTTAATAGAATAAAAAGCAAAAACTTAAATTGTAAATTTTGATCACAAAGCTTAATTTTTCTCTTCCATGTCATAAGACTGAGTGTTTAGCAAAAATATAAATAAGGCGTCTGCTTAAATCTTTTCAGAACATGATTCAGACCAGACTTCACCTTAAGAAGAAGAAGAAAAAAAGGCTCAGATACTAAATGCAAAATCACAATCAGACATCTGAAAGTTTTTGATGAATATATCCTTTTAAAGTTGCTCATCATGTTATGTAAAGTAAAACAATGTTTAAAATCATAGAAAAACAATGAGTTACCTAGAGGAAAATTAGGCTTTGACATAAAAGTGAAGGAAGGTTTAGAGGTTCTGGGAGAACCAGATAATTAATCTCTATGAAAATATTCTCAAATAGGAAAGACTTAAAAAGTTATATGTAACTTAATCATAGACTTTATTAAACAGTTATTGAATATACTTATGCTTTTTGTTTTATAAACCCTGAAGTCAATGGCTTGACTATCTTACTACTTTATATATAATTATTGTAATTATTCTTTCTTCCACTTTTTTAAAATTAAAATTTCTAAAAAATCGATTGAGATTGCCTATTTCATCTGTTAGACTTTAACTTCCTAAACTAAGTAATCAGTTGCTGAGATTATTCTGAAATCTATAAACTTTCTTTATGGGTCTGTTCCCTGTAAACCTGGCTTAAAAACCAGATTACTGGGTGCAAAAATAAAACACCAATGCTTCTATTTTTGATTCCGTGCATGACATTACATTCAAAAACACTTCAGTATGAAAATTGAATCAGGATGTTTATATAAAGGAAGTAGAGTCCATGTAATATGATTTCAGAGTTTTGAGAATAAGATGCAATGTGAATGTAGAATAAATGGTGCATGAGAAGCCCAAACTTTTTCTCTATTTTTAGCATACAAGACTTGAGTGCCACCAGACATCATAAGGTACTTTTGTGAATTTTAGGAGGCAAATGAGGCTTTGTGAACAGAAAATATACAACTTGCAGTTTTATTTCCCTCAGAAATCATAAGAGATTTAAAAATTACTCCAAAAAAAAACTCTTGGGGAAAATAGAAAATAGTTTATTATTTGTAACTACTACATGCAAAAACACATCTTTCATTTCAGATATTTCAGGTATTTTTTGTTTCTTAAACTATGAATATATACTGTTTTAGAAATACAAATTGAGAATTTTCAGAAATTTATAGAATCAAAATATCTTTGTCTTTATATGTGTTTCATCAATTTCAAGCAGCCTGAGGAAAAAATCAAGTATGCTAGTATATGGTATGAAAAGCATCCTAAAATTCTGAGAATATTCACAGCTAATTGTTGTAGGCACTTTTTTCTTTTCTGTTGTATTCCAATATTTTAAGTTATTTCATTTTCATCCTGAGAAAAACAAAACATCTTATTTTTTTACCAATTGTCTAGATTTTTATTTCATTATATAGTAGGATTGATGACTTGGCATGCTAAAAGCTTCTCTTAAACTTCAACAACACAGAGGAAGAAATATTTTCTAAAAATGATTTTCCTAAGCAGATTCATTTTACAATTTAATTTCCATCAGTGAGGTAAAGGTCAGTGTGAGCCTATAAGAAAACTAATTTGCATGAGGTATGTATGAGGAATATGAAAATAATACAATGTGAAATATTCATAATTTAAGCTTTTAAGCCAACCTCAGGGCAAAAGCATAATTATTAGAGGAAACAGCTCAACAATTACAACAAACTTTTTTTTATGATGTCAACTNAAACTAATTTGCATGAGGTATGTATGAGGAATATGAAAATAATACAATGTGAAATATTCATAATTTAAGCTTTTAAGCCAACCTCAGGGCAAAAGCATAATTATTAGAGGAAACAGCTCAACAATTACAACAAACTTTTTTTTATGATGTCAACTAACATACTCTCATCCTAAGTGACATGAAGACACAATCCTGTAGAATAACAAATTCTTAGAATTTGCCTCCATATGTTCATTGGCTTTAGAAAATGTTTATCAATGCTATCGGTCAACTCAACACAATTCTCTATGTAGTTCTACTAATCAAGTAATTCTAAGCTGGCTTTGTTTATCCTGATTACCTCTTTGCACCTCACCAAACTTACACTAGTATTTTTTTAACCATGGCAACCAACACGTGCTTCTTTATAACTATGTCTTGTGTTTACCTATTTGAACAGAATTCTTACTCAAATTGCACTCTGATTCAAGAGCATGGCAGACATCTATTGATCTGTTGCTTCTTTATCTCAAAATCAAATGACTATAAAAGTGTCATAGAATTATCATCTCAGGGTCACTTAACTGATCGCTACTCTATTTCCTTTAAATTAAAATAACTAATAATCTTCTATGTTTCTTGATAAAGAAGTGTAATTTTCTTGAACTCTATTGAGCATGTGAGTTTATTAAAATTTTTATAATAGATCTTACAAAATATTAATTCAGAAACATGATCCTATTTCTCCACTGACCTGAATTTCTTGTTGTTGTTCAGTCACTCGGTCATGTCCAACTCTATGACCCTGTGGACTGCAGCACACCACACTTCTCTGTCCCTCACTATCTCCCACAGTTCGCTCAAACTCATGTCCGTTGGGTCAGTGATGCCACCCAACCGTCTCATCCTCTGTCCCCTTCTTCTCCTGCCTCAATTTTTCCCAGCATCAAGGTATTTTCCAATGAGTCATCTTTTTTCATCAGGTGGCCAAAGTACCGGAGCTTCAGCATCAGTCCTTCCAGTGAATATTCAGGGTCACTTTCCTTTAGGGTTGACTGGTTTGATCTCTTTGCAGTCCAATGGACTCTCAAGAGTCTTTTGCAGCAGCACAGTTTGAAAGCATGTAGCAATTAGCCTCCAATTTAAAAAATAAATTAATTTTTTAAAAAAAGAAAAAAGAAAGTGTGAAATTGAAAGCACATTGCAAGGCCTATCACGCTTCCAGGTTCCTTCCTGGAGCATTTGGGCGTAAAACCTCTGACAATCCTTCTACGCCTCCTGCAGCTTCCTCTCTCATCCTACGACCACCCTGGCCTACGAGAGCAACCCTGATGTGGAGTCTGGATTCCTGGTACTTTGCTGGACTTTGCAACCTCTGCCCAGATGAATCGAGCATTTGAGGAGATAATCAGTCCTTAAGGGATGGGGCCCTGGGGATAAGAGATGGAGAAAAGACTCCATCCTGGGGCTACTTGAGAATGAGCCCCCGAGAACTAGAGAGGCCACTCCCAGGTTTCTCCTGGAAGAACCAAAACCAAGCTTTGAGAGAAGCAAAATACCTTGATGTATGATTTTTAGTTAACTTCTTTTCCAAAAGTCAAAGTCAGGTTATGTCATTAAATGAAACCTGGGTTACATACTTTTCATCCACTATTTTGTTTCTCAAACACAGAGAGATTTTACCCAGTGTTGTTTGCTTCTATTTTAAGATTTTGTCCTTTCTTTACCCTGGGTTTTCTTAGTCGATATACTGAAAAATTGGACAGCACTACAATGAGCACTGCTAAACAGAAGTAACTATGACTTAGAAGTTCTTTCCTGATTTGATTTAATACTTCTCTGAGATGGGTACCCTTCCAGAGAGGTTCTAACATAAAGCAGTAACAATGCTTGTTTAGTAAATATATGTATTCATGTTCTTTTTGATTTTCTATACTATTTTTTTCCAGTAATCCTAAATCACAATCAAATTACTAATGACATTTTTTAGGGGCACGTTAGCACAGCTTGAAGGGATCTTAGTTCCTCGACCAGGGATCAAAACCACTCCCCTGTAGTGGAAGCAGTCCTAACCACTGGGCCACCAGGGATGTCCCACTGAATACATTTATTGAGGGTATAATATGTGTTAAGCACAGTGTTCTATCCTTGCCACTTAACAGTGTTTTGATTCTGACAAACAACATAACCTCTTTGTGACTGCTTTCCAACTATAAATGAGGAGATAGTAATGTCCCTCCCTTACAGTTTCTGGAGGACGGAATGAGCTAATCTACTGAAAGAATTCAGACACATGTCTGACACATAATAAGCACTCAATACATGTAGCTCTTGTTTCATGGAACAGGTCGATTTGCAAATAGCTGAATTATAGGTAGAAGTGCCATCTTCTTTCCTTACTCCCATTCTTAAAAGGTGATCGCAGTGAAGAAAGGGTAACAATATTTAAATGATGATTTCCTTGATTTTTGCCTTCATGTGCGTGGTGTGTGTGTGTGTGTGTGTGTGCACCCCTATTTATTGTCGAAAGCAGAATTCTAAGATGCCCCCATGATTCTCGCTCCCTGGTGTACAGGTCTTCTAAAACCGTGTACCCTTGAATGTAAGTATAATTTGCACATGTAATATGTACTGACTCCCTGGGTTGGGTTATGTTGCTGTTGTTTAGTCGCTAAATTGTGTCTGAGTCTTTTGCTACCCCATGGACTGTAGCCCACCAGGCTCCTCTGTCCACGGGATTTCCCAGGCAAGAATATTGGAGTGGGTTGCCATTTCTCTCTTCAAGGAATTTTTCTGACCCAGGGATTGAACCCATATCTCCTGCTTGGCAGGCAGATTCTTCACCACTGAGCCACCAGGGAAGCTGGATTGGGTTATATTATATAGCAAACTATGATGGAATAGTCACTCCTGTACTTACACAACCCAGGCCAATACCATCATTTCAGCCATGTGACTGTGCAAAGAACTCAGGTGAGCCCTACCCAGAGTCCACACTTACTGCTAAGTTTGTGGTAGTTTGTTATACAACAACAAAAACAGAGATACATTTACCTTAAACCTCTAAACTCTTTACGTGCACATCTTTCATGGCATTTATATAGTCCTCATCTGATACTAATTCAGCTATTAAATATTTATTGAACAACTATTATATATCATGAACATATAAGAACTGCTGGGGATACATAAACTGATCAATTAGACATGATCGACTACTTATTTTTAAAATGTTATGCCCCAAATTGACTAAATACATCAGACAATTTCACATCAGTGCAAAGTTCAATGGGACATTGATCTGACTGTACACTTTGCAGCAGACAAAGGAAGCAATAGATTTTGAGGGGCTATTTATTCAATGTTAGGTCATTTATTCCCACAGAGAAAATTCTTTTTGCAATGACATTTTTAGAGAGGAGATCTGTTTCATTTTTCACGAAGTTACTGTGAAAGAGTAACAAAGATTTTTTAAAAGCTCCTTAAGCCTCTTGAAGGAAGCATGTTTTACAAATGTTAAACAAGATTACTGTTAACAAAGGCACTTATTTATAGAATCACTCTTATCCAAGTATATTGCCCTAGTGTTCTATTTATTTAAGAACAGACAATTTTTAGTTTCTTCATCAGATCCAGTATCTTCCTCAATCTTTTAAAAACTGTTAGGCAATGATTATCCTAGAAATGGATATTAAAGGGGGGATGGGAGGGAGTTTCAAAAGGGAGGGAATATATGTATACTTATAGCTGATTCATGTTGAGGTTTGACAGAAAACAGCAAAATTCTGCAAAGCAATTATCCTTCAATAAAAATTAAATTAATTTTAAAAAAGACATTCTCAAAAGCATCTTTTTAACCTTAATTTCAACAGGCATCAGACTCATAATTGATTGTGGTTTTGTCATTTCAACTAGTATAGTAAATTAAAATACAATCTGATATTTGACCTTAGCTTTAATCTTCACACTTAGAATTCCCAAGACAGATGTCAATTTGTAGTGTTGTCTAATCACTTTATTATTGTTTTACCAATAATTTCTGTAAGCTCCCAAAAGACACAATTCATATATTGAAATTCTAATTTCCAGTTGCCAGCTACCATATACTTCATGAGTTCAAGATGCAAAAATCTCAGGTTGCAATTAGAGACAGAAAAAAACACTACAAATAAAGAACAGACACACACCTTTTCAAAAAAGTCCAATTGAACCTGACTATGATTTGACTTGAAGAAGAATATTGGGAAAACACACTTTTCATATCACACATATATATACCCATCTGTCTTTAGCTTGAAGCAAAAAAGTAAAATGTCAATTAGAAGCTACTTATTGGTGCTATGGAGTGAATCTAAACCAGAAAGCAGTTGACATTTCTAGAAACGTCTACTGTTAACTGTCATTTGGAGGTTAATGCATAGTAAAAAACCATTTTATAAGTAGCTTTCATGACACGAAGTATCTGATCTTTTGAACAATTTCTTAATGTACACTAAAATAACTAACTTTTAAAATAATTCTGTGATGTCTGGAAACAAACTTAAAAAACAAATGTGAATTTAGGAAGCAAACAACTTTGATGTAAAGGCTTGCTTTTTTACTGGTCTTTTTGAACATTTTCTTTCTTTATACCCTGTGATGAAATTTTATCTCATCTATTATGAGACACACATTCAAGAAGGATGAGTAGGAGGTTAAGAGGTGGCAGAAGAGTAAAGGAATTCTTCTAAGGTTAATTCTGCCAAATCCAGGACACTATAAAAAAGTGTTTACGAGACTCCCTGTGTAGTAATTTTAGTAGAAATATACTAGCCACCATCACTCCGCCTGTTTACTTGTCTTTTCTTCCATGAAATTTAAGTTCCTTAAGGATGTGAACCACTTGGCAAAATAGGAAAACATGACTAGTGTTGGAGTCTCTCATCCCCATGTGTTATGCTAGCCTTTCAGTTTCTATCTATGTAATCACATTATTTGTCAAAAATTAACACTGGCTAAGCCAACTCCCTTTTTCTGTCGTAATAAGCAGGCGAGGGCTGCTCTGGAGGCTGAATAGCACATCTGCGGGCTAGACTCCTTTCATTTTTTTTGCTTGATTTCCTTCTCGTTTGCCTTTGTCCCCAAGGTTGCAACAAGCTGAAGCCTCTGATGTCTGCCTGCCCAACAGAAAGAAGAGGACGCAGGAAGCATGCAAAGAGCTTCCTCCCAAGGGACTAACTCCTCCTTTCTGGAAGGACACCCTCCCCAAGGACTTCTGTCTAATCACATCGACTCTGCTCCCTGGCCACAGTGTGGGGGTACTGTAATTTCAATTTTATAATTTTAAGATGAGTTATAAATGATACAATGTATATAAAAACCTGTCATGTACCTGACTCACACTGATACAACGTGAATATCAACTGCATGAATGAGTACACAGAATACATTTATTTAGAAAAAAAAATTTTTACTGAAGTACTGAGTTTTTTTCCCATGATAAAGGTAGGGGTGTCAGGATAGGGTATGTCGGTTTGTATTTCATTTATAAACTGAGTGTTTAGACCTAAAAAGAGATTTTTTTTTCCAGTTGTACAGTTCATTGAGTAGCTTCTTTAATGTAATATATGCATATTTCTATTTACTGAAAAATATACTTTAACTTCTCTGGGGGCTCAGGTGGTAAAGAGTCTGCTTGCAATAATGCGAGAGACCTGGGTTTGATCCCTGGGTCGGGAAGATCCCCCAAAGAAGGTAACATCAACCCACTCCAGTATTCTTGCTTGGCTGGCTATAGTCCATGGAGTGGCAAAGAGTTGGACATGACTGAGCAACTAACACTTTATTTCATTTTCAATACTTTAACTATGTCAGCAGAACAATGTATATGCTTCACTGAGTGATTGGTAACTGAGTTAAAATGAACCACATCCAGATTGGAGGTGTGTCCCATGATGTCTATATTGAGAAGCTTGCACATTTGTTTATGAGAATATCTCATTTTTATAATATTTGTAATATATGGTATTAATATAAATTAATGTACTTATATATATTTAACTATTTAAATGGCAGTATCTTTTTTTTAATGTGGATTCTATCCATTTCAACTTATCCTTTTATTGTTTTTCAGAAATCATAAGTCAGAATAATTTAATATGTTTACCTAAACCAGATGGACTCTAACAGATCAATTAGATTGAAGAGACTAGACAAGGAGAACTCTTGATAGTAATGACCCAAACTCTCAGCTATATGCAAATTAATTTACTTAGTGAAGATAGTCTGAAATATTATGATAACAAGACTGTTCTAATTATCTATTCAGGTTACTTTCCCAACTCCAGATTTGGAGTAAGAAAAGGCAACCCATTCCAATATTCAAGCCTGGAAAGCTATCAGTATCAGGTAAAACTGTACCCTCAGAGCAGTGAGTTATCAAGTGTGAAATAAATCATTCTTGTTGTAGATCTAACATTGGCTTTGATGCATCATTTCCCTCAATTAGTTTCTGTGCTTTGCACTTTAATTCTTTAGTGAAAAGTATGGTTTTGAGCTTATAACTATTATGGCATTTGAATTCCCTTCCTCAAGCACACAGGAGTGTGGAGTGGTTATGAGCATAGCAACCAGAGGACAATGGAGTAGACTCAAAATCTCTGCTTCAAAACATACTGTTATGTGAATTTGCCCAAGTCATTAGTCACTGTTTACTCATAAATTTTCTCACCTGTAAAATGAAAATAATTATTCCTACATCATTTACTTTGTATTTTATTTTATTTTTTTGTGACAATTTTATTTTTTATTATTTTTTATTTTTTTATTTTTACTTATTTTGTAGTTGGTTTACAATATTATATTAATTACAGATATTCAACATAGTGATTATTTTATAGATCATACTCCATTTAAAGTTACTGTAAAATATTGACTATACTCCCTGTGCTATACAATATGTCCTTGTAGCTAATTTATTTTATACATAGTAGGTGTGCCTCTTAATCTTCTACCCCTACATTGATCCTCCCCTTTTCCCTCCTCACTGATAACCACTAGCTTGTTTTCTATATTTGTCAGTCTATTTCTGCTTTGTTAAATGCATTCTTGTTATATTTTAGATTCCACATATAAGTGATAACATGGATATGTTTCTTTCTCTGTTTGACTTATTTCAATAAGCATGAAAACACCCCAGTCCATCCGTCCATCCACGTTGTTGAAAATGGCAAAATTTCATTCAAAATGGCTGATATTCCATTGTGTGTGTTTATATACAAATAATATACACACATACATACACACATACATACCACATATTATTTATACATTCCCTCTGTTGATGGGACACATAGGTGGCTTCCATATCTTGGCATTCCTAAATAATGCTGTCACGAATACTGGGGAATATGTATCTTTCTGAATTAATGTATTTGTTTTCTTCTAATATACACCTGCACTGGCAGAAATATAAAAACCTCAGATATGCAGATGACACCACCCTAATAGCATGAAGTGAAGAAGAACTAAAAAGCCTCTTGATGAAAGTGGAAGAGGAGAGTGAAAAAGTTGACTTAAACCTCACCGTTCATATAACTAAGATCATAGCATTTGGTCCTATCACTTCATGGGAAATAGATGGGGAAACAGTGGAAACAGTATCAGACTTTATTTTGGGGGCTCCAAAATCACTGCAAATGTTGACTGTAGCCATGAAATTAAAAGATGCTTACTCCTTGGAAGGAAAGTTATGACCAACCTAGATAGCATATTAAAAAGCAGAGATATTACTTTGCCAACAAAGGTCCGTGTAGTCAAGGCTATGGTTTTTCCAGTAGTCATGTATGGATGTGAGAGTTGGACTGTGAAGAAAGCTGAGCATCGAAGAATTGATGCTTTTGAACTGTGGTGTTGGAGAAGACTCTTGAGAGTCCCTTGGACTATAAGCAGATCCAACCAGTCCATCCTAAAGGAGATCAGCCCTGGCATTTCTTCGGAAGGACTGATGCTAAAGCTGAAACTCTGATACTTTGGCCACCTCATGCGAAGAGTTGACTCATTGGAAAAGACCCTGATGCTGGGAGGGATTGGGGGCAGGAAGAGAAGGGGACGACAGAGGATGAGATGGCTGGATGGCATCACTGACTCGATGGACATGAGTTTGAGTGAACTGCAGGAGTTGGTGATGGACAGGGAGGCCTAGCGTGCTGCGATTGATGGGGTCGCAAAGAGTCAGACAATACTGAGCAACTGAACTGAATTGAACTGAACTGAATATACACCCACTAGCGAAGTTTCTAGGTCATATGGTAGTTCTATTTTTAGTTTTCTGAGGAATATTCTTAATTCATTTAATTGCTCAGGAAAGTAAAAAAGAGAAGACATTTATCCAATTAATATTTGCTTGCTGCTACTGCTGCTAAGTCACTTCATTCATGTCCCACTCTGTGCAACCTCATAGACGGCAGCCCACCAGGCTCCCCCATCCCTGGGATTCTCCAGGCAAGAACACTGGAGTGGGTTGCCATTTCCTTTTCCAATATATGAAAGTGAAAAGTGAAAGTTAAGTCATTCAGTCGTGTCCAACTCTTCACGACCCCATGGACTGAAGCCTTCCAGGCTCCTCTGTCCATGGGATTCTCCAGGCAAGAGTACTGGAGTGGGTTGCCATTCCCTTCTCTGAATATTTGCTTAATATCCACTATTTTAAAGGTTCATAGTATTTATTTAGAATAAGGATACTCTTAATTTTATTGTCAAGAAAAATTTTTGTGTGGCTTATTCTGCATCTCATGGTTTCTTTCTAAGTACTGGTGGAATTCTTTTCCAGCCTTATCTCAACACTGCTGCTGCTGCTGCTAAGTCACTTCAGCCGTGTCCAACTCTGTGCGACCCCATAGATGGCAGCCCACCAGGCTCCACCGTCCCTGGGATTCTCTAGGCAAGATATCTCAACACTACTCTTGACTAAATACTCCCTGACTCTGAACTGAAAATTGTGCAGTACTTCATGCATATTCAGTACTTTTTATTCCCCAAAGATTTGCTCATAAGTTTTTTGAGACTCCCCCAATCTCTTTTCTTTTGAAGAACCATTAGATATCCGTCAGGATAAATACAGTCATCTTCTCACATTTTAAGTATTGAATGTTGGAAATGCTCTAAATTCTAAAAACATATAGATCACATTCTGATGGGATTATTCTCTATACATATTTATGATTATTTATATTACATTCTGTTATCCTCTCCATATAAAAGTCACATTGAAGATTCTAACTATGGTTTATTTACTTTGGACCCAACATAGGGTCTCATACATAGCAAAAACTGAAAAGTTTCCACGAACAAATGAATGTCTAGGCAGAGAAGCAGACAGTGACATTTTCAAGAATTTACATTAAAAATCATTTTAAATATCCACTCTTGTTTTAACTACTTTAAGGTGATGGTAGTTGAAATGAGATTAGAAGTCAGATCCAAACTCAAGAGTTTTTCCAACTACAATGTCCCCTGCTCATTACTTTCCTAATCAAAATGACAAATGAAAAGTACTAAGTACAAAGTACTTAGTTTAAAAAGTACAAACTTTTTAAAGCTATGGTTAGAGCATTGATGAAAGAGCTTATTTAGGTAAAATGTAAATTGTTAATTTTATCTAAAATATTTTTAGCCTTCAAATTATAGAAGAAAAGTTCTGAACTTTTTTGAAAATGGGGGGAAAGTAACAGGTAATTACATATGCATTGTCATATATCAGCCCCAACATACTTTGCTTTTGGAGCTTTTATAATGTGGGGGTGTTTGGTGTTCTCATTTGTATCCTGCCCAAACAGCTGCCATTCACCACCTGCCGCGCAAAACCCACTCACACTTTTAAAAGACTCTAGAATTATGTAAAAGGAGGCTTCTTCCAAATCAGCCACCCATACTTCAAATGTCACCCACACCTTTGCTTGGCATCAAAAAAAGTATCACAGTGTGAAGGTAAATAACACGAAGATTTATTTCTTACTCCCTTCCAAACCCACAAAATTTTTCACATGCTAGCATAATATATCTTGAATTATGCTGAAGAGTTAGCGAGTGAAATGGGCATAGGAGAAAAACGTGTTCAAGAAGTTATCTGTATTTTTATAGCCTTGTCTACCTTGAAGCCAAGTTGTTAATCCATAGAAGACATTAAAAAGACCATAATTGGGGGACTGATGCCAGCTCTGAGGGGAGACCCTGGTGCTGGCAGCTTCACAATGCTCGCCCTGTTGGAGCCAAGTTTATACTTAGATTCACATGCAAGCTTACCTCAGAGATACTGTGGGTTTGGTTCCAGATCACTGTAGTCAAGTGAATATCACTATAAAGGGAGTCACAAGGTTCTGGGTTTTCGGGGTGTATAAAATTTCTATTTACACCATTTTGTAGTATATTAGGTGTGCAGTAGCTTTATATCTTAAAAAAAATGCACATTGCTTAATTAAAATATGATGCTGCTGGGAAATAGCATTAATTGATTTGCTCAAGGAATGGCTATCACAAACCTTCAGTTTGTTTAAAAAAAAAAAAAAAAGCACAGATTCGGAGAAGTGCAATAAAGCAAAGCACAACAGAACGAGGTGTGCCTGTGAACAATGAGACACTTCTGTGACCCCAGCTCCTTAAAACTGGGGGAGGAAGGGGTTGTGCAAGTTCTGGGTTCAGCTTGGGTATTCTGTCCAAGACAGAACAGCACATGTTTTTAGGAGCACAGATCGACTCTTATCTTTCATACTTATAATACTAGCACCTCTTCAAGGGACATATATGTCTCAGAGAGAAAAAGGACAAAAGATAGTCAGGTAAAGAAGGGTCCATGTGTAAGACACATTGGTAGTTTATTTTAATAATCACACACACACACACACATGCACAGTTTGGATAAGTCTGAGGTTTTTATAAGAATAACATTATAAGAGCAGGATGGCTCAGCATAAAGTGGCTGCCCTGATTCAGTTTCAGAACAAAAACATTTGTACTGATCTGTCATTGTCCCCATACAAAAGGCAACACACTTACAGCTTAGAAAGCTAATGGAAATCTACTTTCTGTCACGTTGCAGCATAAAATTGTAGGATAAGATAATTTAAGAGGAAGATTTTCTTCCTATAATTTCAAATTTCTGAAATGTATCAATTCTGTCTCTGTAATTTCTAAAGTTCTATTTGTGCAAACATTGACTCATCCCACCAAGGAATTTTTATATGGTTGCTAAAAGTATCAGGAAGCACATTCAATCACTTAAGTCCTGCCGAAGGGAAAAGTAATAACCAAGAAGAGAGTTAATTCTGAAAAGTAATTTCTTAGCAAATAATCTAATTACCTTTTACAATAGCAAAGGAAGGAACACATTGTTTTCTTTCATTTCAAATATGCTAATAGGTATAAACTACTGAAAAATAAAGATTTAATACTTTCAATCAAAGAAGATTTATTTTTAATCTAAGAGGAAGTGATCTTAGCCATAAAATATGATAGGAATGACTAAGCAAAGAATGCATAAAACATAGGCCTTGTGCACTTAGAAGGTTATTGCCGAAACAAGATTCACAAAATATGCTCAATGCGTTGGGTTGCATATATTATAAAGGTTGAACCATATGTGCCTTCAGGATTGAGGAGGTGGTAGTTTTTGTTTAGATTAGATCTGATTATATTAGATCTGATAGACAGAGTGCCTGAAAAACTATGGATGGAGATTCCTGACATTGTAGAGGAGGCAGGGATCAAGACCATCCCCAAGGAAAAGAAACACAAAAAGGCCAAATGGCTGTCTGAGGAGGCCTTGCAAATAGCTAAAAAAAGGAGAGAAGCTAAAGGGAACAGAGAAAAGGAAAGGTATACCTATTTGAATGCAGAGCTCCAAAGGATAGCAAGGAGAGATAAGAAAGTCTTCCTCAGTGAACAATGGAAAGAAATAAAGCAAAACAATAGAATGGGAAAGACTAGCGATCTCTTCAAGAAAATTAGAGATACCAAGAGAATATTTTATGCAACAATGGGCACAATAAAGGACAAAAAATGGTATGGACCTAACAGAAGCAGAAGATATTAAGAAGAGGTGGCAAGAACACACAGAAGAACTGTACAAAAAAGATCTTCATGACCCAGATAACCACAATAGAGTGATCACTCACCTAGAGCCAGACATCCTGGAATGCGAAGTCAAGTGGGCCTTAGGAAGCATGACTATGAACAAAGCTAGTGGAGGTGATGGAATGCCAGTTGAGCTATTTCAAAACCTAAAAGATGATGCTGTGAAAGTGCTGCACTCAATATGTCAGCAAATTTGGGAAATTCAGCAGTGGCCACAGGACTGGAAAAGGTCAGCTTTTATTCCAATCACAAAGAAAAGCAATGCAAAAGAATGTTCAAACTACCCCACAGGACTGGAAAAGGTCAGCTTTCATTGCAATCACAAAATAAAGCAATGCCAAAGAATGCTCAAACTACTGTGCAATTGCACTCATCTCATACAATAGCAGAGTAATGTTCAAAATTCTCCAAGCCAGGCTTCAACAGTACATGAACCGTGAACTTCCAGATGTTCAAGCTAGATTTTAAAAAGGCAGAGGAACCAGAGATCAAATTGCTAACATCCCCTGGATTATCAATAAAGCAAGAGAGTTCCAGAAAAACATCTACTTCTGCTTTACTGACTCTGCCAAGCCTTTGACTGTGCGGACCACAAGAAATTCTGGAAAATTCTTAAAGAGATGGGAATACCAGTCAACCTGACCTGCCTCTTGAGAAATCTATATGCAAGTCAGGAAGAAACAGTTAGAACTGGACATAGAACAACAGATTGGTTCCAAATAGGAAAAGGAGTACGGCAAGGCTGTATATTGTCATCCTGTTTATTTAACTTATATGCAGAGTACATCATGAGAAACACTGGGCTGGATGAAGCACAAGCTGAAATCAAGATTGCCGGGAGAAATATCAGTAACCTCAGATATGCAGATGACACCACCCTGGTGGCAGAAAGCGAAGAACTGAAGAACCTCTTGATGAAAGTGAAAGAGGAGCGTGAAAAAGTTGGCTTAAAACTCGACATTGAAAAAATTAAGATCATGGCATCCGGTCCCATCACTTCATGGCAAATGGATGGGGAAACAGTGGATACAGTGACAGACTATTTTTCTTGGGTGCCAAAATCACTGCAGATGGTGATTGCAGCCATGAAATTAAAAGACGCTTACTCCTTGGAAGAAAAGTTATGACCAACTTAGACAGCATATTCAAAAGCAGAGACATTACTTTGCCAACAAAGGTCCATCTAGTCAACGCTACGGTTTTTCCAGTAGTCATGTATGGATGTGAGAGTTGGACTATAAAGAAAGCTGAGTGCCGAAGAATTGATGCTTTTGAAGTGTGATGTTGGTGAAGACTCTTGAGAGTCCCTTGGACTGCAAGGAAATCCAATCAGTTAATCCTAAAGGAAATCAGTCCTGAATATTCATTGGAAGGACTGATGCAAAAGCTGAAACTCCAATACTTTGGCCACCTGATGCAAAGAACTGACTCATTGTAAAAGACCCTGATGCTGGGAAAGATTGAAGGTCGGAGGAGAAGGGGCGACAGGATGAGATGGTTGGATGGCATCACCAACTCAATGGACCTGAGTGTGAGTAAATTTCGGGAGTTGGTGATGGACAGGGAGGCCTGGCCTGCTGAGGTTCATGGAGTCACAAAGAATTGGACACGACTGAGCAACTGAACTGAAGTGTTTGTTTTGTTTCTGTCTTATTTTATCTGCCAAGTATTTTGTATCATTCTCTATGCTTACTGTTTACCACGTGCACTGAGAGCAATTATATTCTATTTCTGCAATAAAAGTTTCAATATTTCAAAACCAAGGTGAAAGTGGAAACCATCATAAGTCAAAACTATCAAGAGGATTAAAGGATGCATAACAATGGAAAGTCAAGGAAAACAGATGAAAACAGGCTACTGCCTTCAGTTTTTAGATACAACAACAAAAAAAAAGGTGCAAGTTATTACTGGGTGGATGCAGATGATCGTTAAGTTCCCTGCCTTCCTTATTCTAGGTTCTCAGTTATCTGCTCTTGGAATCTCTCTTTACTATACCTGACACAGTAATATGAAAATCCTAAGTAAGTTGCTTGTACAAAGTGATATTTTTAAATTTGTCTTGAACAGCCTCTGGGTATTACAATACAGCCATCAATATCATCTTTGCTTGAATACTAGATGTATAAGAAACTTCCTTTCAGGTCTATTTCAAAAGCAAGGTGGCAGTGAGACATTTTGTATAATGAGCAGGATAGTGAGGTGGAAATGAGTGAGGTGGAAAGGAGCATTTCAGAACTGTGAGGAAAAGATAGCCCAAGTCCAGATGTAAAAAAGTGCTTCTCCTATCCTGAAAATGGCTGGTATTTTGGATCATAATGCTACATGAAGCAGGAGATGAAGATGGAAATATGTCAAGGGAGCTTTGAAGACAATGTGGCTGGAAAGAGACTTAGGGACTTGTTAATGGATTCAGTGGCTTCATCTAGTAAGCTGGTGGCTGTAGAAATACCAGAACAACACTCACCTGGTGAATGAATGAATCATCAGTGACATTTCATCTATGGAGATCTAGTGATCCCTCAGTAGGAACCAGCGCATTTGCTGCTTGGTACCAGATCTTGTCCAATATACTGAAAACCATGATTTGTATAGCTCCAAACATGAAGACAGGAATGCTGGGGTTCCTTTGCAAAAATACTGCAGAAGTTAATGCATAAGAAATTCTACGGCATGCTGTTTTAGACTTCCCTTTAGGAAATTTGAAACAATCTGGGTGTTAGTAACTATAGGAATGGATTGTGAGCTGCTTTAATAAACTAAAGCTTAAAAGTTTGGTTAGAAAACAGTGTCTTCTTGAAAAGTAGATTTTTAGCATTAGATTTTCATATCATCAATAATTTAACAAATATCTGGGGCCTTTACTAGGTATTAGGTATTGTTCAAGATGCTCAAATTCAACAGCAAAAAAATAAAGTCATAGCGTTTCACAGAGGTTAGAGTGAGCCTGGGATGACAGATGTATCAGACTATTAATTATAATAAATTTTGATAAATGGATGGTGTCATGTCAATCAACAATATAAAATCACCTGATGTTTGAGAGTGGCAGGGACAAACTTCTAAGGAAGTAACATTTAATCATTATTCATTGCCCTCTGGAAAAGAGAGAAGGGGGCTAGCATAGAAGAGAGATGTATTTCAGGAAGAAAGAGAAACTACTGCAAAGATCAAAAATCAGTATTGATGAAGTGTGGAGAAATTGGAACACTTCTACGCTGCTGCTGGAAATGTAAAATGGTTCTCTGTCTTTAGAAAAATGCCTGGCATTTTCTTAAAAGGTGAAATAGAGTTACCACATGACTCAGCGGTTCCACTGAAAGTTATCATTCATGAGAACTGATAATATATGTCCACACATAATCTTAGGCATCAATGTTCACAGCAGCGCTGTTCATAACTAAAAAGTGGAAACAATCTAGAAGTTCATCAATTGATAATCTGATAATAAAAATGCTTAATATCATGCAATGGATATTTTGTCAACAAAAAGAAATGGACTATTCGTTTATGCTACAACATAGATAAATACTGAAACTATTATGTTAAATGAGAAGTCAGTCAGTCAGTCAGTTCAGTCACTCAGTCATATCCGACTCTTTGCGACCCCATGAACCAAAGCATGCCAGGCCTCCCTGTCCATCACCAACTCCTGGAGTCCACCCAAACCCATGTCCATTGAGTCGGTGATGCCATCTAACCATCTTATCCTCTGTTGTTCCCTTCTCTTCCTGCCTTCAATCTTTCCCAACATCAGGGTCTTTTCCAATGAGTCAGCTCTTTGCATCAGGTGGTCAAAATATTGGAGTTTCAGCTTCAATATCAGTCCTTCCAACGAACACCAAGGACTGATCTCGTTTAGGATGGACTGGTTGAATCTCTTTGCAGTCCAGGGGACTCTCAAGAGTCTTCACCAACACCACAGTTCAAAAGCATCAATTCTTCTGCACTCAGCTTTCTTTATGGCTAAATTCTCACATCCATACATGACTACTGGAAAAACCATAGCCTTGACTAGACGGACCTTTGTTGACAAAGTATGTTTTATAATACACTGTCTAGGTTGGTCATAACTTTCCTTCCAAGGAGTAAGTGTCTTTTAAATGAAAAGACACAAACACAAATCATAACTATATGAGTCCAGGTATGGCATGTCCACAGTAGACAAATCTAACTAGTGGGTGTTTTTGGTTTGGATTTTTTTTTTTTTTTTTTTGCATGCTACATGGTGTGCAGGATCTCAGTTCCCCCACCGGGATTGAACCTGGGCCCTGGCAGTGAAAGCACTGAATCCTAACCACTGCTCTGTCAGGGAATTCTCAGTGAAGATGTTCTTAATTTGATTGTCTTGATGACTGCACAATTCTGTGAATATACTAAAAGTCATTGAATTGTACAGTTTAAATGGGTGAATTGTATGGTATGTGAGTAATGCCTCAATAAAACACTGAAGCTATTGCAAAGCCTAGGGTGCAGGCTAAAAAACATTAGTCTCTTAAGAAACATCAGTCCTTCAAGAAAAATCTGGTATACTTAAGTGTAGATTATGTGGAGAAGAATGCTAAGTGATTACACTAGAGATGATGTAAACAAGGGTTAGATATTTCTAGAATTACAAGACATGTTAAGAACTTAGGCTGGTATTAAAGAAAACAGATTAGAGAAAAATAAGACAAGAGGCAAAGAGATCATTAAAATCCTATAGTAGCAATCCAGGAAAATGATGGCGAACTGGTCTGATGTATTTGCAGTAGAGACAGAAAGAAATGGGTGGATTAGAGAACAATTTAGTATCAGATACAGTGAAACTTGTTCATTCCTTAGAAGGCATGGTGAGAAATACAGAACAGCGATAGACTGTGCTTTGGATGCTAGAGTGGCTAGTTAGATAGATACTAATATAATTCACAGATATTAAAAATTGAGATGATTAAGGTTTTGTGAGTCTGGGTAAAAGGAAGTTACAATGTTGCACATACATACAGATACCCATTAAATAGCCAAGTATTTAGGTGGAGTGAGAAACATATGTTCTGCATCTATGGAGAGCACATTGACTTGAAGCACATTAAACTTATTAAGTTGGAGGAGAGCATGGCAACTCATTCCAGTGTCCTTGCCTGAAGAATCCCCATGGACAGAGGAGTCTCGTAGGCTACAGTCCTTGGGGCCACAAAGAATTGGATATGACTGAATGACTAAGTACACACAAGCGCAAACTTATAAAGTAGTTGTAAAAAGGGCTTCCTACGTGGTGCTAGTGATAAAGAACCCTCCTGCCAATGCATGAGATGTATAAGACTTGGGTTTGATCCCTGGATAGGGAAGATCCCCTGGAGAAGGTCACAGCAACCCACTCCAGTATTCATGTCTGGAAAATCCATGAACAGAGGAGCCTGGTGGGCTACAATCCATGGGGTCACAAAGAGTCGGACATGACTGAAGCAACTTAGCCCACACTTATACAAAAAAAATCATGTTTTTGCGATCTCACTTTTCACAAGAACAAATGTATTAAAGTTTTTTTCTATATTTCTCAACATCATTTTGTATTATTCTTTACAAATAAATCATATAATCAGTCAAACTTTTTCTTCTAGTTTGAAAGCATACTGTAAATGCAACTTCTAAAATTAATTTTGTTGGATACACAATACTCTGTAAATCACATCATAAATTAATATCAACATATACAAAGTAGAGGCTTTCCAGGTGGTGCTAGTGGTAAAGAGCTTGCTTGCCAACACAGGAGACATGAGAGACGTGGGTTCGATCCCCGGGTCAGGAAGACCCCCTGGAGGAAGGCATAGCAAGCTATTTCAGTATTCTTGCCTGGAGAATCCCATGGACAGAAGAGTGTGGCAGGCTATAGTCACATAGGGTTGCAAAGAGTCAGACATGACTAAAGTCACTTAACAGGCATGCATACAAAGTAGGCAGAAGTAAATATTCAATATTTGATATCCATATGCACTTTAATACCACCTGCTTTCCTATAAATCTAATACATATCTGTCAAGATTTTTATTCATCTAAAATAATATAAGAACTTTATGTCCACTTAAGTAAAATATTGAGTGTCAAATTCTAGTAAGGCATATTAATAAATTTTTTTCTTATTCAGATCTTCGTTAATTTTATTAGTAACAAAATAATAATGGGAAATTTTTTTCCGTGTTTAGATTTAAATCAGCATTTAAATCAGCATGTACTAATCTCTGATCAGTACATTTGATATTAAAGTATTGATTCTACTCTCTTGATAGGTATGGATAACCAAATGTAATACTGTATTTTAGAAAGAAAGAGTCTTTGAATAAAAATAATATTTTAATAATGGTGTCTTTCTATTAGATTATTAGCATTCAAGTAAGACTATGAAACAGATCACCAGTCCAGGTTGGATGCATGAGACAGGGTGCTCAGGGCTGGTGTGCTGGGATGACCCTGAGGGATGGGATGGGGAGGGAGGTAGGAGGGGGGTTCAGGATGGGGAACACATGTACACCCATGGCTAATTCATATCAATGTATGGCAAAAACAACTACAATATTGTAAAGTAATTAGCCTCCAACTAAAATAAATAAATAAATAAAAACCATGGTTAATTACATTAGGTGATAGTGATTTTCTAAAAATAAGACAACAGAAACGTAAATGTCAAAAGATACAGACTGTTATATATAGAATTGATAAATAACAAGATCCTACTATAAAGCACAGGGAACTATATTCAATATCCTGTGATAATTTATAATGGAAAAGAATATGAAAAAGAATATACATATGTATATAACTGAATTATTTGCTGTACAGTAGAAATTAACACACTGTAAATTAACTATACTTCAATAAAATAAATTAAAAATAAAAAAATTGTCTTTTAAGGTTTTCTAATTTTTTAAATTATCATAAGCATATTTACACATATTTTATCTTACATTTAATTCTGTAGGGGTGTTGCTTATTTATCTGCTGGATTTTAGGTCCATTACACAATAATGTTGAAGTAGGTAATTCACTAAACATCTGAGAACATTTGGAAAAGATAGATACAGTGCAAAAATCATCTGCCTGAAGTCATGGAAAAGCCTAACAAGGTAGTAAAATATTATGTGATTAAGATTCATGAAAAAAAGAAAACCTAGAGAGATAAGTTTGACACTTTGGGGTCTCTTTCCTGTATGAACTTCAAGTCTGGCTTTTCTCAAATACTAAGTAGCATTTTTCACACAATTAAGGATCTATAGGGTAGAAACAGAATCTAGGACACTAACAGAGGAGATGCTTGATAAGCCAGTCTCACAGTTAGCATGCAGAAGGCATATACCCAGTAGTAAGGGGTAAGGGTGAGCTAGAAATAAGTGAACTCCAGCTTCTATATGTCTCAACCCCAGAAGCTGAATTAAGACCGTCTGAAATTACCAGCCTTTTGGCCTCAAATTAGAAAAAAATAAATCTCCCTAGGGGTAGAAAACAGCATCTTAACTCTCAAATTTTCTTGACAATTTTTGATATAAACTTCCCATAACTCAATTAAAAAATAACTAGACACTTGAAAAGTTACGATAATAATGGATCAATGAATAGCAGGAAAAAAGTCAATAGAAATAAACCAACAAGTGACACAGAAAATTAAGATACTGGACAAAACTTTTATAATTATTTTCAACATGCTCCAGAAGATAAAAAACTATAAGGGTAGAAAATTGAAAGTTATGAATATCAAATGAAAATTCTAGGGCTAAAAGAAAAAAGTGAACATTCATGGGTAGATTTAACAGCAGATTAAACACAGATGAAGACAAAATTATTAACCTGAAAGGTGAATCAGAAGAATATATCCAGATTGAAAGTTGAAGAGACAAAAAAAAAAAAGGGAGGTGGGAAGGTGGAGAGTAAAGACTATAGTAACATGTTCTAATGTTTATTCGAAATACAAGAAAAAGGGGACAGAGCAAACAAGAGAGAGAAAATTTTTAAGCGATAACTGAGAATTTTCCAAAGCTAAGTAAAATTGATAGTTCTGTATGTCACAGATCAGAATCATTTAAAAAGTCAGCCTAATTTTGTCATACTATAACTGTTGAAAATCAGAGACAAAGAAAAAAATCTAAATAAAAAAATGAAGTTAAAAAAAGTAAACACCCACATATCCTTCAGTAAAGCATCACACTGGCAGCTAATTGCTGAACAGAAATGAGGTTAGCCAGAGGTTAAAGAGGAGGAATATTCTCAAAGTTTTAAAGTAAATAAGTGTACATAACAAGCTATACTCAGGAAAAAGGTCTATTAAGAATAAAAATGGAATACAAATATATTTGGGCAAACAAAACCTGAGACAAACCAACAACAATTCAGTGTAATGCAAAAATTAATAAATATTCTCCAGAGATGAAAATTGACCTCAATTAAGTCTTGCATGCAAAGTAACTCAAAATGGGTCACAGAACTAAATATTAAATGCCAAATTAGTAAAGCCTAAAAGATAACACAGGGAAAGTACATGATCTTAAGACAGGCTATGACTTTCAGATAGAACTGAAGGCATGATCCATGAAAGAAATCATTAAGTTGGACTTCATTAAAATGTAAAATTTCTGTTTTCAAGGCATTTGTCAAAGAATGAGAAGAAAAGGCACTGATTGAGAGGAAATGTTTGCAGAAAGATATCTTATTAAAAATTGTTACCCAAAACAAATAACTCACAAAACTCAACAATAAAAAATGAACAATCCAATGCAAAAATGAGCAAAAGCTCTCAACAGACAACTCACCAAATAGAGATGACATAAGCATATGGAAACATGTTCTACATCATATGTCATTAAGGAATTGCAAAGTACAATGAGATACTACTACACACTTATTGTATGCTCAGTCGCTCAGTCATGTCTGACTCTGTGGGGCCCCATGGACTGTAAACCACCAGGCTCTGCTGCCCATGGAATTTTTCAGGCGAAAGTACTAGAATGGGGTGCCATTTCCTACACCAGGGGAGTCTTCCAGACTCAGGGATTAAGTCCACGTTTCTTGCATCTCCTGCATTGGCAGGCAGATTCTTTACCACTATCATCACCTGATAGACTTTATTTTCTTGGGCTCCAAAATCACTGAAGATGGTGACTGAAGCCATGAAATTAAAAGACGCTTGCTTCTTGGAAGAAAAACCGTGACAAACCTAGACAACATTAAAAAGCAGAGACATTACTTTGCAAACAAAGGTCTGTCTACTTAAAGTTATGGTTTTTCCAGTAGTCGTGTATGGATGTGAGAGTTGAACCATAAAGAAAGATGAGTGTTGAAGAATTGATGCTTTTGAACTGTGGTGTTGGAGAAGACTCTTGAGCGTCCTTTGGACAGCAAGGAGAACAAACCAGTTAATCCTAAAGGAAATCAGTCCTAAATATTCATTGGAAGGAATGATGCTGAAGCTGAAGCTCCAATACTATGGCCAACTGATGTGAAGAACTGAATCACTGGAAAAGACCCTGGTGCTTGGAAAGAGTGAAGGCAGGAGGAGAAGGGGATGACAGAGGATAAGATGGTTGGATGGCATCACTAACTTGATGGACATGAGTCTGAGTAAGCTCTGGGATCTGGTGATGGACAGGGAGGCCTGGTGAGCTGCAATCCATGGGGTTGCAAAGAGTCAGACACAACTGAGCAACTGAACTGAACTCAACTGAGTGCCACCTGGGAAGCCCATGACACTAGAAAGGCTAAAATCCAAGACACTGTTGACACCAAAAACTAGTGAGGATGAGGAGGAGGAGAACCATCATTTATCTTTGACGGGAACGAAAATTGGTACTGCACTAGAGAAGACAGAGTTTACTATTATCTTACAAAACTAAACATATTCTTACCTACTAGTCACCAATCACATTCCTTGATATGTCCACACAAAAACCTATATACAGATGTTTATAGGACAATAGACAAATGGATAAATAAACTATGGTATGTCTGGAAAATGGAATTTTATTTAGTACTAAAAAGAAATGAACTGTCACACCATAGATATGCTGCTGCTGCTGCTAAGTCATGTCAGTTGTGTACGACTCTGTGTGACCCCAGAGATGGCAGCCCACCAGGCTCCTCTGTCCCTGGATTCTCCAGGCAAGAACATTGGAGTGGGTTGCCATTTCCTTCTCCAATGCATGAAAGTGAAAAGTGAAAGTGAAGTCGCTCAGTCGTGTCAGACTCTTCAGGACCCCATGTACTGTAACCTACCAGGCTACTCCATCCATGGGATTCTCCAGGCAAGAGTACTGGAGGAGTTGCCATTGCCTTCTCCACTACAGATATGGAGGAATCTTAAATTCATATGGCCAACTGGAGGAAACCATTTGAAAAGCCTACATATAGTATGATTCTAACTCTGTGACATCCTGGAAAAGACAAAACTATGCAGGCAGTAAAGGTCAGTGGTTACCAGGGATTTGTGGGAAGGTGGAGCACAGGGAATTTTTAGGACAGTTAGACTACTCTGTATGATTCTATAGAGTTGGGTTTGCATCATCATATACTTGTCAAAACCCATAGAATGTTCAACATCAAGAGTTATCCCTAATGTAAACTACTGACTTCAGGTGATAATAATGCGTCTTTGTCAGTTCATTCACTGTAACAAATGTACGGGTGTGGAACATAAACGTGGAGGGTGTGCAGGGATAGGAGGGGGACAGGGCATGGAACCTCTCAGTACCCACTGCTCAGTGTTGCTCTGACCTAAAACTGCTCTAGAAAGCAAACACCTTGTTTTTAAAATATTTAAAAAAATAATCACAGAAAGTCAGGTATCAACCGGTTCTGAGACATACAAACTACATAATAATTTGAATAGAGTGCATCATACATAATTAGTAATGAACAGCAGTGGGGATTGAGGTCATGAGAAGTTGGCTAAAAAGAAGCAAAAAGAAATTTTACAAAGACATAGCAGATATAAGGAGCACTGACCATACAGGAACAAGAGACCTTTCTCCCCACATTGAGATCATAGGCTCACTAGAGAGGGTGTGACTTTGGCTCACTGGATAGTCAAGTTGTGGTTTAGTGCTGGTGGAACTGACTAGAAATCTACCATCAGGAGCGCTGGGGAAAGCTGTTTAGAGGAAGGTGTCACAGCTAAGCCACCAGAGGGGAAGGGGTAGTCGTTAGCAAAGATGTGCTCACCAATAGCACTCCACTATGACATCACCTACTGGGGTGCTGGGGGAGCTCTGAGTGCTGGGGGATATGGTATAGGAGAGAAGCTATGCAAACTCCAGGAGCCAAGCACTGGAGATCAGCAGGAGGCAAATGCTGGTAATGAGGGCACCTTATGACCAGGGAGAGAACACGGTCTGTTCCTCACTGTCTGCTCTGTTCTCTCTGCTGACAACACTGAGCATTGCCTCATTCACACAGTCCACCTCTCCAGCCACAGAAGAGGAAGAGATGAGTACATCTGAAGCTGAGAGGCAAGGAATTGACCACTGGCACCAGCAGAGATGTTTGTAGGAATGAAAGCAAAGAAAACGGTAAATCAGTGAACAAGTAAATATCAATACTGACTCTCCAGACCAAAATCACTATTAACTTTGAGCTTTAAAAAGAGAATAAAAACAGAATGAAAATAACATGACTATAGTAGCATAGGTTCTACTGGATATGAAATAAGATTCAAGTAGCCTACTCACTATTAAAATGGTAAAGAAATATATAATGACTACAGTAATGGAAGGGGAAAACAAAGTTGCAAAAAATACACAATTCAGAGAAAAAGTTGAAAAGGAAAAGGAAAATATTCTAAACCTGAAACACAAATAGAAAAAATAGTAACATTGCAAATTTAAAATCAAATACATCAATCATTATACTAAATGTAAGCAAATGAAAACAAGCTAAATATTGCAATTAAGAATGCTAGATTGAAACTTTTAAAAAATAAAACAAATATATGCTGCTTTTGAGAGATACGTCTTACATATAAAGCAGAGAAAGGTGAAGTGTAAAAGTGTGAGAAAAAAACAAATCACCAAAAATGACCAAAAGAAAGATGGAATGGCGATATTATTTCATAAAAAAAAGATTTCAAAGAAAAAGCAGAATACAGAGAGAGATTTTATAATGGTGGGTGAGAGTTTTCATTCACCAGTACATTATAAAATCTAACTTCTTATGCTTCTTATAAACAGCAAGGAGATCAACCCAGTCAGTTCTAAAGGAAATCAACCCTGAATATTCATTAGAAGGACTGATGCTGAAGCTGAAGCTCCAATACTTTGGCCACCTGATGCAAAGAACTGACTCATTGGAAAAGACCCTGATTCTGGGAAAGATTGAAGGCAGGAGGAGATGGGGATGACAGGACGAGATTGTCGGATGGCATCACTGACTCAATGGACATGAGTTTGAACAAATTCTGGGACACAGAGAAGGACAGGGAAGCCTGGAGTGCTGCAGTTCATGGGGTCTCAAAGAGTCGGACATGACTTAGTAACTGAACAACAACAACTTAGCCTCAGAAAATGTTAAAAAAAATAGTGACCGAATAAAAGAGCTACAGATAAAATATGAAGTAAAATATAGTAATATAATTCCCAAATAAAGATTAATTATTATTTATGAGAACATTTGGGCTTCCCTGGTGGCTCAGATGGTAAAGAATACACTTGCAATGCAGGAGACCTGGGTTTGATCCCTGGGTCAGGAAGATCCTCTAGAAGGGAACGGCAACCCATTCCAATATTCTTGCATGGAGAATTCCATGGACAGAGGAGCCTGGTGGGCTATAGTATATGGAGTTTCAACAAGTCAGACACAACTGAGTGACTAACTTTTTTTTAATGAGTATTCAGGGATGTTTTTGATACAATTTCAGTGTACAAAAATAAAATAGTTTATATTTACTAGAGTCAATTGTAGGAACATAAAATTTCAAAGTGTTTTTAATAACACATCAGTCTATAAATCAATTGAAAAATGTTCAGGACTTATACACTGGAGATGACAAAACACTGCAATGACAAATGAAAATAACTTAAATAGAGACAGATCATATTTATGGATGATAAAATTCACTATTTTGAAACTACAATTCCTCCCAAAAGTAGTCCAATGGTTGAAAACACAACTGAAGTCCTAGAAAAATATCTTTATGATCATTAACAAGGAGGAAAATATAAGGAGCCAAAAGCCAAGATACTCTAAAATAAAACAGGTTAGGTGGAAAAATCTATCATATATTAACTTATTATAAAGCTATAATAAACAAAATACCATGGTATTAACACAGAGACAAGAAGTCCAAAGTTACAGACTAAAAAGACCATTATAGGCCTTTTTGTTGAATATCCATTTTTACAAAAAATGAAGTCCAATATTCAACTATAAACAAAATTCAATTCTAGGTTCATTTTAGATCTAAATGTGACAGGTAAAAATAAGAGAGCTCCTAGACATAATACCCTCATGGCCTTCAGATTGGGAAATATACTTTAAGCATGACAAAAATCAAAATAAATACTGACATATTCAGTTCAGTCACTCAGTCATGCCCGACTCTTTGCGACTCCATGAACCGCAGCATGCCAGGCCTCCCTGTCCATCACCAACTCCCAGAGTTTACACAAACTCATCTCCATTGAGTCGGTGATGCCATCTCATCCTCTGTCGTCCCCTTCTCCTCCTGCCCTCAATCTTTCCCAGCATCAGGGTCTTTTCCAATGAGTCAGCACTTCGCATCAGGTGGCCAAAGTATTGAAGTTTCAGCTTCAGCATCAGTCCTTCCAATGAACACCCAGGACTGATCTCCTTTAGGATGGACTGGTTGGATCTCCTTGCAGTCCAAGGGACTCTCAAGAGCCTTCTCCAACACCACAGTTCAAAAGCATCAATCCTTCAGCTCTCAGCTTTCTTTATGGTCCAACTCTCACATCCATACATGACTACTGGAAAAACCATCGCCTTGACTAGACGGATCATTATGGACAAAGTAATATCTCTGCTTTTTAATACACTGTCTAGGTTGGTCATAACTTTTCTTCCAAGGAGTGTCTTTTAATTTCATGGCTGCAGTCACCATTTGCAGTGATTTTGGAGCCCAGAAAAATAAAATCAGCCACTGTATCCACTGTTTCCCCATCTATTTACATACTGGTGAACATTAAAGTTCTGTTCATCCTAAGAACCTACATTAGAGGCAAGCCAAACTGTTGGGAAAAGACTTTTGATACATAAAGGCTAATATGTTCACATACAGAATACACTTTTAAAAAAGCCTATCACTCAATATGACTAAAAATCCAATACAAGGGAAAAAAAAAAAGCAGAAAGACAAGCATCATGAAGATACAAATATGAAAGATGATACCCAAAATAACCATATAAGAAAAATTTGAAGTTATCTGTCATCAGTAAAATGCAAATTAAAAATACATTGGCATATACATGTACACATCCACCTGAAATATGGCTAAAAATACTCAATAAATTGAGTAGGTAAAGAGCAATGGAAAACTTGATACAGTGCTGGTAAAAGCATAACCATTTATTTGTAGTCTTTTAACAAACACTGAAACAGAAGTGTCCAATGAACAGAGAAGCACCATTTCAGAAAGAAATTTCCATGCAAGAATCTATCTGGCTTATCATTTTAGCCAGGTGAGACCAATGGGGAATGGGGATAAGCCTGTGGTGGACCTCTAACTATGGTGTTTTATTTCAGACTGGCAGACAATATAATGACTACTATTGATGGTTAATATGTTCCCTACTACCATACTGAAGAGCTCTGATACAGGAATCGTTGAGCCTGGTTTCTATCTCACAGATATTTTTTATTCTTTGTTTCTAGTGAATTTGAATGTTTTCTTTATTTTAAAAAAATTATTATGATTAATATTTTATGTATTGAGCTTTCCACCCACCCTACCCCACCCCACCCCTGCCCTTGCTTTTCCAGATGAAGGTGCTTGAAGAACAAAATTCAGTTCAGTCGCTCAGTCGTGTCCGACTCTTTGCGACCCCATGAATCGCAGCACACCAGGCCTCCCTGTCCATCACCAACTCCCGGAGTTCACTCAGACTCATGTCCATNTTGCATTGAAGGCAATGGTTATGAATCCCTCTGCATACCTTGACTCATTTTGTCTTATTTCTCCTTACAAGTATAATCTACAGCAGCAGTTTGGAAAGCCAACGTATCTCACGCTCCGCTTGATAGATAACAATAGTGAGAGTGCTTGGGGCAAGCAAAACTTTGCTTATTCAATAAATAAGTCTATGGCAGAGAGACACCCAGAGGTTGGCATTCAAGGCCTTCTATCTACGTAGATGACCTGCCCACAGCAGATCTCAATCCACTGCTGTCTACTATGAACACGTCATGAATCCTGTTAGCACACACTATATACTTCATTTCTCTGGGTCTTCACCTATTTGAGACTCTGCTTGAAGTCACCCTCTCTCTCCGACCTTCAACATCAAACAATCTGGTGTACTTACATTTTTGAGAGCTACCTCAGGTCCTGTCTTCTTCAAATGCCTCACTGACTTGACAAGCCCCAGTGATATCTTCCTTCTATTTGTCTTTTTATTGTTAAGTGAATTTGCTCAGTCGTGTCTGACTCTTTGCGACCCCATGGACTGTAGCCTACCAGGCTCCTCTGTCCATGGGATTTTCTAGGCAGTAGTCCTGGAGTGGATTGCCATATCCTTCTCCAAGGGATCTTCCCAACCCAGGAATCAAACCCNTCTTTGCGACCCCATGGACTGTAGCCTACCAGGCTCCTCTGTCCATGGGATTTTCTAGGCAGTAGTCCTGGAGTGGATTGCCATATCCTTCTCCAAGGGATCTTCCCAACCCAGGAATCAAACCCGGGTCTCCCGCATTGTAGACAGACGCTTTACCATCTGAGCCACAAGGGAAGTCTTTTATTGGCTATGATATTTATTTATTTACTGAAGTTTAGTTGATTTACAATATTGTGTTAGTTTCAGGTGTATAGCAAAGTGATGCATGTGGGTGTGTAATCATACATACATATATATACACATATGTATCTATGTATATACACACATATATACACACATACATATGTATTATTTTTTTCAGATTCTTTTCCTTTATGAAAGTGAAAGTTGCTCAGTTGTGTCTGACTCTTTGTGACCCCATGGACTGTAGCCTACCAGGCTCCTCCCTTCATGGGATTCTCCAGGCAAGAGTANCCAGGGTTGATCTCCTTCAGCATGGACTGGTTGGATCTCCTTGCAGTCTAAGGGACTCTCGTGAGTCTCCTCCAACACCACAGTTCAAAAGCATCAATTCTTCAGCGCTCAGCCTTCTTCAAAGTCCAACTCTCACATCCATACATGACCACTGGAAAAACCATAGCCCTGACCAGATGGACCTTAGTCGGCAAAGTAGTCTCTGCTTTTGAATATGCTATCTAGGCTGCTCATAACTTTTCTTCCAAGGAGTAAGCACCTTTTAATTTCATGGCTGCACTAACCACCTGCAGTGATTTTGTAACCCAAAAAAGTAAAGTCTGACACTGTTTCCATTGTTTCCCCATCTATTTCCCATGAAGTGATGGGACCAGATGCCATGATCTTAGTTTTCTGAATGCTGAGCTTTAAGCCAACTTTTTCACTCTCTGCTTTCCCTCTCATCAAGAGGCTCTTTAGATTTTATTAACTTTCTGCCATTAGGATAGTGTCATCTGCATATCTGAGGTTATTGATATTTCTCCCAGCAATCTAGATTTCAGCTTGTGCTTCTTCCAGCCCAGCATTTCTCCTGATGTACTCTGCATAGAAGTTAAATAAGCAGGGTGACAATATACAGCCTTGACGTATTCCTTTTCCTATTTGGAAGCAGTCTGTTGTTCCATATCCAGTTCTAACTGTTGCTTCCTGGCTTGCATACAGATTTCTCAAGAGGCAGTGGCAAATAAATCATGTCTTCTGATAACCTGACACTATTTGGATAACTTAGCTCAAATAGCATCACTAACTTGAATATCTTTGTCACTGGCAGTGCTAAATATCAAGACTACAGCAATTATGTTAGAAGGTATAATTTATATACTTAGCTTTGGTAAATAAGCCATAAGTTCCTGAATTCAAATTAATCAAAAAGATAGAGCTGCTTTAACTGTCATTTGTCATTTATAACTTTTTAAATGTTATTTATTGTTTTTAAAATACATTTTCTTTCCTCCATACTTTTTCAATATTTACTTTTCAATACCTTTCAAGATGGCTTTGGCTTATTCTAAAAAACTTTGAGACTTGATAGGTCAACTTGCCACTCTAATGACAGAAAGTGAAGAGGAACTAGAACGTTTTGATGAGGGTGAAAGAAGGGAGTGAAAAAGCTGGCTTAAAACTCAACATTCAAACAACTAAGATTATGGCACCTGGTCCTGTCACTTGATGACAAACAGATAGGGAAACAGTGGAAACAGTGACAGTTTTAATTTTCTTGGACTCTAAAATCATTGCCAACAGTGACTGCGACTGTGAAATTAAAAGACACTTGCTTCTTGGAAGGAAAGTTATGACAAACCTAATACTGTTCTATTAAAAAGCAGAGACATCCCTTTGCTGACAAAGGTCTGTGTAGTCAAAATGATGGTTTCTCCAGTAGTCATGTACAGATGTGAGAGTTGGATCTTAAAGAAGGCTGAAAGCAAAGAATTGATGCTTTTGAATTGTGATGCTGGAGAAGATTCTTAAGAGTTCCTTTGACAGTAAGAAGATCAAACCAGTGCATCCTAAAGGAAATCAACCCTGAATAGTCACTGGAAGGACTGATACTGAAGCTGAAGCTTCAAAATTTTAGCCACCAAATGGGAAGAGCTGATTCATTGGAAAAGACCCTCATACTGAAAGTCTGAGGGCAGGAGGAGAAGAGGGTGACAGAAGATGAGATGGTTGATTTTTATCACCAACTCAATGGACATGAGTTTGAGCAAATTCCAAGAGATAGTGAAGGACAGGCAATCCTGGTGTGCTTTGATACATAGGGTTGCAAAGAGTCAGACACAACTTGGTGACTGAAAAAATAGGTCAATTTAGTGGAGAAATACAACCAAATGTTTGTATCCTGACGATAACACATAGGTTTGCTCCAGGAGAATGTATTCTTCCCTTCACCTTTCTTTCTTTTCATTTCTTTTTTGTTCATTTTAAATGTTGTTTTGTGCATTATACACTATTTAGAATAAGTCATCCAATTGTCTTAACTTGGCCACAACTTAAAATATAAATTACTAAGTATATTTGCTTGGGGCTGGTGTACGGGGATGATCCAGAGAGACGTTGTGGGGTGGGAGGTGGGAGGGGGATTCGGGATTGGGAGCTTATGTACACCTGTGGTGGATTCATGTCGATGTATGGCAAACCCAACAGAGTATTGTAAAGTCAAATCAAAAAATAAATAAATAAATAAATTTTAAAAATATATATATATAAATTACTAAGTATATTTCAAAAATATGCATTTTATTATGTTTAGTAATCCCCTGAAAACCATGAAAACATTACACAGACAGATAACATTTCTGCTTTCTAATTTTCTCCAATAATGAAGACTGCAATTCTTCAAATATTACAAACATTATCTGTTCTGAAATGTTAAGATGCTTACATATTTTTATTTTTAAAAAAGCTCTAACCCCATCAAAATAATGGCTTTGCACACTAATTACTCTATTAGAATAGTATAATTAACTAGTTCCATTTCATTTTATATTATTTCTCTTTAGCTCAAGAAACTGATCAAGTGGTATCTAACAGCATATGTTTCTTTTCACAGGTTAAAATAATTACTCCTTTGGGAACATTCTGTTAACTTCATTTACAGAGATCTAAATTCCATCCAAGCAAAAGAAAAATATGTGATAAATGAAAAACTCAATTGGAAAAATAAGGAGGTAGATATCTTTGCATCTAATGGAAGCAAACTTTAAAATAAAAATACCATTCCATAACTGCATTGAGCTTTCCATTCAGTACGATATGTATAGAACAAAATTCAGTTGTCAGATGAGGGTGGAAAGAATATGATGTATAGAAACAGTGGAGGCTTTGCCTGGTCCTCAGGGGACTGAAGCAAAGAGAAGAAAAATGTTCAGTGTCAAGCACCACAAATACAATGAGCAGCATTTAACACCTAGAATCAAGTCAGGGTGTATTTGGAAAATGTGAACAGCAGTGCTAGGACATAAAACACATGTTATAAGAAAGGCTAAACTGCTCGTAGGAGCTTCCCAAATGATTCAGAAAATTTCCCAAACCACCTGGGTTGAATAAAAACTTACTTTTTCTCATTCAGATATCTTTCCACATTTTTCTTTTCATGATGGCATATTTGCTTTTAATCTGATTTAGAGTTAAATAAATCATTTCTTGTGGTGTAATTTTTTTCCAAAGAAAAATTTCCCAGATATAGCTATTAACTTCTTCCTAGTAGAAAGCTACATGTCAGTTCTCTGGTTGATTTTACTCTCCTTTTTCAATTTCAGAAACAGTGATCACATTTACAGATGCAAGAAGGAATTTGTTTGAAGCAGACTGTAATTTCTAAGGATGATGTAAGGGAAATAAATACTAAAGCCAAGCTGGATAACATTTATTCCAACTGTTCAGACATTTTATTTTGCATCAGGAAAGTAGAAAATGAAAACTTACATATTATTCTCATTTCACTCAATAAAAATAATTTCAGTTATTTATCTACTTGTTATTGTTACCAAAATAATCTGAAATATTAAAAAGTAAAATAAATTGTGAGGTTATTTTATGAGTAATTGTGTGATTAAGTAAAGCAGATGACATTGATAAAAGAAAAACTGTAGATTCCCTTCATTGAAGGGAATTGTTCTATCTTAGGAAAATTGTTCTATTTTAGGAAATAACTTTTAAACAAATTTCTTGAGAGCAAGATCTCTAAGCTTTGGAGTGTACTTGACCAATTGCATGATGTTAGATGCTATATTATAAACTTATTATCCTGAAAGCAGAATTTAATGATTCAAGTATAATAGTGAGGTTTATTTTTAAATGTTCACTTCTTTTTCATCCCTCTTTTATTCCCAGTAATTTTTTTTTTATTTTTGAGATTACATGACTCATATCATTTTAGTCTTGGATGCTCCAAAGGACGTGAATGAGAAAGCAATGAAAATCCAGCAACTTGACATAATATTTTTAAATATGACTTTTGGTTTCTAGTCTGACATACGAAGAGCCTGGAGGTCATCAATTCCAGTCTCATAATAATACAAAAAAATACACAGCAACTGAAGTCAACAATTATTCTTAGATACATCAGAACTGAGGTCACAGGGCAAGCTGCTGCCCCAAAACTAGACAGAGAGATGGATACAGACAATCAAAGCTTACCAGGAGCAGAAGCCCACAGCTGGAGCCAGTATCCCCTATGATGAAAAGGACACCTGTTTTTGGTGTTAGTTATAGAAGTTCTTGTAGGTCTTTATAGAACTTTCAACTTCAGCTTCTTTGGTTGGGGCATAGATTTGGATTACTGTAGTATTTAATGGTTTTCTTTGGAAATGAATAGAGACCGTTCTGCTGTTTTTAAGATTGCATGCAAGTACTGCAAGATGGCTGGATGGCATCACTGACTCAATGGATGTGAGTCTGAGTGAACTCCAGGAGTTGGTGATGGACAGGGAGGCCTGGTGTGCTGCGATTCATGGGGTCGCAAACAGTCAGAGACAACCAAGCGACTGAACTGAACTGAACTGAACTGAACTAAACTGCATTTCAGATTCTTTTGTTGATTTTGGGGGCTACTCCATTTCTTCTAACAGATGCTTGCCCACAGTAGTAGATATAATGGTCATCTGAATTAAATTTGCCCACTGCAGTCCATTTTAGTTCACTGATTCCAAAAATGTCCATGTTCACTCTTGCCTCTTCCTGTTTGATCACTTCCAATTTACCTTGATTCATGGACCTAACATTCCAGGTTCCTATGTAATATTGTTCTTTACAGTATAGGACTTTACTTTCACCACCAGGCAATCTCCACAACTGGACATCTGCTTTGGCTCAGCCTATTCATTCCTTTTGGAACTATTTCTCTAATCTTCTCCAGTAGCATTTTGGGAAGCTACAGACCTGGGCAGTTCATCTTTCAGTGTTGTATCTTTTTGTCTTTTCACACTGTTCGAGGAGTTCTCAAGAATGCTGAATTGGTTTGCCATTCCACTCTTCAGGCTACCACGTTTTGTCAGAACTCCCCACAGTGACCTGCCTGTCCCCAGTGGCCCTACACAGCATGGCTCATAATTTCATTGAGTTAGATGGTGACTGCAGCCAAGAAATTAAAAGATGCTTACTCCTTGGAAGAAAAGTTATGACCAACCTCGANGGAAAAGACAACCCACTCCAGTGTTCTTTCCTGGAGAATCCCAGGGACAGTGGAGCCTGGTGGGCTGCTGTCTATGTGGTCGCACAGAGTCGGACATGACAAGCGACTTGGCAGCAACAGCAGATCACTGAAGAAATCGAAGAGGAAATCAAAAAATACCTAGAGACAAAAGAAAATGAGTACACGACAATCCAAAGCCTACTGAACAGAGCACAGCAGCAAGTTTACAGCGATACAAGTTTACCTTAGGAAACAAGAAAAGCTGCAAATAAATAACCTAAACGTACACCTAATTCAACTAGAGAAAGAAAAACAAACAAAACTCAAAGTTAGTGGAAGGAAAGAAATCATAAAGATCAGAGCAGAAACAAGTGAAACAGAGATTGAAATAAACAATAGAAAGGAAGCTGGTTCTTTGAAAAGATACACAAAACTGATAAACCTTTAACCAGACTCATCAAGATGAAAAGGGAAATGACCCAAATCAGTAAAATCAGAAATGAAAAAGAAGTTATAAACTATGCCACAGAAATACAAAGGATCATAAGAACCACTAAAATGGGTGAGCCAGAACAAATGGAGAATCACCCAAAACTGAACCTGGAAGAAATAGAAAACAGGAACAGTTCAATTTCCAGTACTGATGAAATCAGTAACCTAAAAACTCCCAACAAAGTCCAGAACAAGATGGCTTTATAGGTCAATTCTACCAAACATTTAAAGAGTTAACATTCNAAGGCTATGGTTTTTCCTTTGGTCACGTATGGATGTGAGAGTTGGACTGTGAAGAAGGCTGAGCGCCAAATAATTGATGCTTTTAAACTGTGGTGTTGGAGAAGATTCTTGAGAGTCCCTTGAACTGCAGAAGTTCCAACCAGTCCATTCTGAAGGAGTTCAGCCCTGGGATTTCTGTGGAAGGAATGATGCTAAAGCTGAAACAACACAACCCATACTTAAATATCAAGCTTCTCAAATTCAGCACTAGGCTAAGTTATGAAAACATGTAGAACATCACTAACATTTTCTTAAAGGAAGAATCCTGGGTTTGTTCCATAAATGGAGTAGTAGTACTAATAATTTTAATCTGTCTGGAAAACTTTTGAAGCATATATAATTAGTAAATATACAAAATAGTGTCAATATTGCACTCATAATTTTGAGCAACATAACTTCTCAGAAATCTTTTATATCATTTTTTTAAATTTTGTTAAACTTGAACTGGTTGCAAAATGCACATGATTCAATATTTAGAAGAATTGACTTAAATACATACTTCATAGTTTTATTTCAGTGAAACACTGAAGAAAAGTTTCCAAAACTGATTTGGTTTACCTTAAATCATCCTTCTTGGACAGTAATCAGATAGCAGAGTCAATTGACTAATAAGAGTAATTTTCTGCTTTTGACCTTAAAAGTCATCAACACTGTAAAGGCAAATGCTTGTCTTTCTCTTTTATATAGAATGGTGCTGGGTTGAAGATACCAATGAAATTATTAATAGGGAACATATAGGTAAAACTCAATTGAAAGTATCATTATATCATTATAAAATATTAAGAAGCCAGACAAGATATACCCTTCTTTATCCTATTAGAAATTATTAAATCATTTGGCAGGAGACCATTCTGACCAATTCATGTTCTCAAAGTAGTTTTAAGGTTATATTGGGAATCAATACCTCATACAAGCTAGGTAATAATGAATTTATGTCTGGGGACAAGGGTAAGAAAAAGTCAGTCAGATAGATACAAAATTTTCATGTTTTGTCNATAAATTTATAAATTTCTAGACTGACAAATCTGAATGTTCAAAATGGCAGATAATTTAGAATTATCAGATCACAAGTTTAAAGTAACTATGAATTTAAAGAAACCCTATGCTAAGAGTTTTACCAGAAAGAGTAGACAACATGCAAAAGCTGAAAGGTAATAGAAACAAAATATTGGGATCTCCAAGGAAAGAATCAAATGGAAATATCAGAAGTCAAAAATATTATGAAATGAATATAATTGAAAATTATGAATGAATATAATGAAAAGAGTAGGTGAGGAACTCATTAGTATACTGGACATAACCAAGGAAAGAATCAATGAACTTGATGATATGTCAGTAAGAACTTCCAAAATTGATATGTGAAGAGGAAAAAAAAAAATAGAACCAAAATATGGAATGGAATTTTAAAACTGTAATGGTAATACCAGGGGAAGAAAATAAAAAAGAGAAGAAATAATAATGGAGAACTTTTCAAAATTAATGACGGCCATTAAACCACAGATCCAGGAGACTCAGAGAACATCAAGTATAATAAATACTAAAAACCTACACCTAGGTATATCATATTCAAACTGCAAAAACTCAAAGACTAAGAGAAAGCCTTTAAGAAGAACTGTGCCTTAGGGAAAGTCTTTACAAAGAACTGAGCCTTCTATAATATTTACTGTTTTTGAGAGGGCCCTTAAAAGAATAATTAAATATCAAACTTATAAGATATTTGACATATGAAGTACAAGCAAGCAATAGGTATCATATGATCAAATACCCAATAGTAAAAAGTGCATTTGGAGAACATAGGCACAGAGGAAGGGGGTATATAGCTATCGTCTAATAAGTTAGGTGAGGTATTTCTTCTGGCTGATGCATAGCAGTTAGTTAAGAGTTGGTCAGAAAGGTGGATATTCTAGGAGATAGGACTGTCTGATGGATTTTCTAGTCAACACGTATGGATCTTGTTTCTGCTGTTTTGTAAGGTACTTCCAAAGTGCAGTGGATCATAAAAATACATCATACATAGGCTCATTTTTTTAGTAACAAAATCTATTGGGAAAAAATGATAGCCATTATATAAAAAGAGCACATTATAGTTAGAGTCAGAAATCTGAGAATCTCTTAAACTATCTAGAATTAAGTCAATTGTGTGGCTTAGGGAAATTATTTTCTATTAGTAAAAGTCTATTTCCTTAAAGAATAAAAATAATCATACATTTCTTGTGTGTATTTTGTGAGAATTAAGTATATTTGAAACTTCCAGGCTCATATTGGTAGTTCAGTGTATGCTTGTTGAATTTTTTTGACTAGGGCATTAAATAATTCAAGAGTTTAAGAGTAAGGCAAGTTATTCCTTGGTTCAGAAGGCAAAGAATCTGCTTGCAATGTGGGACACCTGGGTTCAAAGCCTGAGCTGGAAAGATCCCTGGGGAAGGGAATGGCAACCCACTCTAGTNGGCATTAAATAATTCAAGAGTTTAAGAGTAAGGCAAGTTATTCCTTGGTTCAGAAGGCAAAGAATCTGCTTGCAATGTGGGACACCTGGGTTCAAAGCCTGAGCTGGAAAGATCCCTGGGGAAGGGAATGGCAACCCACTCTAGTATTCTTGCATGGGAAATTCCATGCACAGAGGAGCCTGGAAGGTTCAGTCCATGGGGTCCCAAAGAGTCTGACATGACTGACCAACTAAGACTTTCACTTTTCAAAGTAGTCAGAGAGTTGATGTCCAAGGGGCATTTCCAAAAGATCTGAGTTTAGATAAATGTCATATTACCTCAAAATGCCCTTCATTTTGGAATATTTTCTTACTTTAAAGAAAAAGACACTTTAATTAGATTTTAGAGGATATATAGCAACAATTCCCAACCATTTTGGCACCAGAACCTGGGTTTGTGGAAGACAATTTTTCTACAGACCTAGGGTGGGGCGGCATGCTGCAATTCATGGGGTCGCAAAGAGTCGGACACGACTGAGTGACTGAACTGAACTGAGGGTGGGGCGGGGGGATGGTTTCATGATGACTCAAGTACATTATATTTATTGTGTACCTTATTTCTATTATTGGTTTCCTTGGTGATTCAGTGGTAAAGAATCTGCCTACAATGCAGGAGATACAGCTTCAATCCCTGGGTTGGGAAGATCCCCTGAAGAAGGAATTAGCAACCCACTCCAGTATTCTTGTCTGGGAAATCCCATGGACAGAGGAGCCTGGTAGGCAACTGGTAGTCCATGGGGTTGCAAATAGTCAGACATGACTATGCGACTAAACAACAACTGTAATGCAGAATCAGACCATCAGGCATTAGATTCTCATTTGGAGTATGCAACATAGATCCCTTGCATGCACAGTTCATAGTATGGTTTGCACTCCTATGAGAATCTAATGCCGCTGCTGTTCTGACAGGAGGCAGAGCTCAGATAGGAATACAAGCAATGGGGAGCAACTGTAAACACAGATGAAGCTTCGCTCACTCACCTGCCACTCACCTCTTGCTATGTAGCCCAGTTCCTAACAGGCCATGAACTGGTACTGGTCCATGGCCTGGGGTTTGAGGATCCCTGATATATAGGACTTAAATAAACAGAGAGAAGGGAAAAACACATTGCCAATGAGAAGAAAGTCTGTCTGACTGAGACCCATAACAAAAACTTAGGAAGACCAAACTTACCTAGAATGGAGATATCATTGTGAACTCTAGTGGGAGATACAACTCATTATTTTAAAAAGTTTATGCATCGAACATGGAAAAAATATATAAAAAGTTTATGGAAGTCTAAAGCAGAGAAGCATTAATTTTAATGATCTATTCATTAATAACTCACAATGAAACCAAAGATGCCCTGATAACAGAAGACATTGATCTGCCCATGTTACAGGTTTATACTGAAGGAAGAAGTAACTGGAAGTTAAAATAGGTTTCCAACCTGAGAGTCACTTGAGGAATATAATTACTGTTGTGCAGAGGCTATATTCAATTCAGGGAAAATTAGAGCATGTAGCTGAGAGATGATTGTAAAAGGCAACATAGCAATAAATACTTGGGATGGTGATGATCTCGTAAACCTATTCCCTAGTCTAAGCAAATCTGGAAACTGTACTTCTAGGAAGTTACATTTTAAGAGACAGCAAGAATCTCAGCTTATTGATCACTCAAGAGAGCAATGGAAGTATCCTAAAATAGTGTGGGCTTGCTTGACTCATGAAGTCAACCAAGTTGCTTAGCATCAAAGCCAGACAGGCTTGTCTAACAGCAAAACCAATCCAACTTGCTTAGCAACAAAACCATGCAATGGTGATATGCATCACGTCTCAAGACAATACAACAATAGTGGAAATATAAGGCCTGTATCCTGCCCAATGACCCCTAGGACATGCATTCTGCACAATAATTTAGGGGAAAAGATAGCACTTCAAAGTGAAAGACTCTCATTAAATTGACACCTGAAATAAATTTCCATAGTGCCATGACTGGCTCAGATGAGCCATATGGAGTCAAAATCTCCCCCACCTGACTTATCGGAGGAGTTAATGATGGAATACTTAAAGAACAAGGTGGTTATCTCCTTTTCCCCTCTTTTCCTTTGATTATAAAATTGTAACCCACTAAGTACTCAGGGCAGCACAACCTTTGCTCACCTGCCCACTTATAACCATCACAATTGTCTTATTCTAATAAATAACTTCTCACCTATCACTTCACCTCTTGCTGAATTCTTTCTGTGCAGAGACATAAGGAACTGAAGCTTCTCAGAGCCCTCAAATGTGACCTAGTGGCTTTACTTTAGCGTTCTCATTTTTTTCTGATTCCCACTGAGTCCTTGATGACCCACCCTATATGTGAAAAGCACATAAAAAAATAGGTAAATAGATTTCTCTACTTATAAACTTTCTACTTAAAAAAGCTTCCAGAGTGAAAAATACAATCACATACCAGTGCAAAAGTGAGTTTTTGATTCCTGACAATAGTCACTTGGTCTCTTTTAACAAATGGACTTAGGAAGAGGCTTTGGGGAAAACCTTTCCTTGCTTTATAAGTAAAAGCTTTTAACTCAGGTACAGTAAGAACCATTCTTTCCAGCTTGTGTAGCACTTTCTGGTCCTTTGAGCACAGTCCATTCCAAAAACTGCATGTGCAAAGGGCAAGTGCAAATGCAGATAGGAAAAATTTTTGGAGCAGTGGTGGCATCACTTCAATAAATACACAGAGTAGGCATTGTTGAAGCTTCACTGTATATATCACAGCATCCTTTTAATGTTTATGTCTTGCTGCAACTCTGGACACAGTGACAATTTCTTACCTTAAGTGTCTGCTCACCCTTCTCTGCCTGGGGGCTTTCCCTGGTACTAGAGAATACTGTTTCATTTCATCCAGGAATTCATCTCCTGGGGGCTGATCTTCAAAAAATGGAGAAAGGAGGACAATGAATGAATGTCTCAGCCTCCCCATCGTCTAGTGGGACAAGTGTGACCTGTGCTGCTTAGAAAGGTCCCAGTGGTACCGAATCCCAGCTCCCTACCCACTAAATACCAACCCCATTATTGGCTTTTCACTTTTGCTTAAGCCACAGTCCCTACTGCTTCAGGTGTGTTTCCTGGGATCATCTTTCTCTTTGGTCTGCTTTTGTGGGGACACTGGAATGACCCCTGAAGAAGATATTCTGTAATCAGTCCTCTTGCTATCAGGTGACAATGAGTGGCACATTAGTAGGGGCATCATAAGGCCTGGCATGCTGTAACGTCACACTTCTTTAAATGCTCATTTCTTCTGGATTGGGGTCAGGTAGGAGGAAAGGTATCACTTGATGATGTGAGGGCAAAGGTTCCTATGAGAACTGTGGAGTTACCTGCCCTAGAAGTTTACAGAACAATGACAGTCTCAAGGCAGTCAATTATCAAGTAACATCACTTGAACAGATTTGTCTCCTGAACAGCTTGAAGAGACACTGAACTGATTAATTTTGTCTAGAATTAGATCCTAAAGATCTTGAGACACAAAGGAGACAGAATACACAGCTTGGGCAGGTCACCTATGCTCAAAGTGAGGACTCTGACAGAGAAGGAGTCAGAACTTGAGACCAAGGCTGGGGGCCTGTAGTCAAATGCTTGAGAAGCTCAAATCCTGTTTTCCCTGAGCCCTCTTGGCTACTGAGCATCTCCATTCCCTGGTCTTGCTGCATTGAAGCTTGCCACTGTGCAACTGCCTACACATGAAGCAGAGGCTTCACCTGGGATTCACACCTCAGGACAGCATGTGTCGTCATCAACGTTTGCCCATCCTCCCTGCATCGTTGTCCATCTATTGGAAGAAGCAGCTTACTCAGCTTGCAGGACAGCTGTAAGACCTGATTAAGATGTGTTAGCAGGAAAATGGGGAGTCTATGTTGGGGAGGATCTTAGGCATTAGGCTAGCAGGGTGATAAGAGTTCAAGACTGGATACAGGAAAAAGTGACTGATACAGAGGTACTCTCCTGAGTCTCCAATGACTCAATATTTAATTTCCTGGCAAAAACAGTTGCATATAGTTTTATCAGTTTGCTCAGATGGTTCTCAGATATTTCTCTGCTCTAAGGGCATATCACTGAACTAGATAAACTTATCACAGGTTAAACCTCTGTGGCCAGTGGAAAAAGAGTCATTATGGTACGAAAGGTCAACTCAAGGTTCCTAGAACTATCTCCATTAACCATGGTAGTAAATCTGAGACAATACTGCCTCATGGGTGGAGTTATAAATATTAGTCTTAAAAGTAGCCCCTTCCATCAATCACATCAATACAGTTTCCAAAAAGTGGGTCATGGGGATGATGATAAGTTATCATTAACTTAACCAAAGAGTAGACCAGCTGCAGCTGTTGTGCTAAATATGATGGTATATTTTGTCAGAAGTCAACTTCTTCTGGCACTTGTTATGGGGTTTTTGAGCCAGAGCTGGAGTCAGCAATCTCTTTTTAAGGGTCATGTAGGAAATATTTTAGATTTGGAAACCATAATATTCGATGTCTCAGTTACTCATGTCTCTCATTGCAGCACAAAAGCAGGTATAGACAATACTTAAATAAATGGTTGTGACTGTATTCCAATAAAACTTTATTTATAAAAATGGATTATAGGCCCATGGGTTATAGTGTGCCAAATCCTAATCCAGAGAATGTGGTTTCCTCATCAGGAAAGGTACTTATATTCACTTGAGAAAGAAATCAAGCCATATTCACTGTATTTCCAAGGGTTATTTTAACTTCCCTACTCTCTATTAGAAAAATTAATCATCTTGAATTTTTGAAGGATATCTCACTAGCCCACCAGCAGGACTTCCCTGGTGGCTCAGACGGTAAAGTGTCTGTCTACAATGCGGGAGACCTGGGTTCAATCCCTGGGTCAGGAAGATTCCCTGGAGGAGGCAATGGCAACCCACTCCAGTACTCTTGCCTAGAAAGTCCCATGGATGGAGGAGTCTGGTGCAGGCTACTGTCCATGGGGTTGCAAAGAGTCAGACATGACTGAGTGACTTCACTTTCTTTCTTTCTTTCACTTTCACTGGTCCACCATGCTGATGACTTTATGCTAATTGAACTGAATGAACAGAAGTATCAAGAACATAATGGATTCCCTGGTAAGAAACACATATATATGCCAGAGGGTAAAAGAAAAACTATACAATAATCAGAGTCCTGTCCCATCAGTAAAATTTCTAGCTGTTCTAATAATCCTAGGGAGGAGGTGGACATCCACTATATTATAAAAGAAAAGTTACTACATTCTTACCACTATGAAAGAAGCATATGGTGACCCCTTTTGAGTTTTGGAGGCAACAACTTTCTAGAAGTATCTTTATAATACTTCTTCAAGCCATTCATCACATGACTCCAGAGCTTGGTATCTGAGGGGAAGCCAGAAATGGGCACTTCCACACACAGTTCCACTCAGAGGTGGCCCTAAGGACATGGTGAAGAGAAATGGTCTCGGTAGTAAGAACATTAGGCAACACACTCCCCTATTTCCTTCCAGGGAGGAAGTAACAATTGAGATAAAAGCACATACAGGTTGCTGGGCAATGGCAAATGGCTTCATTAGAAACCAGAAGAAACAGTACTAGAACATTTAATAAAGGAGTTAGAGTGAGAAGGAATGTAAGCGGGTCTATGTGAACGGACCTGAAATATGAATGTTTTTATGTGTCATGTCAATGTCCACAAGAGAATATCTACTGCAGAGAAGATGCCTAACAACTAGGTAGATAAGATGACTTGTCCAGTAGATGTCAGTCTTTGTCCTTAACCTGTCTTTGACCAGATGGTTTCTGTCTTTGACCATCCATTGCTTGCACAATCTAATCAGTGAGCAGAATATCTATATACGTTAGCAAGGATAAAGGTTATACATGAGCACAAAGGCAAGGATTCAGTTTTACCAAGGCTTTTGTATTTAGTTACAGATATTGCTGAATATCTGAACTTTCAACAGCAGAGAATCACTTATGAACATGTTGTATACATCAAATCTCTTCTTTCATGAAATGAGCAATGATTCATCCTTATTGTAACTGAAACTTATTCTAGAATGATGGGATTTTTCCCTTTCACAAGCACTACTGTCCTAATTCTGACAGATTTACTGGTGTAGTATACTAAATAGCATTGCTTTAGACCAAGGAAGTCATTTTATAGCAAAGGAGATGTAATATTGAACATGCGCCCATAAGATTCACCAGTCCTTTCATACAGTATATCATCCTGACCTGAATTTTAGAATGAATACTTAAAGTTTCATCTACGGTTACAACTAGGAGGACACACTCTCCTGAGTTGGGGCAATCTCCTTCAGAATATGGTATAAACATTGTTCAGTTTGGTTCAGTCACTCAGTCATGTCCAATTCTCTGTGACCCCATGGACTGCAGCATGCCAGGCTTCCTTGTCCATCACCAACTCCCAGAGCTTGCTCAAACTTAAGTCCATAGAGTCAGTGATACCATCCAACCATCTCATCCTCTGGTGTCCCCTTCTTCTCCTCCTGCCTTCAATCTTTCCCAGCATCAGGGTCTTTTCCAAGGAATCAGTTCTTTACATCAGGTGGCCAAGTACTGGAGTTTCAGCTTCAGCATCAGTCCTTCCAATGAACATTCAGGACTGATTCCCACAACAATTAGACAATGCTGTTGCCCAAGAGCTGGGACACACTGAACCAAGAACCATGGGACAGAAGTCAGAGTGGCTCTTATCACCACTCTAAGTCATCTATTTGGGGGATTTTTTGCTTCCTTCCCATGCAACCCAATTGTGATTGATCCCAGTGCCCTATATTGGTGAAGAAGGGGCTGCTGCTTCAATCAAAAGACACAGTAAGAGTTTCATTAAACCCGAAGCTAGGGATTTTCTTGATGGTCCAGTGGTTAAGAATCCATCTGCTAATGCAGGGGACATGGATCCAATTCCTGGTTCAGGAAGATTCCATATGCCGTGGGGCAACTAAGCCCATGGGTGACAACTAAGAGTCCATGCTCCATAACAAGAGAAGCCACCACAGCGAGCAGCCCACACACTGCAACTAGAGGGTAGCCCCCGCTTGCCTCAACTAGAGAAAGCCTGCACATAGCAACAAAGGCCTAGTAAAGTCAAAGATATAATAAAAATAGAGTGAAGTAAGCCAGAAAGAAAAACACCAATACAGTATACTGACACATATATATGGAATTTAGAAAGATAGTAACCATGACCCTGTATGTGAGACAACAAAAGAGACACAGACATATAGAACGGACTTTTGGCCTCTGAGGGAGAGGGAGAGGGTGGGATGATTTGGGAGANAAGTATATGTGTAAAAATAAATAAAGAAAGAAAAGAAAGAAGTATATGGGAAATCTCTGGACCTTCTATTCAATTTTGCTATTAACTTAAAACTGCTGTAGAAAATAAAATCTATTTTTCAAAAAAGAAAAAAAAAGATATAATAAAAAGAATTTTAAAAACCCCAAAGTTACAACTGATACCAAATCTTCTTGGACACTTTACACCAACAGACTCGAATACAAAGAAAGCAATTACTGTCATAAAGATGAGAATATGGAGAAATATGTCTTGGAACTTGATTAATATGCTAGGGCATCTCTTGATGTTCTCATGCTCAGTAACAATACTAAGAAAACAATTATAGCCACAGTAGCCTGACAAAATCAAGATAACCAGAAACTCATACCCCTTAGGAATGAAGATGTGGGTCACTCCACCAGGAGATTAATCTCTATCAGAAGAAATGTGTCTAAGGATGAAGGTAATCTACACTAGTACTAGCAGCCCTTCTGATGCCTTATCTCAGTTTCCCTTGAGGTGCCTGAGTGCACCTCAAACTGTGATTTCTAACAGGGAGGTGAGGGGGACGGGGATGTGCAGAGTGATCTTCTGCCCAGTGTGGGGCCTGTACACCAATATCCTAGGCTCCCATTGCCTGGCAAGATAGTTCAAAGGCGAGTTTCTCAGAAATTCATCCAATGGAATTGAGTCCCAGTTGACCACAGTGATAAACCATTAATAAATTCACATTTATCTGACTTTTCTCTTGCCCCAGTTTCTGTTTTCCCTCTTTTTCTTTCAGACTCTTCATGATCATCTCCCAAATGAGTTATTTGCATTCAAATATTTGTATCTAGGTCTGATTCAGGGAAAACCCAATATAAGTCATACAATATCTCAAAATAAGTAATATACAAGTTAAATATAAGTAATAAAATAGATGTATGAATATATATATTCAGTAAGACCAGTTCCACCACTTTTTATAAATACTGAGTACACCACTTCTCAGAGGCAGGTCTTGCCCAGCAGTCATGTGGGTTAAAGGAATATGTGAGTCATTCTCTGATCCTAGCAATAGGAAACATACTTAAACCTTCCCAGTCCATAATGAACATAGACGTTATATAATTAGATCAGCAAAATCAAGCAGAGAATTTAAGGTCCAAATGGAAGATAATTAAAATGGCCCCCATTATTCATGCTGGGAGACTTGTCGTGGACAGCACATGTGTTGCAAGAATTGTCATGAGATTAAAAGAGCAAAGAGCCTGCACAGTTTCAGTTTCTCAATATCACATTCTCCAGCATGTTCTAGGAATTGCTTTTAAGAAAGGAAAGTCAAACCTATAGAATTAAACACTGGAAAGTTGGTTTCTTCTGCTAAAGAAAGAATAATATTTAAAACCAAGGTAGAGAGGGTTTATTAGGCACCAGGAGTAATTTAGATGCCTTTAAATATGCATATGAACAGAAATAATGTATTAAAGGCTAGGAGTTTCCACATTTTGTGGAAATGCAAAAGTTCACCATTTAAGATTTCCATTTTCCCATACATACATACATCAAGGGTCATGGTCAAAGCCTGAAACTTCTTTGGTTGTCAAACGTCTCAATATATAAAATTACAGGTAATTCTCAAAAAAATCAAATGCTAAAAGATGATGATTAAAGTGAAGAGCTTAGAAAAAGTCAAATACAATGTGGGGTGGGAGGTGGGAGGGGGATTCGGGATTGGGAGCTCGTATACACCTGTGGTGGATTCATGTCAATGNCATCAGTCCTTCCAATGAACACCCAGGACTGATTTCCTTTAGGATGGACTGGTTGGATCTCCTTGCAGACTATTGTTACAGTAATACTAATTTTAATAAATATCGATATGCTTACCTTTACTAAGATCTCTGTTTCTTCATAAAGTTTCAAGCTATTGTCTAGTATCTTTTTCTTTCAACATGCAGGACTCCCTTTAGGGTTTCTTGCAAGGCAGGTCTCCTGGCAAAGAAATAGCTCAGATTTTGGGAATGTCTTATTTCTCTTTCACTTTTCAAGGACAGTTTTGCTGGATATAGGATTCTTGGTTGTCAGATTCTTTCTTTTAACACTTGAAAATATACACCCATTGCCTTCCTGCCTCCAAATTTTCTGATGATAAAACTACTGATAATCTTATTGAGGACACTTTGTATATTACCAATTGCTCTCCTCTTGTTGCATTTAAGATTCTCTTTGTCTTTGACTCTTGACTGTTTCTTAAAATGTATATATCAGTGTGAACCTCTTTCAATCCATGCTACTTGAATTTCATCAACCTTAGATATTTATCTTCTGTCTTTCACCAAACTTTGGAGATTTCTGGCCTTTATTCTTCAAATAATCTCTCCTTCCCTTTCACTTTTCTCCTTGTTGTACTCCCACAGTGTGTAAGCTGTTCCACATGATGATATCCCACAGGTCTCTTAGGATCTGTTCACTTTTCTTATCTTTTTTTTCTCTTCCTCACACTTGATAATTCCCATTTTCCTATTTTCAAGTTTGCTGACTCTTCCTTCTGCCTGTTCAAATATGACTTTGAATTCTTCCAGTGAGTTTTTCACTTCAGTTACTGTTCTTTTCAACTCTAGAATTTCTTTTGGGCATCTTTTAAAATTTTCTCTTTATTGGCATTTGCATTCAGTTCATACCTTGTTCTTATTATTTTGCCCACATCTTTCTTTAGTTCTTTGAGTATTTTTATAGCAGTTGTTTTAAAATCGTTGTCCAGTGTATCTTTCTTGTCTACCTCAATGATAGTTTCTGTTTATTTCTTTCCTTTGATTGGCCAATATGTCCCTGTTTCTTTATATTTCTTGAGATTTTATTTTGTTGAAAATGGATATTTGAATCTAATAATGTGGTTCTCTCAAAATTAGATTATCCTCCTTTCTAAAGGGTCTGCTTGTTTTAGTTTTTGTCTTATTTTGATTAAGCTTGCCCTGAAGTGTAAATTTACGGTCTTTGCAGGGCTTTTCAGAGCCTGTGCCTTTTCCTAGGCATGTGTAATGACTTTCTAATTTCCCTGGATATGCAGTTCCGTTTGAATGTCTTTTTCTTCTATGTCTGACTTCAAAAGAGGAAAAAGAGAAAAATGAAGGAGAGTAAAAAAAGGAAGGTGCCAACTCATTACCTTCCCTGGAGTTCACTTGAACCAGAGGCAGAAAGGCTTTCAACATTGGAGGGGGGTGGTACAAATAATAGTTGGTCACCTCTGTGTCTGAACTTCCATGATCAGGCAATCAGAAGAAGCAATCAGAACACATCTTCAATATTTAGAGTACAGAGTCCTCAATGCCTACCTTTGCTGTTGCAAACTGCATTCAAGCTGCTCCAAGATCAAGTACACAGCTGTCTACCTTGGCTGGTGCTTTGGAGAGGGAGGAGCCACTACAGTGCTAACAGTTGAAATCAATTAAAATTAACTGCAATTTACTGTCCAAGCCTTTCCCTGGAAGCTGCAAGCTTTCTATAGACTCCAGATTACAAAATAATTGCATCTTCTAGTGCAGTTGTTTTCTAGGTGAGAGGACAGATTTCTGGTGCTTTCTACTCTGCCATCTTCCCAGAATCCCCCTCCTCAGTGAAATGGTTTTTAAAAATACAGAGTCTGAAAATATCAACATTGCTTTAACTGAGGTGTTTTCTTTCTTTTAAAGTAAAAAAAAGAAAAAAGTTAACATGACCACCTGTTTTTACTTGGAAGAAATTCTAGAGTGCAAATGTATTTAAATGGAATAGTGCTTCATGACATCATCAAAAAACCATGATCTGACTTCACGTGATTCCTATAAACATACAAATATTATTCCTAATGATGCCAAGGTTCTGTGATTCAAAATGTGGAGTGAAAGGGGAGAGAAATTAGATCTTTACGAGAAACTTACATGCATATGAAATCTGGACTCTGAGAGAGCTGACATTCACGCTATACCTTGGAAAACAAATAGAATGTGATTTATTCATTCACTCCTTTACTCATTTATTCATTCATTCAGGGAATATTTATTCCATGCCATTATGTCCCAAGCACTGTCCTAGACAATAAAAATATACAACAGTGAACAAAAAGACAAAGTCCGTTTCTCATAAATCTTACATTCTGACAGACACAAAAATAGTAAACACAAAAAATGTTATACACCATTTTCAAAGGCAAGGATCATAAAGCAGGGAAAGGGAATAAGGAGTGTCAAGGTGGGGAAAAATGCTGCTATCTCTTCTGCAGTGTTGGAAGCCCTCACAGTAGTAAATAATCTTATACAGTTGAATTATAGTTAATTCAGTCAGTAGTCAAGCCTTCCTTTCAATCAGTTAATACGCAACACCCAAATTAGCCTAACTTTCTCCACCTGGAGATTCTTTTGATCTTTTTTTCCTTATTAAATTAAAGTATACCAAAATGCTGTGCTTGTTGCTTAGTGGATCAGGCAATGTGATGTACAAAAACCTGAATAAATACCCCTCCACCCCCACCCAGAGGTGTATGCAATTATTAGAGTGATTCTTTAAAGAACTTGTTAAAATGCCAAAATAGTGCCACAGAAAACACGTCAAATAAAGATTGAAGTTTTCTTTATGAAAAAAAAAGTGTTTAACGAGGGTTTATGGGGTTTTATAAAAACACCTTAACACCTTACAGACCTAAAGGGGAAAAAGCTCTATTTAAGTATCATGCACCAAGAGCAGACCACCCAATGCTGATGACTAGAAGCCTCAAACAGACCCATCCTTGGGAGCCTGTGTGGAGACCCTAATTTTATGGTCATTTTAATTGTATTTGGGTTATTACCTCATGCCCCAGCAAACACCTACAGTATTTAATAAAAATGAGCATAGAACACTGTTCTAGTTAAAGTATGTATTAACCAAAATCATAAACTAAGTATGCTTTGCCATAAATTAACTGGGTGTTTAGTGTTTCTTTGCCTTTAAGTTATATTTTTTTTTTATAACATGGTAGGCTTCACTATGTACCAAATCAATGTTAATTGATTTAGCATTTGACACAATCTCCTATCTCTAGCTCATAAACCACAAACACACCTGTCCTGAATACTATAAAGTGATAAATACAGTTAATCAACCCTCCATATATTAAAAAGAATGACTATAAAAATCACTGGGAAAAAATTTTTAATTCAAAAAAAAGTTTTAACGTAAAAAATAAAAAATTAATCACTGGGACTGAAAAATCAAACAAATCTTGTTTAAGAACAGGGTGGGGGAAAACTTCATTTTTCATTTGTCTAGAGTCTAGCTGTAGTGGTACTACTTACATCAAAGTTGATTCTCATTCAGAAAGTTGTGGTCTTCCTCTGCAGAACAAAAGGAAGTACCTTGAAAAACTGAATGCCTTAATTTTACATTTGTCTAGAGTCTAGAAAATGGATTCTTATTAATTTTTTGCTTCAGTGTTCTGCAGAAAGTAAATTATCAGATGAAGACAACATATATAATACAAAACTGATGTTCTCTACCACCACCACTGACTAAATATTTCAGCAAAACTCCTTCAAATACTAATTTGTAGGTTCTTCTATATCCTTACCTGGTCATTCCATAATCCATTAAATTTAGATCTGTGCATTCCTTGCCCTGAACCATCACACCAAAGGAGTTCTTCAGTTCAGTTCAGTTCATTTCATTCCCTCAGTCATGTCAGACTCTTTGCGACCCCATGAACCACAGCATACCAGGCTTCCCTGTCCATCACCAACTCGGGAAGTCCACCCAAACCCACGTCCATCGAGTCAGTGATGCCATCCAACCATCTCACCCTCTGTTGTCCCCTTCTCTTCCTGCCCTCAATCTCTTCCAGCATCAGGGTCTTTTCCAATGAGTCAGTTCTTCGCATCAGGTGGCCAAAATATTGGTGTTTCAGCTTCAGCAGCAGTCTTTCCAATGAATATTCAGGACTGATTTTCTTTAGGATTGACTGGTTGGATCTCCTTGTAGTCCAAGGGACTCTCAAGAGTCTTCTCCAACACCACNGAAAGAAACAGTGGTAGGGAAATTATAAGGTATGCATTTGTCTGTTTTTCTAGACTCTTAAGCAAATTTTTGTACAAACCAATGCTGACAGCTGCATTAAAAGCAGATGAGAAAGTTAAAAAAAAAAAAAGAAAAGAAAAGTCAAATAAAAAGATTTAAATGTGTGATATTTTCCATAACTTTGCCAACTTTAATTTAGAATTTATTTAACTGCTTTGTTTTATATCACTTTGCTCTACTCATTCCAGATTTTTTCCCTCTTTAATTCCATTTACTACAATCATGATATTAACTAAATAATATACTCTATGCCACTGTGAAGTTAATTTAAGTTTCTTTTAAAATTATTGTGATCATTTGGCCTTAAGAATTTTCATTTGGTAGCAGGCATTGAGTGGATGAAGGTGGTAATGGAAAGGGGTTTAATGAATAAATTTATCTGGGTGCAAAAACCATAATAAATAAGACAAAGGGAAGAAATGAAAGAGATATTAAGACCTGTACTTTTTCTGAGCTACTCTTCAGTTTTATATTTTAAAAGAATTTTAAAAATCAGAATTATAGCAAAAATACAAACTTGTAAACAATCATTACACTTATAATCTCCAAATAAATTAAAGTACAATGCACATTTTTATTAAACTCAACAGTTGAATTAAGTAAATGAATTTTAAAAGTTACCATTCTTGCTACTTATATAATAAGAAATTTTAAAATATATATAATCTGTATTTGATTTTAGGCTATTATCCATACAGAATTAAATTTTTAGTTGATATCCATCTCCATAAATAGATCATGTAATTCATGTTATTTTATGTTTCATATTGGAGAGAGATTAGACAAACTCAGAAGGGAATCACTGCTGAATATTAAATTTTATAAAGATTTGAAACTTTTTACTACAATAAAAAATGAAGTGTCTATAAATGAAATTCTTATTCACAAAAACTGTGATGTCATAAGTGAACCACCCAGAGAGGGTCTGGTCCACTCGCTGCTTTGCAACCAAACAAATCTGCATTTAGAGACTTCTAATGACAATTCTAACTGATAGAAAACTGAATATCAGATAAAACATCTCCTGAATATTTTCTACTATACTGCCTTAAATATGAAAAATAATCACAGTTTTGGATCACATAGCAGTCATTTCTGAACTCAGATAGGCGCTAACACTGATGGAAACAAAAACATAAGTTTTAAGATCTGGGAGATAGCCACCAATTTTTTAGCAAAAGTGGTTCAAAGTTCCAGACTGATATTTGATAAACAACCATAAAGTATTGTTTTTTGTTTTCCTCAATATGATTTTTCAATGATCCCAAGAACAATCTGTGAAGAAAATTAAAGATGAAAATGAATCATAAAGAATTGAAGTAACACTAACCATTTTATGTAACCTTGCTCCTTAAGAACGCAGGAGCCAAAAAGTGTGAACAATAGATGATGAAAGAAAGAGTTGTGGGTATTATTAATCACCCATATTAGTGCAATTCTTTCTGGTTTCAACTTCAAACTACTTTATCTTAACTTGCTTTGCTTCATGCTTCTCACAAAAGGTGGTATTTAATTGAGAAACACAACCTTGTTCTGTATATAATATAAGCTAGAGAAAGTAGGACAGTTGATGTCACAGGTGACACAAAAACTGGTGTTATCAGCAAACCCAATATTTCTCAGAGGAATAAAGGCAATTTTCTTTAAGAGTCTCATTCTGAAGCTGCTGCTGCTGCTGCTGCTGCTGCTGCTGCTAAGTCGCTTCAGTCGTGTCCGACTCTGTGCGACCCCAGAGATGGCAGCTCACCAGGCTCCCCTGTCCCTGGGATTCTCCAGGCAAGAACACTGGAGTGGGTTGCCATTTCCTTCTCCAATGCATGAAAGTGAGAAGTGAAAGTGAAGTCGCTCAGTCGTGTCTGACTCTTAGCAACCTCATGGACTGCAGCTCACCAGGCTCCTCCATCCATGGGATTTTCCAGGCAAGAGTATTGGAGTGGGGTGCCATTGCCTTCTCCGCATTCTGAAGCTACACTTCAGTAAACCAAATTCTGTCTTTAAAAAATTACCTAACTCCCATCTATTGCCTCTCTTCATTCCAATAAAGATTGCTCCAAGGTAAGGGTTATTTAAGGCCCTGTTCTCCTAGGGCAGACATAGTCCTGCCCTCCTTGCAAGTCCTTCCTACTCTCAGGGCCCATTAGACGTCACTTTCTTCACGCTGCCTCTACTGCAGTTGACAGAGAAGACAGCTTCCACACTCTAGCTTCTAACAGCTTGGTATCTCCTTAATTCAAATTAGTAGGGGAGCACAAATTGAAAATAACTGTTACCTGCCACCTAGCAGGTAGAAGAAAAGCGGTTTTTTGTTTCTTTCTTTCTTTTTTTTTTTTTAACCACACCAAAAACAAACTAGGGAAAGCATTTACTTTTGTTGGGGAGGAAGAAATTTTCCTCTGCCCTTCTAGGTTCTTCTGTTTGCACTAAGAATTAAATTGATATGAGACAGATTAACAAGAGAAAATTAAAACAAAAGCTTAATAACATGCACACATGGGAGAAACTCAGGAATGGATAGTAACTCACCAGAATGGTTAAAACCCTCATTTTAAGTCCCATCTTCAACTAGAGACAAAAGAGGGTGTTGGGGTTAGTGGTTTGGGACATCACAGGGGAAGAAGGCAATGCACATGCAGATGGAAAAGCAAATGTTTGGTTAAAAGGTTTGCTTAGCCTTGGAGATACAAGGGGACACAGAGAACTCTAAGGGATACCTTTCCACACCTTGAAGAAGGAAATGGCAACCCACTCCAGGATTCTTGCCCGGGAAATCCCATGGACAGAAGAGCCTGATGGGCTACAGTCCATGGGGTCGCAGAGTTGGACACGACTGAGCCACTGAAGCAACAACTCTACACCTAGCCAACATTCATTACAGAAATCTCTCGTGACAGAATTCCTCCTATAACAAGCCCTCTATGTAAATTATTTTAGGCAATTAGGAGAAGATCAAAGTTTCTGAGTCTTTGAGTCTTGATTTTTTTCAACTCAAAATAATCCACACTCCAAAGAGACATTTTAGGGTAGCAAATTTTGTTCCCCAAAGCTTTTGTTCTCCTCTTCATATTTCCAGGAAAAAAGGACATAGCAGGTGACAGAGTAGAACCAAGGGATCATTGAACATACAGTAAGGAGCAAGGAATCAGAAAAACGGTCCCATATATTTATGTATTTGTATATGCAAATATTTATGTTTATCAAATATATGTATATATATACATGTGTCAGTTCATGTATATATGTGTGTGTATATATAGGTTTACATTTGTGTGTGTATATATGTGTATAAGTATATACAATATTAAAGTAGGAAGAAACCTTAGAAAGAGATGTATAGTAACATTTTCCCCACTCCATCATTGTAACAAAGGCCAAGCTATGTTCAATTTAATCTAATATATCCACACATATAGAAATTTCCAAACTGTTTCTGAGGCAAACATGGAAGCATGTAAAATGCTGGTCTCCATAGTTGGGTACAATGATATTTCAGATTCCAATGACTTATTTGGAGTTAAGATTGCAAAGCTACCACAGTGGGGTTAGACTTTACAGAGCAAATAAAAAAACAGATGTATAAAACAACTGCGACCAAAGATACAAAATGATCTTTCTTAAAGGCTTATCACATTTGTTTATGGCCCCTTAAGAAGAAAAAAGTTATTAACTACATCAAATAAATCAGTCTCTTTTGATTCTTAGGAATTTGTGTTGTTTCCTTTGAATCTTCCTCAAAAGCACATATGCATCTCATCACACTGTCACAATGAAATGACTTGGTGATGTGAACAACTGAAAAACAGAAAAATTAACAATATTCATGGCTTACACTTATATAATAGAGAGAAAGCAAGCTAGGAGTAAAAGTTGGTATTTAGTTTTATAATGCTTGGAAATCTACATATTTTCCCTTCCTAGCTACAAATTTGAGCATAATCACAGCACTTAAAAATCTACACAAAAGCATCGCAGTATTAAACATCTTTGCTTTTCAAAGATTTGGTCTCATGTTTGATCTGATATGTGATGTTTTATAAAGCAACATCTGCATGCTACTTTTGAAATGTTGTAAAAGTTTGGCTAAATTTACAAAAGTGGCATATAGCAAAACACAGTATTCTTGTTACATTCTTATAGAGACTGTGGCCCCTGAGATGGCTGGGGCTGGGAAGAAGATGGTTCCTAATTCCTGTCATTCACAAGCTTGCCAGTATCCTCGGCCCCAAGCTAAAAAAGCCCACATGGAAGTAATGTTAAGAGATGAAGGGAAGGTCCATCGACTGCCATCAATTTCCCAAAATTGCCCACTTAGAATACTTAGACATTAAAAGCCTCCCTTTCTCAAGTGCGAAGCCTGAGTGTACTGAGCTGACATAAAGTGCAGGGCGATCTCCCACGACACCACATTTTCAGGAAAAAGGAGAGATGACCTAGCTTGAATAGAGGACAGCCACACGGAGTCAGGTGCCAGTGGCACCCACCCGGCATGCGTATCAGGAGGACAAGGGCTTCCCTGACGGCTCAGCGAATAAAGAATCCGCCTGCAATGCAGGAGACACAGGAGATGCCAAGTTCGATCCCTGGGTTAGGAAGATCCCCTGGAGGAGGAAATGGCAACCCACTCCAGTATTCTTGCTTGAAAAATCCCATGGATGGGGGAGTCTGGTGAGCTACAGTCCATGGGGTCACAATGAGTCGGACATGACTGAGCACAGCACACACACAGGATGAGGAGAGCGGAGGAGACACTGGCTGTGGGAGCATCTTAAAAGGCAGGCTGTCTCAGTCTCACCGGTTTGTGGGAGCATCTGGCCCTTCCGCATGTCAGAAGCCTGGCTCAAGGAATTACATTCCTCGTTGAATATTTTCAAAACAGCCCCATTTATTTCTTTTTACAAATAACTGTTTTCAAAATAATGTTTGTTTATGGGAGTCATCTGGAAAATTAAATGATATATCTTGATGTTCTTCAAAACAAATAAGACCTCCTCTAAGTTTGTTTCATGTAATGTTTCTGAAAATTGGAAGGATTAAAACTCCACGTGTGAAAGCATTTAGCTAAGGGATCTAATTTCCTTAAAGAGCAAATATTCTAAGATGAGAGGCGTTTTCTCAGCAATTCAGACTATTGTGAATTTAAAGGCTTGTGTCAAAAAATAAAAGGCATTTGAGGCTAAAATGATCCAGTGTCTCTCATCGAAAGTACAAGGAGACTATGAATATCATGTATATTGGTTGTGGAGGAAAACTTGTCGGGAAAATCCTAGGTGTGCAAAGTATGCTGTAAATTTTTTTTTTAATTGTCATGGTTCCTTTCTTATCAATATAGAAAATTTGTGCAGTTTCTCTTGGTTATTAAGTCTTCTATAAAGTGTCTTATTCTCATTTTCTTTGGTTTCAGGTAACAGGCATACACTTCAAGTTGGCAAAAACAACCAAAGCTGTGGCTGTTTTTGTTTAGCTGCTAAGTCATGCCCGACTCTTTGTAACTCCATCAACTGCAGCCTACCAGGCTCCTCTCTCCATGGCATTCTCCAGGCAAGAATACTGGAGTGGGTTGCCATTTCCTCCTCCAGGGATCTTCCTGACCCAGGGATCAAGCCCAAGTCTTCTGCATCTCCTCCATTGGCAGGCGGATTCTTTACCACTGAGCCACCCCAGATGCCAGAGAGACAAAGTATTAGAATATTATTCAGATCCAAGCTGAAATGACTCAGCTGAGTTTTAAATATTAGTAGAATGGTTCTGAGTACTCTATCCCATATTCTGCATGAAACTCAGTACCCTCACCAATATGTGAAATTCCTGGGACTGACACTATCTCCATGTCCTTATTTCAATCTCAACTTAAGGTTTCCCCATGGACCTCCCTCACATCCTGGGCCCACATGGATGTTTAGCTCCACCCCTTTAATTTTTCTCAAAACAAATAAAACAAGCCTTCATAAAGGCTAATAAAAACAAGGCATTCTGCAGTGTAACAGACTTAGGGGAAGTTTAGAGTTGTACTGGGGATAAAGCGCAGCAGCACCAGCAGTTAAAACTATTAGATGCCTCTCTCTTCCTCTCTCTCTCTCTTTGTAGATTTCATCTAGTCACACACTGGAGGCTAAGCTTCTCTCCCTCAAGAATTTCTCACCTTTGTATTTCACTTCCTTTATTAAGCAAAATAATTGAGCTGAGTTATTTTCACTCAGCTCTAAGCCTTCCTTTGTATGGAATGAGCCCTGATAACATCCATGGAGAACTTTCTTCCACCTCCATTTCTTGAAGCAAAGAGAGCACTATGACAATTTATTTTCTCTCTCGGTAGCATTCACTGTGGCCACTGGCGCTGTCCCTGGAATATTTCTGATTCTCCTTCCTTCCGGACACAAGGTGGGGCTGTATTTTTTGGCCCTACCAGCTTCATGTGATTCATACAATGTGACAATTTCTGAAAGATGGGTGGTGAGTGATAAATGTCACTTCTGAGCAGGAGCATTTAAATTCCGGTGAGAAGCCCTCTCTCTTCCCCCTGCCGGGTACCAGCACTGCTTTGGATGCAGGTGCCTGAGGGCAGCTGAGTGACTACAGCAGGAAACACTGCAGCTGACCCACGGTAGGCAGCTCCCTGGAGGTCTAACGGATTTGACCTTCCTTAATGCAGTGTTCTTGCCTGGAGAATCCCAGAGACGGGGGAGCCTGATGGGCTGCCGTCTATGGGGTTGCACAGAGTCGGACATGACTGAAGCGACTTAGCAGCAGCAGCAGAAGCAGCAACAGCAATGCTCCCACAGGGCCAGTAGCAAAATGAAAAATTAGACCCGATAATGATACCTGGTCCTTCAAATGTAAACATTTTCCCTGTTTAAATGGTTTCTTTCAAGTAGATTCACAGACTGGGGAGTTTAGCATCATGATGATGAGAGACCCCGCATCCATTCCCAACAGCTAGAGCTGTTTTCTGGTCCTTGCTGGGCCCAGAGACGACATTTCACATCTGCTCGGTGCTCCCTGCCCACAGAGACCACACCGTGAACAAGTTCTCGGGAGCAACCAAGTCTGCAGAGCACTGCCTTCCCCTGCAGGCCCTCTTGTTGTCTTCTGCTAAGGGTGGGTGTGATTCTGACTTAGTCCTTGCCCAGCAGGGCTCCCTGAAACTTCCAGTTTGGGGATCATTTTGCCTCAATAAGAGCAATCCCATTCCTCTCCCAAGCCTGATAGCATCACTGATTTTGATACACATCAAATCACTTGGGAGATACAAGACCTTCCTGGCAATCCTGCTACATAAGTACTCCACATCACTGTTTCCCCCTCATGTGGTCATCCATGATACAGAAGGGTCTTTCTGCAAGGGAGCCTTCTTCCCAAGACCCTAAGGTGGTATGGCAAAAGGCTAGCTGATTTTAGTTTTTATTTCAATATAATATGTCAGGAGAGTGTGTAATTTCCTGAGTTCCGTCTCACTGCAGCAAAGATTTGAAATGGCAGACCAGTGTTATAGCTTAGTTACAGCTCAGTTTCATTTGGCAAACAAAGGAAAATATGTCCCTGAGGCACGAGAGTGGCCAACCCAAAATAAGAGACAGGTTCAACCTTGGCTCCTCTTTTTATATGCTTTTGCTCCTTCCCCTGAGTCTGCGCTATTTAAATTGGGCTAGCCAGGAGGGCTGTTTGTTTCACCTGAGGTTTTCACTCTGGTCCTTGGATTTTCTGTTGTTCCATTTTTGTGGGCTTTTTCCTTTCTTTGTCTTTTAGCCACCGCCATTTTGGACTCCTTTTTCCTATTCTAACTACCTGATATTCCCCTCTCAAGAAACGGGAGGGCCAATTCTTTGGGAATAGGGGCATCACGGTCTCTCGGGCTACTTCCTGCTGAGCTGGGATGGCGAGGTGCACTGGGGCTCCACTCTTGCTAGTCTCCAGCCTCGGAGTCCTAATAGTGGTGTCCATCTAAGGGTGATCGGCTATAGTTTTATACACCCATGGTCGGCTGTAGTTTTATATATCCTTGTTGAACTGGCACTGCATGTTGTAGCCTGTTGACCTGGACACAGACAGAACAGGTTAGACAATTGATAATACATGGAGCAATCATAAGCAGCATCAATATGGTGATAACAGGCATTAGTAGGGGCATTAGCCAACTCCAAATTCCCCTTGTGAGGAGAAGGATTCCCCACAGAGATTGTAACCACCCTGAGGACTTTCCAGATCGTTCCTTGAGATCCCATAGGATCTGAATGTTTTTCTTGAGGACTGTGAGATTTTCTTTAACTTGGCTGGAGGTGTTTATCCAGAAATAACACGTCTCATTCAAAATGGCTCAAGTCTTTCCTTGTTCAGGGATCAGGAAATCTCTCTCCTGTCTTTTTTGGAGTACAACCCCTGCCAAGCTGTGTTGGCTCTTTAGAGCTGTCCTGAGAAATCTTATCCCCAGAAACTTAATTTTGGGGTGTTCATTAGAATGGCACTTATTTGTAGTCCTGAATATGTATCTGAGACTTCCCAGGGGCTCACAGGTGTATTAAATGTCCTCTTCTATTTTCTTTCACAGCTTAACTCCTGAGTAGTGAATTATGGTGTCATGTCCTGGTACCTTGACTGCTGTAGGGGTAGAAAGTATTAGAGGGGAGGGGCCCTTCCATGTGGGCTGGAGTTGAGCCTTTGGGGACCCATCTTTCCAGACTTTAATTAGGACTTGAGTCCCTGGAACATATAGTGGTAGTTCTTTAGAATCTTTTGGATCCTGGATGACACCCCACAAGTGTATATCTTGTTGGAATTGCCCAATGGCCATGGTATAAGATTGGAGGGTCGGAGCCTCTGAATCAATGAAGAGGTCATTTATATAAACAAAAGGGCTCCCATATAGCATCTCATAAGGACTAAGACCAACCTGTCCCTTAGGGGCAATACGAGTGCAGAGGAGAACTACTGGTAAAGCCTCCTTCCATCCCAGGGAGGTCTGCTTGGTTATCTTTTATATCACTGACTTTAAGAACTGGTTTGCTCTTTCTACTTTTCCTGAAGACTGAGGCACCCAGGCACAATGGAAGTAATGCCCAATGCTTTAGAGACCCCTTGGGTGACCTTAGAGGTAAATGATGCCCCATCGTCACTTTGTAATGACCCGAGCAGACCAAATCTCAGAATGATTTTATGTAGCAATTTTTTTTACCACCTCCTCAGCCTTCTCAGTCTGGATGGGAAAGCCTTTAATCCATCCTGTGATTGTATCTATCATGACTAATAGGTATTTGTACCCTTGAGAAACTGGCATCTGGGTGAAGTCCATCTGCCAGTCCTCTCCTGAGTAGGTCCCACATCATTGGACAGGCTGGACCACATGGGGTCTTCAAGCTCCTTGGGGGTTGTTTAATTGGCAAGTGGGACAAGAAGAGACCACTTCCGTTATAGTCATTTGGAGGCCTGTTCCTCTGAAGGACCTTTCTAGTAATCTTTGGAGGGCCTTCTCCCCTAAGTGAGTGGTAGCATGTTATGGAGGGCTTCTTGAAAGCCCTCACTCTTAGCTTTAAGAGTCTCACCTTCAGTATGTGAAGGAGTTTCTGGCAAATTACTCTGTGGAACTAACGTGGCAACCCCTATTAGGTCATGGTTCTGTAATGCCACTCTCTTAGCTGCCTGATCAGCTGCTTGGTTCCCTCGTGCCACTTCTGTGCTCCCTTTTCGGTGTCCTTTACAAAGGGAGTCCATCAGCAGGCAGATGGACCACCTCCCAGAGCCTACGGATTTGATCAGCATATTTGATTGGGGACCCTCATGTGGTGAAGTGGCCTCTTTCTTTCCAAAGAGCAGCTTGTGCATATAGCACCAGAAAGGCATACATGGAGTTAGTATAAATGGCTAATCATTTTCATTTTCCCAGCTCTAAAGCTCTAGTCAGTGCTATGAGCTCGGCCAATTGGGCTGAAGTATCTGGTGCCAAAAGTTTAGCATCTATGGTCTCAAAATTGGAGACTACTGCATACCCAGCTCTTCTTTTTTCATCCAAGACAAAGCTGCTTCCATCAGTGTACCAGATACCTCAGGATTGGTCAGAGGTTCTTCTGACAAGCCCTCTCAGGGTTTTGTCCAGTGGTCCAAGGTTTCCAGGCAAGAGTGAAAGGGGAGAGAGCCCTCAGGGGTAGGCAGGAAGGTAGCAGGGTTAAGAACCTCACAAGCGGATAGAGTCAGGCCTGGATTTTCCATCAGTACTACTTGATATCTGAGGATCCTTTGATCAGACATCCATAAATGGCCTCTCCCATTAAGGAGTTGTTTTACCTGGTGGATGGTAAAAATAGTTTGTCCCCAAGTAAGAGTTTTAAAGCATCTTCTATCGGGACTGCAATCAGTTCAGTTCAATTCAGTCACTCAGCCCTGTCCAACTCTTTGCGACCCCAAGAATCAGAGCACACCAGGCCTCCCTGTCCATCACCAACTCCTGGAGTTCACTCAAACTCAGGTCCATC
>SJYV01005435.1:61329-100025 GCA_006410875.1 Neotragus pygmaeus | reverse complement strand
CTTGGAAATGAACAGAGATCATTCTGTCATTTTTGAGATTGCATCCAAGTACTGCATTTCGGACTCTTTTGTTGACCATGATGGCTACTCCATTTCTTCTAAGGGATTTCTGTCCACATAGTAGATATAATGGTCATCTGAGTTAAATTCACCCATTCTAGGCCATTTTCATTCGCTGATTCCTAGAATATCAACGTTCACTCTTGCCATCTCTGGTTTGACCACTTCCAATTTGCCTTGATTTATGCACCTGACATTCCTTGTTCCTATGCAATATTGCACTTTAGAGCATTTCTATCACCAGTCACATCCACAGCTGGGTGTTGTTTTTGCTTTGGCTCCATCCCTTCATTCTTTCTGGAGTTTTTTCTGCACTCATCTCCAGTACCATATTGGGCACCTATTGACCCAGGGAGTTCCCCTTTCAGTATACTATCATTTTGCCTTTTCATACTGTTCATGGGGTTCTCAAGGCAAGAATACTGAAGTGGTTTGCCATTCCCTTCTCCAGTGGACCACATTCTGTCAGACCTCTCCACCATGACCCGCCTGTCTTGGGTGGTCCCACAGGGAGTGGCTTAGTTTCATCGAGTTAGACAAGGCTGTGGTCCATGTGATTAGACTGACTAGTTTTCTGTGAGAATGGTTTCAGTGTGTCTGCCCTCTGATGCTCTCTCGCAACACTTACCGTCTTACTTGGGTTTCTCTTACCTTGGGCGTCGGGTATCTCTTCATGGTGGCTCCAGCAAAGCGCAGCCACTGCTCTTTTCCTTCTCATAGCCTCACACAAAACCACGGTATTGAAGGTTTAGAGAGTGCTTGCTTCATTGATATAGCTTTCTTCAGACAAAAAAGAGACTGTTTTATAGGAAAGGAGGTGTGAGAGTGGGTCTATAAGCATGGGATACACTGCTCCTACTACAAACCACAGCACTCAGAAGCTATCAGCCTGATAAAGCATTAAAACAGCCTATTAATGGTATATAACTGAAGCACCAGCACAGAGGTAATACTTTACAAGGATGACACACCATCCTCCAGGACACAATACACACCTTAAACAAAAGATCTTTAATTTATATGTTATGTCTCTAGTGGGCTTCCCTTGTAGCTCAGTGGCAAAGAATCCACCTGCCAATGCAAGAGATGTAGGTTCAATCCCTGGGTTGGGAAGATCTCCTGGAGAAGGAAACAGCAACCCGCTTCAGTATTCTTGCCTGGAAAATTCCAAGGACAGAGAAGCCTGGTGGGCTACAGTCCAGGGAGTGCAAAGTGTTGGATAGGACTTGGTGACAGAACAACAACGAATGTCTCTAGTAGTGGGACATATGAGCTAGGGACCCGGGAAGGAGAAACAGGAGTGACCCGATTTGTCATCAATCCCAGTGAGTTATTTGGGGAATCTGTGTTCTCTGTACCCACAACCCAGCAGGCCCTCTTGGCTTCCTGGGAAACCTCACAATTGACCCACTCAGACTCTGCCCCTGCCCTCAGCATCCTCATGGGGTTCAAAGAGGAGATACTTCCTGCTGGAGGGACTCAGGGGAAGGGACCAGCTTCCCACCAGAGGCTGTAGGACAGAAAGAAGACTGCCCTGATGCTGTTCTTCAGGAGAAAGACTTGAGGAGCAGGTAGATGCAGTCTCCTGAAGCTGCTGGGAAGAATGACTGGTCCCGAGAATGTGCAGTGGAAAGACATTTGGGTTTCGGCACGCTCAGACCTTGGCATTTGTCTGATTGGGGCCACAGGGTTCCACACCAGAAGCCCACATTGCTTCCCAGGACCCTGAAAGACTGGATCTGGGGCCCACACAGGTGCAATTCACCCTCACCTCTTCTGGACTGGGGAAGTCACACCTTTGCAGAGCGTCTGGGTCAGAGCACTCTGCCTGCACCTGGCTGGGCCCCGAGGGTAGAGGCAACTGCACTGTGACTCTGAACTGAGAGGAAGCCTAGGGGACAAGGCAGTCACAAGGATTGGGTTTGCTTGATAGACAGTGTGAGCCAGACTTCTCATAGAGGAGTCTGGGAAAGGACCTCCAGCACCAGTGTTTCTCATCCCAGGACTCCTGGGTCCACTCAGTACAACTGGCGAGATTCTGAGAAGGGTCATTGCAGAGGTGAGGGCAGAAAGGAGCCGTCTCTACCTTCCACTGCTATGTTCCCCAGGAAGAGACACCCACTAGAATCTTGAAAGAGCTGCTCCCAGAAGAGAATCTATAAGGAAGACTGTGACGGAGATTGTGATCCTTCAGAATGATGAAAAGCGTCCCCCATTTGCTGGGAGTTCTGCCAAAGACCAGCTCTCTGTGTTCAGCCTCCTGTGGGTGACATTGAAGGAAACAACCTTCCTCTCGAAGACTACGCCTCCATCCAGAGGCACTCTACCCTCAGTGACTGCTGATGTGAGAAGAAAAGGCCTGGATGCCTCACCCTAATGTGAAACAACTTTGAATCAGTACCATGGTCCCTGTGGAGTCAGTAGAGGCCTCTACTAGGATGAGTTCACAGCTCTAATCTCTGCGTGCTTCTCCTTTCGTTCCTCCCATCTACAGTGTGGATCCCTGAAGCGCTCCTTTGCCAACAATCTGCACACAAATCTCCATCTCAGAATTTGCTTCCCAGGGAAGCCAACCTAATGTAGGTTGGTACACTGTCAATTAACATGGATTTGCAAGCTACATTTGCTATTGTGTCATCAAAGGTTTATGCCATACCCAGTTTTATCTATGGAACTTCAAAGAGAGATTTAAGTTTTGCATGGAATTGCATTTCACTGATAGAAGAATCACTATTAAATTGCTTATTATCTGTGAAATTAACTTTTTAAAATAGCCTGACAATTTTAAACTTCAAACAATATTACAATTAATGTAACACAGAATGCTTTTTTCTTGCCTTTTAGTCACTGTAGGAGCAAATACATTAATAAATATATTTTGGTTGGCCAAAAGGTTGCATTAATAATAATTTGAAGAACCACAACTACGACCCTAAAAAGAACGATTTTCCTGGAAATTTAGGCAAAGAAAGAACAATTATTAATCCAAGATTGCTTTTTTTCATTAACTCTTCACCTCTTTTCTCAGCATCTAGCAGTAAAAAGGCAAAACTCATAGGTTTACTTATATCGTTATTGAAAGCATTTTGAAAGGTCTTTGGAAATACTGAGTCTTTTTAGAGACTCAGACTCAAGGTAAACATTTAAAGCATAATCAATCAGTCAATCAATTAAAATCTGAATTAAACAATGTTTACTAAATATAACTAATAAGCATTCAATACACTAACCTCAAAATATGAAAGCTCTGCAGGCACCGATTTTGTTAGTGAAGTTAACTTTTACAGTTCTCTTTCAAAGGTATCCACACGCCAAATTCAGAAACTTGATTTGCATATTCCACTGAAGATTAACTAGCCTACCACAGATCTGAAAAGCAGAAGAGAGAACAGATCATTAACATCATTAGAGTAATATACTGTTTATAAAAACCCCAAAGAAGGGGAATATTAAAAAACCTGGAAAGCTCAGCACAGAAATTAGAAAGAAGTGCTTGTGTTTGAATAGAAGAAATTTTGTTTAATAGTTCACTAGTCAAAACAACCAAGGGAAACAACCAAGGTAATTCAAATAGTGAGTAGAAATTATCTGGGGAGAACCAGAATATTGAAAGAAATAAGTCTTGATGGTCACATTACTCCTGCTCCTCCTAAATGGTACTGTATCCTCATATATTTTATATACTTGTTGGAGAACACTTTTAAATATTAATTTGTGCCACAGTAAAATTATATTATGTAAAGGGCTTTAAATGCTAAAGCTTAGCATGATTAAGCAATGCTGAAACTATTGTGATACTATAGAAAATGACTGAACTTATCTTCGATAAAAGGAACCAAGAGCTTTAATTATCTGTCCACAGTCTGTAATTTGAGTTTGTGTATAGCCTTATAAGGAGAATTTAAAAAGAAAATAAGTTCCATAAATTTTTTTAGGAATTTTCAGCAGGATTCATGACCGCTTAACAACTTCCATCTCAGTTTCCCAGGACTTATAGTAAGTTATGTACAAATTCAGTTATCCTCTCAAAAAATGAAACAAAAAAACAAAACAAAAAAAACCCTTCACATCTTCATTTATGCTCTGCTTTATGGATTTCAGACTCTTGAGAAGGAAAGAACTAAATTTACCCTTTGGTTGTTTGAATTATTAATTCTTCATATTATCCAAGGCATGTGTTCTTTAATCTTTTTCACATCTCCAAATCTTATCTGATCTTCCAAACCTAGTTCTATCCATCTCCCAGGAAGTGTTCTAACTTTTCCTTAATAAACATTCCTTTTTGAAATATTTATTACATTCGTATCTGTACCATACATATTAGCTTTTATAATAACCTGTTTATCAGCATCTGACTCTCCCATTTCTGTCTAATCTGTCTCCTTGTAAACCATGTAAGTGATTTTAAGACAAATGTCAGGCTTTCTATTTTTTTGTACCCTTTGATGTACATTGGGCACAGAGTAAAAGACTAAAAATATATATTGATACATTGAACAAAGATTCTTCTTTCATTTACATGAAGTTTAAGATGTCTTGAAACTAAAACATGAGCTCAGAACTTCACACTTGAGTATTAATTTGTGATCTCTCTTCAATGTCCTTCACTATTCTTAGGAATTCCAAGGTTAAGCTCAGAGATTATTTTTAGAAACACTGCAAAATTTTTGTAGGCACATCTAGCAATATAAAGAAAGGAGAGGTGCCATCCAGGCTCTGTGTCAAAAGTTTAACTGTATACAAGTTACCTTGTAAAGATGTGTTGTATCATTTTTTATGGTTTTATCTTCTCCTGAGAACACTCATATCACACTATGTGTATCAGCAAATACTAATAGTTCTGTCTCCCTATCCTCAAGTCGACCTAATTGTGCTCAACTTGAGCAGCCAGAGAAGAAAGCTCACTCACTCAGGGGCCAGTTGAAATATGACAGCTTCATCTATGCTGCCTTCTTCCCAGATCACATGAGGCCAGTTGGTGGTTTGTACAGTAGCAAATCTGTTAAGAAGGAATTACATTTCTCATAACTTACAAAAGTAAATAGTACAAGACTTTGGAGACGGAAGAAACACAGATGCCATGCCCTTCTGAAGGCCATCATCGTTAGATTTGTGCCGTGACAACAGGGTTGTTCCCCACTCCCTCTGCTCTTCATAGAGCGTGGACTGTGATCGCCGGCCAGCCCCATCACTAAATGCTGGCGATCACAGCAAGAGATTTAGATACACACACACTTGGCTTCTCAGATTGACTGATGGCAACTCTGATCATCCAGTTCTCACATTCAGGACTTCACTATCTGAATTTCTTCCACAACTATGGAAGTTTTAAGTTCTCTACTGTATCCTTGAGACAGACTGTATTTTCCAAAGACAGCCACAGTGATCCCTCCCATTCTACATGGTCTCACAGTGTGACTCTGATCCAGACATGCCTCACATCACATGCCTTTTCCCTCACCCTCACATCTTGAACATAGGGAGACACTTGTGACGACCTCAGACAAAAGAATATGGTGTGACGATGCTGTGCTATTTCTGACACAGATCATCATACTGTCAGGTTCTTTTGCCGTACTTTCTTGGAATTCTCACTCTTGGAATACACCTCCTGTGCTGTCAGGAGCCCAAGAGCCTCACAGAGACCCCCGTAACTCACTAGTTAGTAAAGAATTCATGATGTCTCTTTAACATGGTAACATCTTTCTCAGAATTTAAAATATTTCTCCATACAAGCAGAGATTATCTTACTAAGCGAAGTCAGAAAGAGAAAGACAGTACCATGTAGTGTCTCTTATATGTGGAATCTAAATGATGACTCAGATGAATCTATCTACAAAATAGGAACAGGCTCATGGATGTAGAGAACAAAATCATAGTTGACAAGGGGGTGAGGGGTGGGGAGAGGGATGGGATGGGAGGTTGGGGTTAGCAGATGTTTTTATAATTAGAAAGGGTAAACAACACGGTCATACCATATAGCACAGAGAACTATATTCAGTATCTTATGATAAATCATAATGGAAAAGAATATTTTAAAAAATAATGTATAAGTATAAATGAATTACTTTGCTGTACAGCAGTAATTAACATTAACACAACATTGTAAATCAACTATAACTTCAATAAAAGATAAAATACTTCTTTATAATCAAGTGAATCTTAACATCACTAAGCATTTATCAGGTACATCTAACTTGAAAATATCTTTTAAATATTTCACTGTCAGCACAATTCCTACACCACTAAAACAAAGGATTCTGCTTTCAATTCCTCAAAGAGCATTCATTCATTTCATATTTACAACAGCTTCAACCCAGAGATGATCATTCAGAGTAGTTGTAAAAAAAAATTAAAAATGCAAAGTTTTCAGATTTAAGTGATAAATCCATGAAATACCTTTTGTTCTCAGAATTCATAACACAATACAGTAAAAACATGTATAGAAAGAAGAATAAACTTTAAAATAATAATTTTAATATTGGAATTTTAATATATGGAAACTCTTCATTTCAATGAGCAAATCATTCTTACAAACACATGCTAGACTAGAAGGCATAAATAGACGCCTGTACACTTTTTAAGAGGTGCTTTCAATCTCATATTCTTTGAATCAATTTTTTATACATTTACTATCCAATGATTCATAAATTCCTATAACCACCATAGAACTTACTTTGCCATTTTGTGTTTTAAAATTCTTAATGCATTAGTAAACAATTTTCTGTGCTGAGATGTATTTGATTTAGAATATACAACTTCTTGAACATAATACAAGTTTAATTTTTGTTCATATTAATGAAACAAATTAAACAAATGTGCCTTGTCAGTTCTCATCCCACTGTTAATTCAGATATGAAAATCCCTCTACTTTATGCTTCTGCTACACTCAACATGCGAGTTCCAAAATTATCAAGTTTGTCTATATCAAGCCAGTGGAAGAGGAAGGAAGAAGTGGAGAAGCTGGACCTTTACCTCAACATTGATCCAGAGTCAAAAAACTTCAATAACTGTTCTTAGGTTAAGATTTGGACATAGCCCCTCTGCAGCCTCAACTCTGTACAATGGAATACTCATGATATCTTTTTCTGGAAATCTATTTCCATATTTTTTTAAAATCATGATTGCTTTTTAGTTGTCTTTCTATATTTTTCTGTTGGGTTTACAGATGAAGTTGATTTAAAATCTTAACCCTACTGTGATAGCTTACAGTGAACAGTGTCAGATTTGTGATCTCTGAAGAAGAGAATATTGCTTTAGGACCAAAGATGTGGCTTCAGTCACTCAGAGGTTCATGAGGCAGAAGTTTTATTACAGTGAAAAAGAGATAGAGAAAGCTTCTGCACAGACATCAGAAGGGGGCAGAAAGTGCCCGAAAGTTAGCAAGAGATTTATATACATTTTCAAAAGAATGTCTTTAAGGTTATTAAGGTCTTACCAGACCCACTCTCAAAACTATATTAAGATGAGAGGATTACTCAGAAGGTTCCTGTTAAGAAGGAGAAACATCCTTGAGCAAGACACATTGTTGTTATAGAATCATTAGTACAGAGCTAAAGGAAGATTTATTGAACATGGCCCTACCGTCAGAACAAGACAGTTTCCCACTGTCAGTCTCTCCCATCAGGAAGCTTCCATAAGCCTCTTATCCTTATCCATCAGAGAGCAGACAGAGTGAAAATCACAGTCACAGAAAACTAACCAGACTAATCACATGACCACATCATGTCTAACTCAATGAAATGATGCCATATAGGGCCACCCAAGACGAATGGGTCATGGTGGGGAGTTCTGACAAAATGTGGTTCACTGGAGAAGGGAATGGCAAACCACTTCAGTATTCTTGCCTTGAGAACTCCATCAACAGTATGAAAAGGCAAAAAGATAGGACACTTAAAGATGAACTCACCAGGTTGGTAGGTGCCCAATATGCTACTGGAGATCAGTGAAGAAATAACTACAGAAAGAATGAAAAGATGAAGCCAAATCAAAAACAATACCCAGTGGTGGATGTGATCGGTGATGAAAATAAAGACTGATGTTGTAAAGAACAACACTGCATAGGAACCTGGAATGTTAGGTCCATGAATCAAGGCAAATTTCAGTTCAGTTCAGTCGCTCAGTCATATCTGACTCTTTGCGACCCCATGAATCGCAGTACGCCAGGCCTCCCTGTCCATCACCATCTCCCAGAGTTCACTCAGACTCACGTTCATCAAGTCAGTGATGCCATCCAGCCATCTCATTCTCGGTCGTCCCCTTCTCNTATATATATAATGGAATCACTTTCCTGTATACCTGAAACTAACATCAACTACACTCCAATATAAAATAACTTTTTAAAAGAGATATCTTAATTGTGCCATCAAACACCACCTAAAAATGTCTTTAGTAGTTTATGAGTTTTCAGTATGGCATGCTGGGTCAATAAACAAGCAACTTAACTTTTGATTACCTCAATTTCTTCATCTCTAAAGGAGAATATTAGCATCTACCTCATAGGTGAGCTTAATGATAAACTCATAGTCTACATAAAACAATTAGCAGAGTGTTTTGTACTTTGCACAGTTTACCATTTAAAATGATACACAATGTTTGATGGGCTCTTTTAATAACAAAAATATCATATTTCACTTTTGTGGGCAATGTTTTAACCCATGGGTTACTTTGATTTCATGACCAGTTATAGAAGAGGAAACTGTAACAACTTAGTTGCATATTATTTTTTCCTGTACTCTAACTTAAGGAAAAATAACTAGCAGTGATTAAGAATGATACCCGGTCTCCCTTTCAGGAGAAACAGTGGTATGGAAACTTCTAGGCTTTTGTCTTTCTTAAGATTATGAACATGTTAAAGGGCAAATTTTTTTATCCTCTAAATCTATACTCTACCTTTCTCCAGAAAACTCTGTTTTCTTGAACTTAAGATTCAAATAACTATTTGCAAGTCTACACGTAGCTGGCCAAAATGCAAAGTTTGAGGCCACAGTACTAAAACTGCTCTCAAATCTGGCACCAAGTACAAGTTTGGAGATTTTACATAAACCATGCTCATGTTCAATAATTCACAAAAGGAACATATAAAACTCACTCGAAGCCATTATATGCATGACTACAGTTTATTACAGGGAAAGGAAACAAATAAAGGTAAACCACAGGGAGAGATGAACAGGACAGAATCTGAAAGTGTTCCAAACCTGAAGCTCCTGATGTCCTCAGGCAGCGTTACCTTCCCAAACTGATACGTGGCAATGTGCCAGGAGTATTGCAAACTGAGGATGTTCACCTGAGTCTCTGTTTCCAGAGTTTTTATTGGAGATTGATCATGTACACATAATTGATTAATTGCTTGATTACCCACATAACTGAACTCAGTCTCTGAGTTCTGATCCTGCATGACCCAAGGCTCCCATTGAAAATCCCTTGCTGGTCTTCCTGACATGGCCAGCCCCTACTCATTGTTTATTGGGTGTGGTCAGTCCTCACCCAAACAAAGACACTTAGTTCATGAATGACACAGGTCATCACTTAGAAGCCAAGGGCATATGGCAGACCTCTCTTTGGACAAAGCCAAATTTTCCACTACAGAGTGTCACCAGTAGGAGATGGCTGATTGCCTGTGTATATGTCAACTTCTCTTTGAAAACAAACAAACAAACAAACAAACCAAAAAAAAAACACCTGATTCTGTCTTTTACATTTAAAATCCCCAAAAGAGAAGACTGGTTGTTTGCTTTGTCACTATCATGTAGGTTGTATGGAAATTTCACCTAAATCACTTCACCGAAAACGTCTAGTTCACAATCAATGCCAACTACTATGATTTTATTAAAATAATTATTGCACATAGGTAGAATGCACATTCGTTTATTTGCCTAAAGTTAATAAAAGAAAACATTGAGATATAAAGTAGAAGAAAGGGGAAACAGTGATTTTAAGAGTAAGGCCATCAATTTTACTCCATTATCTATACCTTGACTTTTTGGTCCAAATCATGGTTTGTCCATATTTAATGATTTTCAATGAATGGGAAAATATAGCTTTCATCAATAATTCACTTTCATGTCTAACTTCTCTTTGAACCAGAAAGAGTTTTCTTATGCTTGATTCAAATTACTCTTGCTCAAATTTAAATGAATTTTCTTTGTTCTGTTTTCAGCAGTCAGGTCAAGCAGTACATGGGAAAATGAAGGCAACACAAAGCATTACTACTAACCATTTCTCAAATATGTCAAAGACACTTTAAATTCTAATTCTTTCCCCCTAGATTTCAGCTATTCCTCCCACCATGGGGTCATAGCAAATCCAATAAGAGATATAGGATGCAGGAAACTCTCAAAACTATTTTTTTTAAATATGCTCTTTAATGAAATTACATAAAATAAATTACTTAAAACTGTATTTTTAAAGTTGCTCATTGCATAACATAATTATCTCCACATCTCACAATGGGACATGAAATTAACTATAAGGTTGTATCTTTGGCATCCTTAGTTTCTAGATTTCAGAAATGTTATGACTATGTTGCTAAGCAATGTGCGAATTGATGGCTTCTTGGGCTTGTGTATCCTTTGGAAGAAGCTATATTTAGCAGTTTGTTTATAATGTATTTTCCTAGATGCAAAATATCTATAGCCCTGCTAGAACACCTGCCTTGAGGGTCATCCAATTAAACTCACTGGAAACATATCTTAGTGATGTTTATTTTCTAACTACATTATGTGAAATATAATGTCAGCATGTATATGTGTATATGTATATAAAATACTATTTTTTACTCGTACATTTATACTAGAGATAAATTTCTAAATTGCCTAGATGTCAAATTCCAAGTGATTTGTAGGAAGAATGGCTGATTCTTGTTACCAAACATACGAGTTCTACTTAACCATTGCTATAATAGTCATATAACCTTTTCAGCAACTCTGTTAAAGCCTTACTTCTGCACAGTCAGGGCAACTTATCAAACATGGCAGTCTAATCTAGGTGGATAAACTTCTCAGTATGCCCTAAAATTTCAGAGGTGCTCAAGAATCAAAATAACTCTTGTTAAATCCCAGAACTAAATCTTGTGGAAATTCATAACTGAGGATCACTAGTACATTTTACCTGCTTATTCTTTTATAAATTCATGAATTCAAAAAAGACCAGTGAATGCTAACTCCATGTTAGACTGAGTAATATAAAGACAGACCCCATGTAACATTCTTCTTCAAGACACTTACATTAGGCTTGTGTGAATTTATAAGGTAATAAAGGCAGAAGGCACCATCATTTATAGAAATATGATTGAGGTATTAGAGTATGGAGAGAATCCTGACATCTAAGAGATGGGAAATGAGAAATGACACAGAAGAATAAAAAGCTACTGAACATAGATAGACACAGGTTATAAAGTGCTTTGAAAGTGAAAGTGAAGTCACTCAGTTGTGTCCAACTCTTTGCGACCCCATGAACTGTAGCCTATCAGGCTCCTGCGTCCATGGGATTTTCCAGGCAAGAGTGCGGGAGTGGGTTGCCATTTCCTTCTCCAGGGGATCTTACTGACCCAGGAATCGAACCCAGGTCTCCCGCATTGCAGGCAGATGCTTTACCGTCTGAGCCACAAGGGAAGCCCTTTAGGTAACACAAAAATTACAGTGTGGCTGGAATAATGTGAACTAAGTGGACATCAAGAAAACAAAGAGAATTCATGCGGGATAGATTCAAGTTTTGTATGATGGACACCTGTGGGACCAGTGGACTTGAGGGAGAAATTGCCCATTCTGAAGAGAAAATATGACCTTTCCTTGAGCAAGAGGTCTAGAGAAAATGAATGTAAGCTGCAGTGATTCAGAACTGCCATTCAGACAAATGTTCATGGGATGTGTATTTCACAGGACATTGTCAGTCAATTTGTGTGGTCGAAGAAAAATTGAAGAACAGTCAAGAGAAACTGAAGTTTAACGTGTAATAGGATGCATGCTGTATCAGAATAAAAATATAACTTTCACCATGTGGAATAAAAGAAGAAAATGTTTAGCAATACACAATGAGACAGAAGTGTGCTTACTGGTGTCGCAGATATTTTTAATTGTTCTGAAGTCATAAAACAGATTCTATACTTAAAACAACAAAGATAATGTAGAAATTTGACTTGAAAAACAAACTCCACAATTATCATTTCACATCCTGAATTGCGTGTTGCAATATTCAGTAACACATTAGTCATCTGCTTCTTTCTAACCTGTGATTCTTTCCTATAAGCAATATTACTGACAAAACATCATACCCATTCATCTCTTCCCATAAAAGCATCCCCTTACTGTGCGTCTTGTGCAACATTAAATTTAAATACACAGATTTTAACTTGCTGTCAGAATTCTGGAACCAAGATCTCACATACTTGATATATTCCTACTGGATGTCAGGTCCTTCTTTGTCGTCATTTCAATTAACATTTTTCTCATTCTATGTCTAAATAATACTCCAAAGTTATTTGTATATTATCATTAAGACTCTTTCTCTATATCCATCTCTTCTGAAAAGGAATTGATACAACTCCAACAATAGCAAACAATAAAATAACTAAATTAGATACTTGGGCATAAAAGTGTTTCCAGTGGATTAAAAACAAACAAACAAAAAACCTTGGCTCACAATGTTATGTATACACTCACCCCATCAGCAGTTTTCTACTTTTTTTTCTTGAAGGGAATATTAATGATGGAATTATTAAAATTAGAGGATTTCTATAATTGTTTACCAAAATAATGCATAGCTATAATATGTGCTTCCCAGATGCTGCAGTGGTATAGAATCTCCCTCCCATTGTAGGAAACACAGATTTGATCCTTGGGTAGGAAGATCCCTTGGAGGAGGAAATGGCAACCCAAACCAGTATTGTTGCCTAGGAAATCCCATGGACAGAGGACCCTGGCTGGCTACAGTCCGTGGTGCTACAAGAGTCGGACACAACTTAAGTGACTGAGCACAGCACATATTATGTAAATTATATATATATATATATATATATAAAATGCAAGATAGATAGATAGATAGATATACACACACACACCTTTTTTCCTTCAGTTACCCTAATCTGAAGTGAAAGTCCACAGGTTTTGCTCATTATTGCTTGTATTACAACAAATCTAACTATAGTAGCAAACTTTTAAAGAGAAACAACTTTCGCGTCAATATAATTCATTTCTGCATGTGTATTTCTTAAAGATAGTCGTTAAATACAGCTGTGAAGATGACAGTTCAATGCCACGGAAAAAACACTGACCCAATATCAAGATAAAAACTAAAGCAGGAAGTAGAACATTTGGCAATAAGCAAGGGTGATGTCATTATCTGGCAAGTAGCTGCTACTTACAGAGAAATATTTTCCTCTTTGAAATGAAAGCAGATGCTTCTGCGGTAGAATTAAACAGATTTCTGAGTCTTTAACCTCATCTAATTTTTAGTACAGACATGCATATTCACCTTAAATGTCTTGTAAAATACCTAGCATTTGGGGGCTGTATCTATTGCAGGAGCACAAATTAAAAATGAATAAAACAGAATAAACACAAGCCTCAGAAACAAATACCTAAATCCAGTAAAATACATTAAAAAAACCTAAAATGGTGCAATTTAAAATAACCAGAGATTTACTTGCTTCTCATCAACATAGAGGAATGAGAAGAAAAATCTCAGATTTGAGGTCTTAGAAAGCAGATAGTGGCATCTTTTCTTAAAGAAAATGCCTAGAAGTTAACGTTAAGTTCCCAGGAAATATCTTTATCAAGAAATTAATTTTTCTGAAAGTTATATGCTTTCAGCTTGCTTTAAGGCTGTTTTTAAAGTATGTTTGTGACCTAATTTGAAAGAAAGTGACAAAATGCAAGTAAAGAAGAGAAATTACCATAAAGAGTGTTCCGTATGTGTCATTTATACAGATGGTGAGTTAACCAAGCTGCTGCATTTTGATAACATAGAAGGAAACTCATAATTATATTTCACCATAAATGGATTGTCCTCTTTACTCCTTTACACCTAAAAATGCAGCCTTTTGTTTTTGTATCCTCAGTAGAGATAAAGTTTTCTTTTATATAAAATATGTAATTTAAAGCTCAGCGGTTAACAGAGCTTCTGGAATCAGACTTCTTGGGTTTAGAAACCTGCTCAGCAACTTGCTAGACTGGTCTTGAGAAAGCTCCTCCTGTGTCTCAGTTTCTTTATCTGTTAAAAGAGCCAATAACAGTATTTTACATATAGAAATATTTTAAGGATTAAATGAAATATGGCATCTGGTGAAAGTTTAATAATGTAAACTATTAAAGTTGTTCATCTAGATTGGGAAAGAGACAAAGACCTTATTATAATAATAAGATTTAAAATAAGTGGCATGACAAATTTACCAGCAATACATTATACTGCATTTAATTCTTCCTGGAGAAGTGGTTTTCGGGATGACTAAATGGATGAGGGACCACTTCAGCTGAACACTGAAGAATGAGTAAGTTTCCAAAAGACAGATGAAAGGCAAGAGGCTTAGAGAACAGAATAAAAAGTTATGGAATTACAAGTGCATAATATCCTGGAAAACATCATATAGTCGTACATACTTGCTAAGTTAAAAATACACATCTTTACTTCATTGATGGATTAATTTCCTTTGAAATGGTCTCAAAACCATGCAAGTGACTAAAAATCTTCATGACTCACTTCCCTTGGCTCAATGCTCCTATTGTTTCTCTTTTAAAATGCCACTATCAGTGAGAAATTAACAAACTCTTTGAGTAAAGCAGAAAATCAGAACTCTGGCCAAATCACAGTGACTGTTTGCTAGTTAAGAGTTCCTAAAGCCCCAGGTTTCTGGAGGATACGCTGACTTCACCTGAACCTCAGCACCCATTAGGAAGTCTGACTGAAGCTCTCTCCTGGCAGAACTGGGCTTCATCAACCCGGATAATGATTTCAGTGCTGCAATTTGCAGTATTCTGGGCTGANCCTAAAGCCCCAGGTTTCTGGAGGATACGCTGACTTCACCTGAACCTCAGCACCCATTAGGAAGTCTGACTGAAGCTCTCTCCTGGCAGAACTGGGCTTCATCAACCCGGATAATGATTTCAGTGCTGCAATTTGCAGTATTCTGGGCTGATTCTGACCTGCTTCCTCGCTCTTTGAGAGCTGGGTCAGTGAACATGCGTTTGTCAGAATGCAGACGGAAAACCCAAAGTAAAAAACTTCTGAATTAAGGAAAAGCACGTGGAGCTTCCTTGTGAAAACTTCCTGCCATCTCCATCTATTAAGTCCCTTAGAATGGGTCCGTCTTATGTACACAGCCATCTGTAAGATTTGATTTTAGGGGTCTAGAGTACTCTCTACCCCCGATAATCACCCTACTTCTTCTCCTGCCTCGAGACTGGGGTAGACTCTTAAAAACCATCCTAGTGCTGAGTTTGATTTGGGATCAGCACTTTCCAAACACCGGCTGTACTGTAACATCACTTAGGCGCTCCCTCGGTTCTGTTTTTGCATCCACAACCCTGGTGAAGGCATTCAACCGGCAGCCACATTTTTGTAACTGGGCTTGGAGGCAGCCCTGTGATATCACTGTTTGCATATGAAACATGATTCTGGTTTCTTCTACTCTCTGATCACATCACAGAGATGTTCTCTGCCCAAGTCACTCTCTGGTAATATTTACCATTTCTGACTCTCCTCATCATCAACAGCTCAGCACGGGTTTCCTTCTAGATTTATGCTAACAAGGTCTGCATTTTGGAATAGGAGGGTTACTCTCTGTTCTCTATCCTTTCCTCTATCATAGAAGCTAACACTGTATACTGCAATTATTTGCCTAAATTTTTCTTCACTAGTTTGTGAACTCTGGGAGATGAGGGACCTTCTTTTACTTATCTTATAAAGATAATTTCAAACTCAGAAAACATCTGGGAAAAATACATGTTCAATAAATAATTCTTGAATTAATGAATGAATTACTGTTTTCTACGTAAATGACTTGTGTACTACTTGCGTACTGCCTCTTGAGAAACCTATATGCAGGTCAGGAAGCAACAGTTAGAACTGGACATGGAACAACAGACTGGTTCCAAACAGGAAAAGGAGTATGTCAAGGCTGTATATGGTCACCCTGCTTATTTAACTTCTATGTAGAGTACATCATGAGAAACGCTGGGCTGGAAGAAGCACTAGCTGGAATCAAGACTGCCAGGAGAAATATCAATAACCTCAGACATGCAGACGACACCACCCTTATGGCAGAAAGTGAAGAAGAACTAAAGAGCATCTTGAAGAAAGTGAAAGAGGAGAGTGAAAAAGTTGGCTTAAAGCTCAACATTCAGAAAATGAAGATCATGGCATCCTGTCCCATTACTTCATGACAAATAGATGGGAAACTGGAAACAGTAGCTGACTTTGTTTTGGGGGACTCCAAAATCACTGCAGATGGTGATTGCNCATCTGGGAAAAATACATGTTCAATAAATAATTCTTGAATTAATGAATGAATTACTGTTTTCTACGTAAATGACTTGTGTACTACTTGCGTACTGCCTCTTGAGAAACCTATATGCAGGTCAGGAAGCAACAGTTAGAACTGGACATGGAACAACAGACTGGTTCCAAACAGGAAAAGGAGTATGTCAAGGCTGTATATGGTCACCCTGCTTATTTAACTTCTATGTAGAGTACATCATGAGAAACGCTGGGCTGGAAGAAGCACTAGCTGGAATCAAGACTGCCAGGAGAAATATCAATAACCTCAGACATGCAGACGACACCACCCTTATGGCAGAAAGTGAAGAAGAACTAAAGAGCATCTTGAAGAAAGTGAAAGAGGAGAGTGAAAAAGTTGGCTTAAAGCTCAACATTCAGAAAATGAAGATCATGGCATCCTGTCCCATTACTTCATGGCAAATAGATGGGAAACTGGAAACAGTAGCTGACTTTGTTTTGGGGGACTCCAAAATCACTGCAGATGGTGATTGCTGCCATAAAATTAAAAGATGCTTGCTCTTTGGAAGGAAAGTTCTGACCAACCTAGACAGCATATTAAAAAGTAGAGACATTACTTTGTCCACAAAGGTCCATCTAGTCAAGGCTATGGTTTTTCCAGTAGTCATGTATGGATGTGAGAGTTGGAATGTGAAGAAAGTTGAGGGCCAAAGAATGGATGCTTTTGAACTGTGGTGTTGGAGAAGACTCTTGAGAGTCCCTTGGACTGCAAGGAGATCCAACCAGTCCATATTAAAGGAGATCAGTCCTGGGTGTTCATTGGAGAAACTGATGTTGAAGCTGAAATTCCAATACTTTGGCCACCTGATGCCAAGAGCTGACTCATTTGAAAAGACCCTGATGCTGGGAAAGATTGAAGGCAGGAGCAAACGGGGATGACAGAGGATGAGATGGTTGGATGGCAGCACCGACACAATCGACATGAGTTTGAGTGAACTCCGGGAGTTGGTGATGGACAGGGAGGCCTGGTGTGCTGCAGTTCATGGGGTTGCAAAGAGTCGGACACAACTGAGCGACTGAACTGAACTACTTAAAATGCTAATATTGTTTCATTTATTTATAAACAAACATCATTTACTGTAATTTTCAAAAAATTCATGAATGATTTTTTTAATACCCCAATAAGTCTTTAATTTATACTTATAAATCCCTTTGGGTTTCCCTGATGGCTCAATGGTAAAGAGCCTGCTTTCAATGCAGGAGATGTCATTTTGATCTCTGGGCTGAAAAGATTTCCTGGAGAAGGAAATGGCAACCAACTCCAGCATTCTTGCCTCGGATATCCGATGGACAGAGGAGCCCAGCAGACTATAATCCATGGGGTCACAAAAGAGTCAGACATGATTTAGCAACTAAAAACAACAAAACAATACATCCCTTTACTGCAATTTTTTTGTAAAGTAACTAGGACTGAAAGATGGAGAATTGAATGAAAAAATCTTGATTTTACCCTGAGAACAAATATTTTCTACTTCCCATTTCTCCAAAAATAAAAGTACCCTAGGATTTAGGGCAAAGAAATCTCCAAGATGCCCACACCATCCAACAATGATTGCTACTTATATCAGAGAACCAACGGAAGCTTCTAGCTACTTGGTGTCTGAGACAGATAGCAAGGGTTTTAATACAAATGTTTAAATTCACTTAGGTGTTTTACACAGTGAAGGTGACGTTACCATTAAAATGGCAAGGTTCCACATGTTATTTTAGTTCATACATCAAAAAAAAAAAAATGCATCTACTTCAAAACATAATCCATTAAGTTAATGATCTATGCTGAGGTGGCAAAAATACATCAGGGAATTGATTCGTTGATTCCATCAACCTTTCCTACATCAACTTGCATTGTCAGAGAGATTCAATGTTCATTTTCTTGGATCATTCACAGTAAATGATGACTTAATTTCTCTGTCAAAATAGCATTCTCAAAGGTAAGCTCAGAAAAATTATACCAAACAGCATCTTTGCACAATATATCCTAATCCATGTACATCTCAGGTCTTTCACAGGTGCACTTTTTTTTTTTTTAGCAATGACAGCTCCTTTGTGACAGTACTTCTGTATCTGGCATCTAATCCAAACAAAAGGGGCAACTAAACTGTGTTTTTTGAATAGCTGCCAAGGGTGCAGTGTCAGGAAATAGCTTTTTAATCTTCTTCAAACAAATCATACTTGATATTGGAAATCAAGTATGATATTAGAAGTTTATACAAGGAAATGTGTTCCAAATTGAAGTATAACTGACTCTTTTAAGCATGGAGAATTTCAGAGATGGACATAGAATGGTACACCTCAAATTTGCCATATGTGGATGAAAAATGAAGGGGAGAAGTCCTCTGTGAGCTGTTAGAAGTCTAAGAAAAACAACTATTGGTTACAACTTGAGAATATTTCCTCTTCTTTGGAGAGTATTTTTTTCCTAAAATTAATGATTATGGTTTTTGAGCTGAATTTTCAGTTCAGTTCAGTCATTCAGTCATGTCCAACTCTTTGCTACCCCATGAACCATGGCACGCCAGGCCTCCCTGTCCATCACCAATTCCCGGAGTTCAGCCAAACTCATGTCCGTTGAGTGTGTGATGCCATCCAACCATCTAATCCTCTGTCGTCCCCTTCTCCTCCTGCCCTCAATCTTTCCCAGCATCAGGGTTGTTTCCAATGAGTCAGCTCTTTGCATCAAGTGGCTAAAGTAATGGAGTTACAGCTTCAGCATCAGTTCCTCCAATGAATACCCAGGACTGATTTCCTTTAGGATGGACTGGTTGGATCTCCTTGCAGTCCAAGGGACTCTCAAGAATCTTCTCCAACACCACAGTTCAAAAGCATCCATTCTTTGGTGCTCAGCTTTCTTTAAAGTCCAACTCTCACATCCATGCATGACTACTGGAAAAACCATAGCCTTGACTAGACAGACCTTTGTGGACAAAGTAATGTCTCTGCTTTTTAACATGCTGTCTAGGTTGGTCATAACTTTCCTTCCAAAGAGTAAGCATCTTTTAATTTCATGGCAGCAATCATTTGGAGCCTAGAAAAATAAAGTCAGCCACTGTTTCCACTGTTTCCACTGTTTCCCCATCTATTTGCCATGAAGTAATGGGACGGGATGCCATGATCTTAGTTTTCTGAATGTTGAGCTTTAAGCCAACTTTGTCACTCTCCACTTTCACTTTCATCAAGAGGCTCTTTAGTTCTTCTTCACTTTCTGCCATTTCTTTATAAATCTTATAATCACAATACATGGAGCGAGGAGCCATTGATCATGATAATAAAATGTACATCACAATACATCAATACCTAAGATCTCTTTAGCCTGAGAGTATTTTTTTATCAGTTATAGAATTTTTAAGATTGACAGACATATGTACTAATTAAAAGAAAGAAAGCCTCCCAATATGGAGATTTTTAGTAAACTCTAGTATAATTCCTTAGGAATAAAGAGCAATAAAATAACTAACATAAGTCCTCTCCTTTTGAGATACAAGAGTGAAATTTGAGAGAATTCAGGCTACTCTGTTCATGCTCAACCTGGAAATGCTTAACAATGTTCTGATCATTTATGTCTGGGTTTTAACTCCATGGGGCTTCCGTGGTGTCTCAGATGATAAAGAATCTGCCTGCAACATGAAGAGTCAAGTTTGATCCTTGTGGTGGGAAGATCCCCTAGAGAAGGGAATGGCTGCCCACTCCAGTATTCTATCCTGGAGAATTCCATGGACAGAGGAACCTGGCGGACTACAGTCCAAAGGGTCACAAAGAGTGGGACGTGACTGAACGACTAACACTTTTCACTTTAGCTCCGTATCTGGTCTTTTATGCCTTCCTCTGTATCAAAAAAGGCTAGGAGCTGGCAAGCTGCATTTTTCTGAACTTCCTTGCATGATGGATTCCCTTCAGAGTCTGCTTATGCACAATCCTGGCAGGAAATAGGAAGGAAGGATAAAGGGGGAAGGTACCACATTTTCTCTTCTGCATCTGGCAGTACCTCCAGCATTGCAGCAAGAATGGAGGGGAAAAAAACAAAAATAAGAAAAATCCCTGGGCTCATTCTGAGGAACACAGTTCTAACCACACCAGGTGGTGGCTAGGATGGTGGCAATCATGCAACTCCAACAACATGTTTTTGGGCTCGGATTCTAGTGACAACACGAAAAGAACAAGCTTGAGCCACATCAGGGACGGGAGGTCTCCAGGTTTCCTGCAACCAGCAGTGCAACCCTCTGGGCAGGGTTATTTTTCCTTATTATTCCTCTAGTCCAGAAAGTAGAAGCTTTCCATATCTTTTAACATTAGACCCTCATATTTCTCTTATTTTCCCTCAACCCTTTCACTGATTTGCAACAAATTATTTAAATTAAATCTCCACTGTTTGAAATTCCTAGAGTGTTTCTCTCTTTTGACTAGAAACCAATGGCTAATGTAACTTTTCAGTCAATTACGAAAGCTACTTATCTCACCCCAAACCAGCATCTGTCCTTGCCTTCCTGAATATAATATTAACTATAATAACTCTTCAAATCCTCCAAGTTTAATACTTTAAGTCATCCCAGAGTCAATTCTTCCAATTTAAGTCAATTATCAAGTTAATTTTAATTCACGAACACCTTTAGAGTCATGCCTACTTCCTGCTCAAAATCTGTCAAATGTATTAAAAATAAACTTCCATCTACTACTCAGTGTACCTTTATTTTGTAATTTCACTTCATGTGCCATCATAATTGGACTACCTACTTCTTTCCCAGCTTTGTCATTAATTATTGTCATCTGTTTGTTTGGATTTTCCTGCCTTGGCTGCATTAAGTCCTACATAAATGTTATCTTCTTGTGAATATTTCTACAATCCACTAGCCTTCATTTGACAACCAACAGCACTTTTTAATATCTCAGTTATGGTGCATGTATTTCTTATGTTATTATACTTTCAATAAATATTTGAATGCCTACTATATTACAGAGCCTTTGCACAACAAGGAAGATTGAAAGAAGAAGAACATCCTTTCAGATATCAAGATATTCCAAATTTAGTAAAAGTAAAACAAAATACACATATGACAACAAAGTCAGTACAATTACACTCTACCAACACATTAGACTAGAATCAGATCAGGACCATATTTTAAGGTCTAAATGCCATGTTAAAGAGGATACATTTTCTCATGAAGTCAGTGAGATAACAACTGGGATTTTTAAGGGGAAAGACGGGGTATTCCTAAGTCTTCAAACAGTCTGGTGGGGAGGAAACCAGTTAGGACACTGATTGATAGTTTAAATGAGACACAATGAATAATGCGATAAGTGGAAATGGAGCACAGACACCAAAAAAGAGTAACATTTTTTACTAAGAGTCTGACTCAGGTGAGAGACAAAGAATAGCCTAGGATATTCTAGGTTTTCTAGCTACAACTAAATATGCATGCATGCTTAGGCACTCACTGTGTCCAACACTTTGCAACTCCATGGACTGTAGCCCACCTGGCTCCTCTGTTCATGGAATTTTTCAGGCGAAAATCTTGGAGTGAGTTGCCATTTTCTGCTTAAGGGGATCTTCCCAACCCAGGGATCGAACCTATGTCTCTTGTGTCTCCTGCACTGGCAGGTAGGTTCTGTACCACTATGCCACATGGGAAGCATACTGTGATGTAATTAACCAGGAAAAAATGTATTACAAGAGAAGAAGGAAACATAAGGTTTTCATACAACAGGCACTAAAATATTTGAAGAACTAAATGAGGAAAAGATTTTTGCTGTCCAGTCACTCTGTTGTGTCTGACTCTTTGTGACCCCATGGACTGCAGCATGTCGTTTCTCTGTCCTTCACTGTCTCCCAGAGTTTGCTCAAATTCATGTCCACTGAGTCTGTGATGCCATTCAACCATCTCATCCTGTCATCCCCTTCTCCTTCCCGGTCTCCTCCTCCTCCTGCCTTCAATCTTTACCAGCATCAGGGTCTCTTCCAGTGAGTCAGCTCTTTGCATCAGGTGGCCAAAGTATTGAAGCTTCAGCTTCAGCATCAGTCTTTTCAATGAACATTTAAGGATACTAACTCTAAAACTATGATCAGTTTTCTCTCTTTCTGAGTCTTCAGCAGTATTACGTATTTGTCTCTTTTCCCTGCCATATGTTCAGCCTAACTAAATGGATATTCTAGCAACACATTACAAATGAATGTATGGGGTATGTGAAAAAGACAAGACTGAGAGTTAGGGTTGTAAAACTTTTTAAAAAATCATTTTAAGGTTTAGTTTTGAAAGTGATTTTTAGCCCTTAACATTAAGAAACAACCTGAAATATTTTGATAAATGTCAATGATCAAACCCATATTTCCAAATCATAGACACTAAAAATGTGATGATATTTACATTTGAGAAATGGCTTCTCGGTGAAGAGTAAATTGGAAAGGGCATTCTGGATACAGAATGTGTTCAGTAACCCAACTGAAAGAGGGTTATGTATCCTGAACTTCGGCAATTGATCAATAGCTGACAAAAAATGTAGACAAATTTCAGAGATNAAAGATCCTGATGCTGGGAAAGATTGAAGGTAGGAAGAGAAGAGGATGACAGAATATGAGATGGTTGGATCCCGTCATGACTCGATGGACACAAGTTTGAGCAAGCTGCAAGACTTGGTGATGGACAGGGAGGCCTGGCATGCTACAGTCCACAGGTCTCACAAGGAGGTGAACACAACTGAGCAACTGAACTGAACTGATAATGGAAAAAAAATCTGAAAAAGAATATGCATATATAAAATTGAATCACTCTGCTGCACACCTGAAACTAAGACAGTGTTGTAAATCAACTATACTTCAATGAAAATTTTTTGAATAGGTCTAGATGGTAATAGAAATATGAAAATGACAAAGGCAGGTTTGTGTTTGTGTTGAAGAAACAACCAGATGAATGCTTATAACAGAGCGTGCTGCTGCTGCTGCTAAGTCGCTTCAGTCATGTCTNAATGAAAATTTTTTGAATAGGTCTGGATGGTAATAGAAATATGAAAATGACAAAGGCAGGTTTGTGTTTGTGTTGAAGAAACAACCAGATGAATGCTTATAACAGAGCGTGCTGCTGCTGTTGCTAAGTCGCTTCAGTCATGTCTGACTCTGTGCAACCCATAGACGGCAGCCCACCAGGCTCCCCCATCCCTGGAATTCTCCAGGCAAGAACACTGGAGTGGGTTGCCATTTCCTTCTCCAGTGCATGAAAGTCAAAAGTGAAAGTGAAGTCGCTCAGTTGTGTCCGACTCCTAGCGACCCCATGGACTCCAGCCTACCAGGCAGGCTCCTCCACCCATGGGGTTTCCCAGGCAAGAGTACTGGAGTGGGGTGCCATTGCCTTCTCCCAACAGAGTGTGGTTAAGTATGTATAAAGCGGAGTAGGAAATAATCAAAAATGGCATTCCTTAATTAAACAATGAACAGTCTTGGAGTAACTTTAGACCTGCTAGATGTAGTTACTGAATGGCATGGACAACTGAGGTCATTAAAAATCAATGATGTACTGGAATGTATTAGTGGCTCCCACAATGTAAATATACAGGAAGACATATACTGATGACTCAGTCAATAAGAGTTGCCTGATGACGGTTCAAGGAAGAAAAAATGCACAATATAATGAGAGAAACTCATATGCCTTATTCAGGGCAAGGGGGAAGGGTAAGGGGTGGTTGAGACATTCTGGTGTTTTGATTCTATCGTGGCCCCACAATTCCTGGGGAGGAGCAACATCTTTCTAGGAGTAGGCTGAACTTATGGATGATCACTTCATGTTTTAGAGAGCACCTCTTCCCATCCTTCTAGGTCAAATGTACATGAAATAAATACCTAAAAAGCAAAGACTGTCTGGAAATAATGATCTGGCAAATAATATTGTTTGTTAGCTAGTACATGTGTTGGCTTAAAATTTTTATTGCTCAGTTGCTACTTAATACATTGAAAGTTAATTCTGAGTGAATTCCACTGAGGATATAGGAATAAAAATACCTATATAATTAAATTTATGTATCAACTTCATATCTGTATTGAAGCTTAGAAAAAATTTATAATCTTTCTAAATAAAACATGACTCATTTTGCTCTTATTTGCATCTTTGGGTGACTTTTCCATTTCTGAAACAGTTTACATGAGGCAATATTTTAAAATAGAGGAGAAGCAGCATAGTTAACACTGAATATTTTAGAATTGCTACATTTGGGAAAAATACTTATAAACCTTGTTAATTCCCCATGAAATTAAAGCATCTCAGAAAACAGTGTCTGCCCTTTGATACTGGAAAGCTGAGCACTGCTTCTTTACTATAAACAGTAGCCTGATGTAAGTTACATATGTTTAGAAAATATACTATTTTATTTATATCAGTTAAAATCTGGACACAAAATCCAAAGTGTACTTGAAAAATAAAATTTTCTTTTCTTCAGTTTATTTAAGGCGAGGGTAGTGTTCAAAAGCTTATCGTTACCAAATATCATATTGCACAAAATTCCAAATCTACACAAAACAGACTTAAACTTCACAGATTGTGTGAAGAAGAAAAGCCATGTAATCGATCAGTCATAGCTGAGAAGTAAGTAATTAAAGATTGTTGTAATTTCCTGAGATAAACTGTCATTGGTATTCACTTTTTTAAAAAGTTTAAAAAGAAAAGGGAATAAAAAGAAACAAAAGGAAAACAACTGTCTAATGATTTGAGATTCTTTTCATACTAAACACTTTGACTCATAGGAATCTACAGTTTGCAACTCCATCAAGTCAAACTTCTTTCCTCTCCTTTTAAAAATATACTCTGAATTATGTATTTCACTGTGTCCTTATTACTAAAATATAATCCATTCAACAAACATTCATTATCATGTATCATATTCAAGGCAATATGCTTTAAAAGCAGAAACTAAAGATCTTCTTACTGAAACTGTGTATGGATGTTAGTCACTCAGTCGTGTCCGACTTCTTGCGACGCCATGGACTGTAGCCACCATGCTCCTTTGTCCATGGAATTCTCCAGGGAAGAATACTGCAGTGGGTTGCCATTTCCTCCTCCAAGCGGTATTTCTGACCGAGGAATTAAGCCCGGGTCTCCTGCATTGCAGGCAGATTCTGTACTGTCTGAGCAACCAGGGAAGTTAATTTTTCCATTTTCCTCCCTCACACTTTAGGTGTTAGTTTTCAAGCAAATTAACTGATAGTCTTTTGGGGTTTTTAAATATCATTGTATTTTATTCACTATTTAACAAATACAATGTATACCCAAGGGCTTCCCCAGTGGCTCTGAGGTAAAGAATCCACCTGCAATGCAGGAAACAGGGAGATACAGGTTCGATCCCTGGGTTGGGAATATCCCCTTGAGAAGAGCATGGCAACCCACACCAGTGTTCTTGCCTGGAGAATTCCATGGAATGAGGAGCCTGATGGGCTACAGTCCACGCCATTGCAAAGAGTCTGACATGACTGAGCGACTTACACTTCTGTTTTCACTTTCATGCACCCATAGCTGGCATTGACTGGAACAGTTTCCTGCTGGTATATTTTTGCATAAATAGAATGTCTTATTTCAAAAACAATGTGGCATAAGAGATTTGTAACAATTTCATTAACAGTGACCCTTTTAAAAAGATTTAATGTTGGACCTCATTGTATCTTTTGACAAAGAGGATATTTATCCACCAACACTATGTTCTAGATATTACACTAAAGATGGAATTGAAACATTTTATAAATAAATATATATATATATAAAATAAATACACCCTGCTCTCAAAGATAGTTGCAGGAACAGCAGGCGTATTTCTCTTGGGTATTCTGAGATATTAGCCTGTTTGGTTCACGGCTCTTCTTTTGCCTTCTCTTAACACTCACTGCTATAAAAGGGAAAGGTGGCAGGGCTACAGAAAGAATCTTGGCCGGAAGCGGGAAGAAGAATGCTTCTTTCTTTCCAATCACACACACACAGAGACACACACACCACATACACACTTTTTCCCTCCTATTCCAATCACATCTCCCATAGGACTGCAAGGAGAATGATAGATGGGCTTGGGGGTATTAAAAACAGAAAGATGAAAACTTACCCTCCCGGTAACATGGCAGAGCAGCAGAAAGAGCCCAATATGAAATGGATGCACCTCAGGCAGTGACTTTGTGGGTAAGCCCTTGAGGAGCAGAGGGCCTCCTGGCTTGAAGGGCAACTGCTGCTTGCCAATAGACATCTGACAGGTAATCTACGAGGCAAATGACCAATAACCAGAGGGGCTGCAATCCCCGCACATTTTTGTCTGAAGGATCCAGGGAAACTCATGGGAAGAGATGAGCTTTATGACGTCTCTCATGCTTCCTGCATCCTTTGGTTTGTGCCTGAGCAACATAGCCACTACTCGAATCATATTTTAGCTGCTATACATCCATAGGTTTTATGATAGAGATTCACAAAAGTGAGAGGGAGATTCATAAGAAGGGAACCTTTCCCAGAGCAGAGGAATTAGAATATACTCCAGCACTCAGTTCAAATAAATACCAACCAAATAATCTGGCTTGATAGCTGGACCCTTCCCCTCTCTGTCATAAGTCTAAGACAGGCGTTCTTTGTAAATTTCTAGAACAAATGTGAAGCTGTGTTATCTGCAAGGCCATGCTCTGCAAATATCTCTTTACTCGTGTTGGTTTGTATTAAAGGATAGGAAAATACTACTAACCTAAGTTGAAAACTGCCTGGAGAATCCCAGGGACTTCGGAGCCTGGTGGGCTGCCGTCTATGGGGTCGCACGCACAGAATCAGACATGACTGAAGCGACTTAGCAGCAGCAGCAGCAGGTTGAAAACCAGTATTTTCCAGGCAATTTGCACGTTACTTTGCACATATTATCTCATTTAAACCTTTCCAAGACATTGAGATCTCTAACTCCCTTTGTTGTTGTTATTGTTCAGTTGCTAAATCCTGTCTGACTCTTTGTGACCCCATGGACTGCAGCGTGTTAGGCTCCTCTATCCTCCACTATCTCCCAGAGTTTCTCAAATTTATGTCCATTGAGTCAGTGATGCTATCCTCTGCCACTCATCCTCTGCCACTCCCTTCTCCTTTGGCCTTTAGTCATTCCCAGCATCAAGGTCTTTTTCAGTGAGTCAGCTCTTTATATTAGGTGGCCAAAGTATTGGAGCTTCAGCTTNGTTATTGTTCAGTTGCTAAATCCTGTCTGACTCTTTGTGACCCCATGGACTGCAGCGTGTTAGGCTCCTCTATCCTCCACTATCTCCCAGAGTTTCTCAAATTTATGTCCATTGAGTCAGTGATGCTATCCTCTGCCACTCATCCTCTGCCACTCCCTTCTCCTTTGGCCTTTAGTCATTCCCAGCATCAAGGTCTTTTTCAGTAAGTCAGCTCTTTATATTAGGTGGCCAAAGTATTGGAGCTTCAGCTTTAACACCAGACCTTCCATGAGTATTCAGGATTGATTTCCTATAAAATTGACCGACTTGAACTCCTTTCAGTCCAAGGGATTCTCAAGAGGCTTCTATAGTTCTACAACTCCCTACCTCCATTTTATAGATAGTGGGTTTAATTTTCTGGTCCAAGATGACACAATGACACTCAACTAAAAATAACAAATTAATATTCAGTTCAGTAAAGTTCAGTCACTCAGTCATGTTCGACTCTTTGCAACCCCATGGACCGCAGCACACCAGGCCTCCCTGTCCATCACCAACTCCCAGAGTTCACCCAAACTTGTGTCCATCAAGTCGGTGATGCCATCGAACCATCTCATCCTCTGTTGTCCCCTTCTCCTCCTGCCCTCAATCTTTCCCAGCATCNGCAGTGACCATTATCTGATGATTTACAAGTGAATGAAACACTCTTTTTAAAAATTTCTCAAGACTTTTGTGTATTCCACAGGGAAATACATTTTGCAATAAATGTCTTTAGAGATACGCTAATAGAAAAACACATGAGCATGATTATCATCAATCACATATGTACAAAAATGTTCCATTAGAACATGGATTTCTTTATTGTAATAACAAAATGGATTTTGGCACCATAAGAATAAAGAAGCCAAATGATTGCCTGACTTTTTTGTTTTCAACCAGTTTTTCCTTAGGCAGAAAATATGTCGAAAACCTAGCCACCGCTTTATGGGGTGGGAGGTGGGAGGGAGGTTAAAGAGGGAGGGGACATATTATATCTATGGCTGGCTCCTGTCAATGTATGGTAGAGACCAACACAAAACTGTAAAGCAATTATCTTCCAATTAAAAATAAATAAAATGTAAAAAAAAAAAAAACCATAAAACCTAGCCACCCCTTTGAAAAGATAGCATAAGTGGAAAAACTTCTAAGTGGCAGCCCCAGGGAAGAAAGATTCAGTATAACTAATACAATTGTCTTCATGACTGTGTCCCTTTCTTTTCTCCCCGGACTTTGACCATGTTTCTCTACTCCTGATGTTTGGGCTCCTTTGTGTCACACTGGAGCCTTTCCCTGATGGAGTTCCAGCCCTTTCAGTAATCCTCCACGAGTAAGGCTGGTAAACTCATCCATACATCTTGGGTTTATAGTCAGAGGCTGCCCTCCAATGATTTGGACCACTGTTTTTCATTTTTGTTGGATAGTTGTCTCCTTGAGAGGATAAAAAGACAAAGGAAGTATTATTTCTTCCCTACTAATTCTTTTTCAAATATAATTCCAGTTAGAGGGGCATGTGTGTGTGTGTGTGTGTATAAAGGTATTAAACTCACGTATCTTAAAATTTATTTTACTGAAGCATAGTTGATTTACAATGTCGTGCTGATTTGTACAATACAGTAAAGTAATTCAACTATATATATGTGCATTCTGTTTCATATTCTTTTCCATTATGGTTTATCACAGGATATTGACTATAATTCCCTGTGCTACACAGTAGAACCTTGTTGTTTATCCTTTCTCTATATAATAGTTTCATCTGTTAACCCCAAACTCATTTGAATTCATTGTCTTTGTCTTAATTCATACTTCATTTATATAAACCCTTTAAATATAAATAGAACAGAAAACTGTAAAGATTAAACTTTTCTCAGTAAAATCTGTTTGCAACACTTATTGTAAAACAAACAAACAAATATCTTAAAGGTCAAACTGCTCTAAAATACTTCTCAAGAGAGAGCAGAGAGTGAGAGATACTGACATACCCCTAGTACCTCAGGGTATTTGCTGCAGTGATCTAAGGGGATGGAGTTTGATATATAATTTGTATTTATTACTGTTATTTACTAATGCAGAGACTGCCTGATGAGGGGGAGAAAATCAACTGGAGAGTTTACAGCCTTCAGGGAAGGTAAAGAAGGGAAAACAATTGAACTATATCCTCTTGGGGAATGAATACCAAGGGACCAGTTCCAGTGACCTGCAGGTATGTGCTATGTTGGTCTCATTGCCTGAGGGATTTGCCAATTATGTGCTCCCTGACTCTGAGCTGGTTTCCAACTAAAGAAGATGAAAGAGCATAAAAACACTTTTCAAACTTAAGTAATAATGAGATGCTCTGCAAAGGATGGAAGGAATAATCTAGTAAGGAAGTCAAAGGTAAAGAAATCATGAATTTTAAAGAACAGAGGAGAATAAAGCCAAAGGCTAAAGGTTGATCAGTTGCAGAAAAGGAAGAAGAAATGAAATTCACATTCTCAGAGCTGTATTATTAACTATCTCTTTTTGGAGGTTGTTTCTGTTTGTCTAAATACATTCCTATCAGGAAAAAGAAAAAAAAATAATTGAGCACAAACCCGTTTATTTATTTAAAATTATATTCACATACTACTGTGCTAACAGGGCTTCCCTCATAGCTCAGTGGGTAAAGAATCTGCCTCCAAGGCAGGAAACCCGGGTTTGATCCCTGTATTGGGGACACCCCCTGGAGAAGGAAATGACAACCCACTCCAGTATTCTTACCTAGAGAATCCCATGGACAGGGGAACCTGGCAGGCTACAGTCCATGGGGTCGAAAAAGTCGAACACAACTTAGCAACTAAACCAAACCAACAATGTGCTAACATATTGTATATTCAGTTGTATCCGACTCTTTGTGACCCCATGGACTATACAGTCCATGGAATTCTCCAGGCCAGAATACTGGAGTGGCTAGTGTTTCCCTTCTCCATGGGATCTTCCCAACCCAGGGATCAAATCCAGGTCTCCCACATTGCGGGCAGATTCTTACCAGCTGAGCCACAAGGGAACTCATGTATATATTAAAAATGCACACAAAATATGATTCTTCAAAAATGAGACAAATAGCCTTAATAAATAACTTACTGGCTAATGTACAAAAACTTTTGAATTGTAAATGCTTCAATATTTTTGTTGGAACATCCAAAGTTCCTTCCTATGAGTAGTGTATTTTGGAAATTGGCTTTAAGAGCTAATATTAACATTCTAGCAAAATAAGACACTTTGAAAACACTTCAATACAATGGATGGAATTTATCATCAGTTGTATGAATAATCATGACACATGTTTCAATCCATCTGTAATTAGCCTAAGATTTTGTTGAAATTTAGTTTTACATTAAATTTCTGTGTTCTTTAGGCCAGTTTTTCTCATAAACTGGCGAGAAAATGTTTTCTAGATCTTTTATATGTGAAGAGCAATGAGAGTTCTTATGGATGACATTTATAACAAAACATTTCTGAATACTGAGCTTCAAAACGCTCTCTCCTTGGCATGAGTTTCTTTCTCACTCACTGTGGGGGAAAAAAAAAAAATCATACATTCCAAGAAGACCCTAATAAAATGGGATTACTTTTGTGTGTGTGTGTGTGTGTGTGCTCTTTATTTATTTATTTATTTTACTTTACAATACTGTTCAAGCAGCATGCCATAATGTGACTGAATTAGAGTTGTTTAGTTTTCCTGATTCACCCAATATATGTCCAGCAAGACGCTGAGACGGAAGCTCTGGTAGTTACCTTCAGTCTGAGGCCTCTTCCCGGAAATCTTTCCAAGTGATGTGCTCATTTTGTGAAAGTTGTTTGCCGTGCTTAGTTGTTCACTTGTTTCCAGCTCCTAGCGACCCTTTGAACTGTAGCCCAGCAGGCTCCTCTGTCCTAGCAGACAANGAGGCCTCTTCCCGGAAATCTTTCCAAGTGATGTGCTCATTTTGTGAAAGTTGTTTGCCGTGCTTAGTTGTTCACTTGTTTCCAGCTCCTAGCGACCCTTTGAACTGTAGCCCAGCAGGCTCCTCTGTCCTAGCAGACAATGGAATTCTCCAGGCAAAAATACTGGACTGGGTTGCCATTTCCTCCTCCAGGGGATCTTCCCAATCCAGAAATCAAACCTGCATCTCCTGTGTTACCCGCTGAGCCATCAAGGAAGCCCAAGTTTGTCAAAGTCAGTTTTATTGAAATTAAATAGCAAAAGCAGTATATCAGATAATGTTAAATTTTATCTAAGAGAAACTGAGTCTAAGAGAAACTGAGTCTGCAGCATCAATCTGCATTATTTATATAACAAATCCTTGTCTGTGTCTCTATTCTTCAATAAAATAACTATAAACTGAAATTCCAATATTTTCTTCTTGGACTCCAGTGGATTACCTTTAGGACTCTTTGTATAGGTGGATTCTATTATGAAGACCACTGACTCCCAAAATTATGAATTATTTTTAAATGTAGTAGCAGGTTGAAAACCATGGTGAGAGGTAGGTAGAAACAGAGAGGAGAAAGAAATGAACATTTTTATGGATTAGGCATTTTACCTACAACCAGTAAGGTAGCTATTTCACTGATTAGAGACATGAGCTTCAGAGGGGTTAAATAACTTCTAAAAGAGCCACACGATCATTAAGAACTTTAGAACATTGCTCTTTTGGAGGTGCCATCCTCATTAGTGACTTTCTGTTAAAGAAGACACAGATTTCCGAATGCAAAAGTGACATAAATAATGAAGTATCTTCCTCGAGGCAAGAGAGAACACATTCCATAGTCACAAGTGAAAGTTCCTGAACCTTAAACTCCTGATTAGATTCCTTTGATCACGGGGAACAATGCTGTCACCTCTAATGTTTTAACAAGCTAAACAGCAGCCACTTGCATTTATGATTCCAACTATTACAGCAAAACAATGTACTCCAGGTACAACGACTTGCCAGAAATGATAAGCATGATTCATCTAGTCAATAAATCTTTATATGACAGATTTCCAGAGGTCAGGCACTAAAGATACAATAGCACAAAAACAGACACTGACACGCTATTCTGTTATGGTCTTTTGAAAGATGAAGTCATTAAGTGTTAAAACCAATGTGTTCAATTATAAATGAGAGTAATTCTCATGAAGAAAAAGACTGTAGCATTGCATTTGTTGAAAATAAGGCAAACTGACCAAAGGCTTAGGTCTTAAGAGGAGTCTCTAAGATCTGAGGATGGTGTGGTGTTAGCAAGGGGAGAGTCAGGGAGAGGGTGATTGGCAGAGGGCAGCATTTGTCAGGGCCTTTAGACAGAGGGCAGAGAAGGCAATGGCACCCCCACTCCAGGACTCTTGCCTGGAAAATCCCATGGATGGAGGAGCCTGGTGGGCTGCAGTCCGTGGGGTCGCTAAGAGTCNGGCCTTTAGACAGAGGGCAGAGAAGGCAATGGCACCCCCACTCCAGGACTCTTGCCTGGAAAATCCCATGGATGGAGGAGCCTGGTGGGCTGCAGTCCGTGGGGTCGCTAAGAGTCAGACGCAACTGAGCGACTTCACTTTCACTTTTCACTTTCATGCTTTAGAGAAGGAAATGGCAACCCACTCCAGTATTCTTGCCTGCAGAATCCCAGGGACGGGAGTATAATCCAGTCTAATGATAATAATCCAGCAGGGGAGGGTGACAGGAGGTCAAAAGGTGAAGAGAGAGAAGAGTGGCATTCTGTGTCTAACGTGATGGACATGCACACAGGGTCTCGCCCTGGAGGACCCTTTACTCATCAACACAGTGTTGCTCCTTATCATATGAATAATAAGAAAAGTCAAGGATTTTAAGTAGAGAATGAAATGATCCAGATTCATTTGAAAGACATCACGGTGGTTGAAATGGGTAAAACTGGAGGAGGCTGTGTTGAACTGAGAACGGTGACAGAAGTAAAAATGAAAGACCAGAATTGAGGTAGAACACCCAGCTGAGAGAAAGAGGTTTAACACAACATCAAAAAGATAACCATGCGGTTACCCAGTAGAAAGAGAAGAAAAAGAACCAACCTATAGTTTCCTGAGACAGTAACAGAGAGGGGCATGATTCAGAGCTAAAGACAGAGATTCTAGAAATTAATCAGGATTTTAAATTTCAAGCATTAAACTTGAAATTTTTTAAAAAATCAACTACATGTATTTCTATACACTAACAATGAACATGCCAAAAAATTAAGAAAATAATTACATTTAAAATATTATCAAAAGGAATAAAATACTTGGATAAAAATTGACAAACCCGTGAAAGATGTATAAAGTTAAAACTATACACATTGTTGAAAGGAATTAAGATACAAATGGAAAGATATCCCAAGTTCATGGGTTGGTAGAGATATTACTGTTAAGATAACAATACTCCTTAAATTGATCTACCCATTCAATGTAATTTCTATCAAAATGTCAGCTGGACATATTAGGCATCTTTTTATGAAACTGATGAGTTGATTATAAACTTAATATGGAAATGCAAGGGACTCAGAATAGCCAAAATATTCTTGACCAAAAAAAAAAAAAANGAGGAGAAGGGGATGACAGAGGATGAGATGGCTGGATGGCATCACCAACTCAATGGACGTGAGTCTGAGTGAACTCTGGGAGTTGGTGATGGACAGGAAGGCCTGGTGTGCTGCAATTCATGGGGTCACAAAGAGTTGGACACGACTGAGTGACTGAACTGAACTGAATGCTGTTCTCATATCTAGGCATCATCGACTCAGGGGAGACATGAGTTTGAGCAAGCTCCAGGAGTCAGAGGACAGGGAAGCCTGGTGTGCTGCAGTCCAGGGGGGTCACAAAGAGTTGGACATGACTGAGCTGCTGAACAACAGCAACATATCTGGACAATTAAATCTGCTGAGACAGTATTTTAAGTTAATATAGAGACTTTTACTTATAAGTGCATTTTTAGACCTAAATCTAAGTCTAAAAATGCATTTATCCTTCTTTTGTGTCCTCAAGAAAGACACATTGCTACTTCTCTTTTTAACATTTAATTCTTCTTAATCTGTACTGGATTCAGTCTTATCTTGAAGGATTATCACTATGTTCTTCTCTAAACTACCTATTTTTGCCAGCCACAAAAGTTTGAAACATCAGACTCATCTGTGCCTCTTTTTATTGCCCACAAATAATATGCTAAATCCCGCACACTATATTTTTGTATCTACCTTAATTACCTTATTTCCTAACTCACCATATTGATTTGATACCCTCAAAGGCCATTGTAAAGGCCTTACTTGCCTTCCACCATATCTACCTCATCCCTCATTATTTGATTGCACAGATGTCACATTTTCTTCATGAAACAGAATTTTACTCATGCCATATCCCCATTCAAAAAACTTGACCAATTTTCTGTTGTTCTCTTCAAAAAAAAAATTTCATAATTACAAGTTTGCAATTGAGGAGCTTTACAATTGGACAGCCTCCTTTCCCACTATGGCTCCTACTGTTTTCCCTTTCAGTACACTCAGGCTTGTTGTTGCTGTTCCCTGGTGGCTCAGCAATAAAGAATCCACCTGCCACTGCAAGACACAAAGGTTTCGATCCCTGGGTTGGGAAGATCCTTGGAGAAGACAACATCAACCCGCTCTAGTATTCTTGCCTGGATAATACCATGGATGGAGGAGCCTGGTGGGCTACAGTCCATGGGACTGCAAGAGTACGACACAGCTTCGTGACTAAACCGCCACCACATGCTCAGGCCAAAGAAAATAATTTTTCTAATTTTTAAAACATTTCATACACCTGCTCATAGGATTCAGTACTCCGGGAAAGTCTCTCGTGACCTTCTTCTCCTAGTTAATTAGTCCCCATGTTTTCAGATCTTTTGTCTTTTCAGATCCATCTATTTATCCAGAGGACCCTACAGCATTGATACATTCACAAAGCATGCTACAATGACTTGGTATCCATCATCAAATAATTGTTATTCAGATTGTTTTTCCTCTCAAATTCCCAAAGTATTTATGTCTACCATATAAAGAGATTTGCTGCATCATCCTGCAGTTTGGGTTTTTTTGGTTTGGTTGGTTTTTGAAATGTCAATTTGTATGGCAAAGCCATGATGCTTCCCTGGTAGCATGAAATCCTTCCTCTGAACTCCAAGTTTATAAAATATGTCACTTTCAGTTGTATGCTGTAGTCATTTATACATTTTTATTCCCCATGCATTAGAAAATTCTTGAAGAAAGTTAAATCAGAAATTCTGATTTAACTTTTAAATCCTCCATAATGGCCCCAATGAAATGATGTACTACATAGAAATCAAATAGTGCTTCATTAAATTTCTAAAATAATCACCTGCTACATAATAAATAAATTATCAAAATTATATCCTTGCAAAGGTGCATGACAAAAAAACATATGTTTCTTTCATTCATCTATTTGTTAATTCTACATGTGGGCTTCCCTGGTGGCTCAGATGGTAAACAATCTGCCTGCAGTGCAGGAGACCTGGGTTCAAGCCCTGGGTAGGGAAGATCCCCTGGAGAAGGGAATGGTTACCCACTCCAGTATTCTTATCTGGAGAATACCATGAACAGAGGAGCTTAGCAGGCTACAGTCCATGAGATCACAAAAAGTTGGACACAACTGAACAACTAATGCACATACACACATATGTTTTGAGGGTGGAGCTTTGAACAATACATATGCTGGCCTCAAAAGGCCACAGTCCAGAAGGAAAGACAGAAAGTAAGTTCAATAAGTTGCAGTCTATATTATGATACTGAAAGAAATGAAATCAAATTCTGTCAGAAAGCAAAGCATTTATCCCCCGAGACTGCTCACAAATATAAAAGTACCTAAATTATGATACATCTTAAATCAGAAAAACATGAAATATCTTTTTTCTAAGAATTATTCATCATAATATTCTAATTCAATATATAAGCAGAGACTGTTCTTTCTCATCTTTGTCACCCTCTGTGAGATGAATATATTAACCCATTACTCACCTTTTGAAAATGCATTTATGCAAAAATATGATGTCATTTTTCACGTGTTTGCATTTTGTTTATTGATTATATTTTCATTATATTTACATTAATTAGATTCAATACCCTTTGGGAACTTCTGCAAGTAACGTCAAGAAGTTTTGGTATGTAGATTTTCTTAAAATGTCTAAATGGCTTGATTTCTTGTTTTGTTGAAATCATTTTTCTTTCCAAAAAGAAACTTAAGGGGTCTTGAAACATGTATTTCAGTGTTCAGCCTCCATGCACACATTTAAGTGCACCCTCTAACTCATTTAGAGGGAGACTAAAAGCTAAAGATAACTTTAAAGAGACATCAAGAATGTTAGCTGGGCCCTTCGTAAGTCATCCAGAGCAACATCCAAAACACCCCAGTTTTATACAATGCAATACTCAGTTGATAGGGAAAGCTACCCTAACAAAGATAAAGCAAAACTCAACAACTCAACCAACTGAGATATTCACTTATCTCCCACTTAACAAACTGGAGATGGGCAGCCAGTCTAGAATCCTGTCCTATAACATTATCCAGAGATCCTAGCATTTATTATATTGTTCCATGATCTTATCATACCAACAATCCAGCCAGGAAGAGGAAAGGGAGAAACTGAAGGACAAGCAACGGTCTCATCAAATTATGATGTAGCATTCAAACACATTACCCCCAACTGTATGCTCTGATAATTACAAGCCAGGTGGCTGCATCTAGCTGCAAAGAGAGCTGGGAAAAGGACTTAGCAAAAAGTCAGATACTCCATTAATAAAAGCAAGGAAAGGCTGGTGGTTTCTGTGAGGCAACACATGTGCAGACTTTGCCACACAAACTGACATTTCAAAAAACAAACAAAACAACCCCAAACTGCAGGAAGTTATAGCAAAGCTCTTTACATGGTAAACATAAATACTTTGGGAACACGAGAGAAAAAACAATCATAATAATAATTATAAGATGATGGACGCCAAAGCTACTGATTTTCACTGGGGAAAAAGAAGTACAAGTCACTGTAGCGTGTTTTGTGAAGATATCAAAGCAGTAGGGCCCTCTGGATAAAAAGATTTATACTACCATGAGTAAGTAGAACTCTTGCTTTTTCCATGATCCAGTGGATGTTGGCAATTTGATCTCTGGTTCTTCTACCTTTTCTAAAACCAGCTTGAACATCAGGAAGTTCACGGTTCATGTATTGCTGCAGCCTGGCTTGGAGAATTTTGAGCATTACTTTACTAGCATGCTAGATGAGTGCAATTGTGTGGTAGTTTGAGCATTCTTTGGCATTGCCTTTCTTTGGGATTGGAAGGAAAACTGACCTTTTCCAGTCCTGTGGCCATTTCTGAGTTTTCCAAATTTGCTGGCATATTGAGTGCAGCACTTTCACAGCATCATCTTTCAGGATTTGAAATAGCTCAACTGTAATACCATCACCTCCACTAGCTTTGATTGTAGTGATGCTTTCTAAGGCCCACTTGACTTCACATTCCAGGATGTCTGGCTCTAGATGAGTGATCACATCATTGTGATTATCTGGGTCATGAAGATCTTTTTTATACAGTTCCTCTGTGTATTCTTGCCACCTCTTCTTAATATCTTCTGCTTCTGTTAGGTCCATACCATTTCTGTCCTTTATCGAGCCCATAACCTTTGACTGTGTGGATCACAATAAATTGTGGAAAATTCTTCAAGAGATGGGAATACCAGACCTGACTTGCCTCTTGAGAAATCTGTATGCAGATCAGGAAGCAACAGTTAGAACTGGACATGGAACAACAGACTGGTTTCAAATAGGAAAAGGAGTACATCAAGGCTATATATTGTCACCTTGCTTATTTAACTTATATGCAGAGTACATCATGAGAAACATTGGACTGGAAGAAACACAAGCTGGGATCAAGATTGGTGGGAGAAATATCAATCACCTCAGATATGCAGATGACACCACCCTTATGGCAGAAAGTGAAGAGGAGCTAAAAA
>SJYV01005435.1:0-59760 GCA_006410875.1 Neotragus pygmaeus | reverse complement strand
ACCTCCATCGAGTCAATGATGCCATCCAGCCATCTCATTCTCAGTCATCCCCTTCTTCTCCTGCCCCTAATCCCTCCCAGCATCAGAGTCTTTTCCAATGTGTGAACTCTTTGCATGTGGTGGCCAAAGTATTAGAGTTCCAGCTTTAGCATCACTCCTTCCAAAGAAATCCCAGGGCTGATCTCCTTCCGAATGGACTGGTTCAATCTCCTTGTAGTCCAAGGGACTCTCAAGTGTCTTCTCCAACACCACAATTCGAAAGCATCAATTCTTCGATGCTCAGCCTTCTTTCCAGTCCAACTCTCACATCCATACATTACCACTGGAAAAACCATAGTTTTGACTAGATGGACCTTAGTCAGCAAAGTAATGAGTCTGTTTTTAATATACTATCTAGATCAATCATGTCCCTCTGCATGTACCTCTGCAGTCTGCACACTCTTGAGTAAGTGCACTGCAACTCCTGAGACAACACTCTGAAGCACATGTAGAGCAGGTAGGCTGAATCTGCTGAACTTAACTCTTCAGCATGCATCTCAACAGTGAAACACACTTTAAGCATACCCCTGTTAATTCAGACCCATGATCTACAGCAGGCATGCTTCAAATANCATGCTGGGAGGGATTGGGGGCAGGAGGAGAAGGGGACGACCGAGGATGAGATGGCTAGATGGCATCACTGACTCTATGGACGTGAGTCTGAGTGAACTCCGAGAGATGGTGATGAACAGGGAGGCCTGGTGTGCTGCGATTCATGGAGTCGCAAAGAGTCGGACACCACTGAGCGACTGAACTGAACTGAACTGATGGACCAACTAAGTCCACATTCCCCAACTACTGAGCTTGAGATCTAGAGCCCAAGGGCCACAACAATAGAAGTCTCTGCAGTGAGAAGTCTGAGCACCACAAAGAAGATAACCCCTGACTGCCACAACTAGAGGAAGCCTTCGTGCAGCAACAAAGACCCGGAGCAGCCATAAATTAATATGGAAATTAGTTAATTTAAGAAAGAAACACATTACTGCTGTGTTAAACAGTAACAGCCAACCAAATTAATATTATCGAGAAATGTCTCAAAACCCATTCTTAAATAGAATGGAGAAAGTGTATGTAAATAATAACCAGTACACATTTCAATTCAAAAGTTTTCCAGTAAAGTTCAAGGACAAACATTTTGCATATTTAAATTGTTTCCCAGTCGCTCAATCATGTCCAACTCTTTGTGACCCCATGGACTACAGCACACCAGGCTTCTCAGTCCTTCACTGTCTCCCAGAGTTTGCTCAAACTCATGTCCATTGAGTCAATTATGCCATCCAACCACCTCCTCTGTCGTTCCCTCTCCTCCTGCCTTCAATCTTTCCCAGCATCAGAGTCTTTTCCAATGAATTAGCTCTTCCCATCAGGTGGCCAGAGTATTGGAGCTTCAGCTTCAGCATCAGTCCTTCCAATGAATATTCAGGGTTTGCTTCCTTTAGGATGGACTGGTTTGATCTCCTTGCAGTCCAAGGGACTCTCAAGAGTCTTCTGCAGCACCATAGTTTGAAAGTATCAATTCTCTGGGACTCAGCCTTCTTTATGGTCCAACTCTCACTTCCATGTATGACTAGNGGTTTGCTTCCTTTAGGATGGACTGGTTTGATCTCCTTGCAGTCCAAGGGACTCTCAAGAGTCTTCTGCAGCACCATAGTTTGAAAGTATCAATTCTCTGGGACTCAGCCTTCTTTATGGTCCAACTCTCACTTCCATGTATGACTAGTGGAAGACCCATAGTTTTGACTATATGGACCTCTGTCAGCATAATGACGTCTCTGCTCTTTAATACACTGTCTGTTGTTAACACCGGCTTCCTCAATTGCTCAGCGGGTAAAGAGTCTGCCTGCCAATGTAGGAGATGCAAGAGAGGCGGGTTTGATCCCTGGGTTGGGAAGATTTCCTGGAGAAGGAATCTGCAACTCACTTCAGTATTCTTGCCTGAAAAATCCCAGGGACAGAGGAGCCTGGCAGGTTGAAAATAGTCTAAGCTTGCAGCACACACATTTGACTTCCTCAAGATAAAATATAGGATCACTACCTGTTTGAAATTAATGATGATTTATTTGGCTTACCATTCACTGGTCTTCCTCTGATTCCTCCAGGACTTAAAGGTTTCCTCTGAGATGTTCTTACACACTGGCCTTTCTGAACAGTGGCATGCCTTTTCAGACATCATGAGCAACCAAGACAAAAATCCACAAGGATAGAAGAATTTTCTTTCAACAAAGCTGAGGATCTTCTATCATTGTCCTTATCCCCAATGATCCTATATTATTATCTTTGATCTCTTAATTATCCTTTTCTAATAAACTATCCATAATTTGTTTAAAATGATAATGTTGGATAAGGCAGGGAACTAGGGAACTAGTAATTCTGACCACTTATAATGTTAAAGGTTGGCATATTTTACAGATCATTTTAAATTTCACTACATCTTGCCAAGGTGGGTATATTAGCATTCCTCCTTAAGAGTTGAGAAAATCAAAGCTCCGCTTGCTGAATTTAAACAGAAACTAATTGGTAGAGCTGCAATTCTTGATACAAATTCGTGCAAGTAAAAGAAAAGCAGGAGAGACAACTATATAAATTCAAGTTTTATTTAACATCCTCTTTACTACTTGCTGGATTTCTTCAATTCTGCATCTTTCAACTATAAGCCCTTCATGAGCAGACCAGAANCTGAAGCTGAAGCTCCAATTCTTTGGCCGCCTTATGCAAAGAACTGACTTATTGGAAAAGACCCTAATGCTGGGAAAGATTGAAGGCAGGAAGAGAAGGGGATGACAGAGGATGAGATGGTTGAATGGCATCACCGACTCAATGGACATGAGTTTGAGCAAGCTCCGGGAGTTGTTGATCACAGAGCCTGGCATGCTACAGTCCATGGGGTCACAAACAGTCAGGCATGGCTAAGCAACTGACTGAATCTGCAGAGACTACCATCAGGATAAAAGTCTAGAGATACATGGTTTTCCAAGTAGAGAAAATAGAAGATAAAAATAAATTCTCAAAAATACCAGCAGGGAATAAGAGACAGATATATTTTGCATGCTACTGCTACTGCTAAGTCACTTCAGTCATGTCCAACTCTGTGACCCCATAGATGGCAGCTCACCAAGCCCCCCTGTCCCTGGGGTTCTCCAGGCAAGAACATTGGAGTGGGTTGCCATTTCCTTCTCCAATGCATGAAAGTGAAAAGTGAAAGTGAAGTCACTCAGTTGTGTCTGACTCTTAGCAACCCCATGGACTGCAGCCGACCAGGCTCCTCCGCCCATGGGGTTTTCCAGGCAAGAGCACTTGAGTGGGATGCCATTGCCTTCTCTGACATTTTGCTTGTAGATGACCAAATATGAGAATTTCATCTAATTTTTTCTCATAGAAATCAGGCAAGCAAAAAGAAAGCAGAGTGAAATATTTAAAGTACTTAGAGATAAAACAGCAACATAAACCCAGAATTCTGTATGCAATATAATTGTTCTTAATTATCCTTTAAAAGTGAGGGGAAAATAAAGGCTTTCTCTGCAAAAAAAAAAAAAAAAAATTGAAGGAATTTGCTGCTGGTAGATCTGTCTTGCAAAAAAATGTTGAAAGAAATTCCTCAGAGAAAAGGAAAATTATATAAATCAAAAACTTGGATCTACATAAAGAAAGGAAAAAAAATCTGAGAAAGAATAAACAAAAGTAAAATAAAAGCTTTCATTTTTTCAATCCTAATTGAACCANAGGAACTTCTAAACAACTTCCCAAAATGGTTTTAACAATTTATAGCCCCATCAGAGCTGTGCGAGGGACCCTGTTGCTGCACAGGCTTGCCTACCATTAGTATCATCATTTCTTTTTTAAACTTTTAGACATTGTGGTGGGTGTTTAATAATTTGAATTCTTATTTCTCTGATGACTCAAATTGGTAGGCATCTTTTCTTTAGTATATTAACCATTAGGACAACCTCTATTATGAAATGTGCTTGCTTAACCATTTGTCTGTTTTTGTGTTTTTTTCAGTTGGGCTAAATGTCTTTTTTTTTAATTTATTTATAAGAATTCCTTATAAGTTCTGCATGCACATCTTCTGTCAGATTATATACTTCCCATATTGTCTTCCACTCTGTGGCTTGTATTTTCTCTGACTCAAAGGGTTTATTTAAAACACACACACAACTATCTTATACATAGGAAGAAGAGAGCAAAGATCTTCTCTACACGGTATCAGATAACCACAGGTAAGAAAATCATGTTAAGACCCTGATATAAAATAGGAGCTCAATAAGTATGTGCTGAATTAATTAATAAATGATGGCATACATTGCCATTCTGCTCAATAAAATCTTTATCAAAATATCAGCTCGATATTTTTATTCAATATAGTAATGGGAGTTTTCTAGGAGAAAAATATCAAAATTTTTGAAATATCTCACAGGTTTGTACATTTTGCACCAACCACAGAAGAGAAGCATAAATTACTATTCTTGAAAATTATGAAGAACTGTAATATTTTTTGAAATTCTTAATCCAAGCAAAGCTACCATATATTGTTTTACTTTAACTTTACATCTAACTCAAAAAGATCTATTAAAGGAAAGAAACATGGAGAGGATAAAACACTCAGTAACAGAAAAATGAAGTGGATAAACAATTATATTTCATTGGAAAACTTGAGAATTGGACTATTTCATGTTGAGTGAATATTCACAATCATGTTTCACAGAAATGATGACTCCTCAACTACCATACAACATTTATAATAAAAAATAAAGCTTATTTGCAAACTACCTAGGACAATGTTCCTGGTTTGGTTTTTAAATACGTTTCCTGAAATCTCAATAAAAATCTCTGAGCATGAATGTGAATAAAACACTGACACTATGTATATGAACAGCTGTTCCTGTACTTTGACAATTGCTTGGTTGGAGCAATATACATAAATCTATACAAACAAAGCAAGCATTTTAAAAAGTCATTTTGATTTTGTGAATACTTCCTATAGCTCTTAAATATTTCAAAATTTGCAATCAATTAGGGAATCTATTAACATTTCCTACTGTCAACTCTATCACGTCATAAATATATATTACTTCTCAAGGTGAAATAATAAAAAGAACCATTTACAGAATGATACATTCCTTTGAAGTCAAGCCTTTGAACAGTGGCATAAAACAAGTGCATCTGCAATCATTTCACTAATATGGTCAACCACTGACATCTATTGGCAAAAATAAGCAGACGATTCTTGGTTAACTTATAAAAAGTGAAAGAAAGTGAAAGTCATTCAGTCATATCCTGGACTCTTTGTGACCCCATGGACTATACAGAGTCCACGGAATTCTCCAGGCCAGAATACTGGAGTGGGTAGCCTTTCCCTTCCCCAGTGGACCTCCCCAACCCAGGGGTCAAACGAGATCCTACATTGCAGGTGCATTCTTTACCAGCTGACTCACAGCTTATGAACCAGAGAGAATTTTTTGATGGCTCTAGTTTAAATATTAAGAGTTTATTTAGAAATTAGTGTTTAGCTATGATTTTAGTTAAATTATGTAAGGGTATGTCTATTTAAAATATATGGCCCCAAATACTGAAGCTGTATTAGAAGTGACTAAAATATTTTTATTTTCTTCCCTCATAACATTACAAAATTAGAACACCAATTTTGTCATAAAAAAGATCAAGTATGTGTGGATTGAGAACAAATTTCAAGTTTGGAAAACTACTTTCTAATATGCTGAAAGTTTAGTTAAGCTCATCAAATACATGGTATTCTTAACTCTTAAGAAAAAAGTGTTTTCTTAAATTGTCAAGCAAGTCAGATCATAGTTTCATTTTTCTGTACTTTTCTGTGGGATTTTCTTCATCCCATCCTTCTCTCTACCCTCCTTCTCCCACTACATACCATTTCCTTGACTCTCCCAGCTACCCCTCCCAATATCCTGTAACTCCAAGACAGTGGTATTTTATCAAGATGCCATGACATTAGCAAGCATCAGAGCATAGCATCATTCACCTCTATACCCAACAAAAATAATTTCAACATCTCTACATACTATAAACTGTTTTAGCTTTGGGGATTCAAAAGTAAACAATACAGACACAAAACCCTGTTTACCTAGAGTTTTCCATTCAAGTAGTGAGAGAGAGAGAAAAGTGGGTTATTGTTCCCTGCTCCAGGGGATTTTCCTGACCATGGGATTTAACTTGCGTCTCCTGCACTGGCAGGTGGATTCGAAAAGTGAGCCACCCGGGAAGGCCTCGCTTGACATTTGAGTAAATCAGGTGAGGCTGTCATAAGTGACAAGAGATGCAGGGGAGGAATGCCCAGGAAGAGGGAGATGAAGCTGGGAAGAAGGAGGCTTGGGAAAGTACAAGAGCAGCAACTAGACTCATGTCACTGGGCTGTGGGGTGGGAGGCTGGAACCAAAGGTGGTATAATAGGAGCTGATGTCAAAGAGGTGACCGGGGACCAATTCCAAGGGAAATTTCCACTCACTCTGGGGCAGGGCTGTACCCTTGAGGGGGATGGGAAGTCACAGGAAGGGCTGGGTGGAGGAGTAACATGATTTGACTTACTTGTAAATAATTTAGCAAGTATTTTATTTAAAAAACAGAAATAAACAGTGAAAACTGATATGAATCCATCTCACAAAATATTCTCCAAGGTGGTCTTCTTACAGAGTACTTAGTGAGAAATGACAAATTTCAGAAAAAAAAATGTGAATGTTTTAGAGTCATAGAGAATTCCAAATCAGATAGAGTATGTGAAATACAAAAAGGCAAATTTCTCTTTTTTTCAGGAAAAATATTTCCTTTAAGAAAATAGTTTAAGCTATTTACATGAAAAAACATCAGTAAAAAAATGGGAATTTTATCTGTTTAGTATTTCTAAAAAATTTTTCAGTAAAATCTCACCACGCATCCAAGCATCCCCCAAACTTGATCACCCCTCACTACCTCCATTGTTGCCACCTTTGTTCAAGCCACCATTATTTCTCACCTGAAATGGTTCAGTAGACTTTTACTGCCCTGTATACCCCATCTCCAGCTTTCCATTACAGATCATATTAAAACATATTAATAACTTTGATATCCCTCGTATGTCTTCCCACCTTATCAGAGAATGGTAGGGAGACAAAAGAAAAGAAAAAGGATCCCAGGTTGTCAGATTGAGAAGAGGCTATAGGGGTGAAAGAGATAAGGGTGGAATCCTTGGGAGGGATTGTTATTTGATCAGTGTGGTGACCAAGTAAAAATCAGGGTAAGGGGGTGGATACATCCTGAAAGTAGAATCAAAACAATTTGGCACCTAAATGGAAGAAGGGTGTGAAAGAAAAATACAAGGGGGCTTCCTGGAGGCTCAGTGGCAAAGAATCTGCTTGCCAATGTAGGAGACACAAGTTCAACCCTGGGCCAGGAAGATCCCACGTGCCACAGAGCAACTAAGCCCGTGTTTCACAACTATTGACCCTGTGCTCTAGAGGCTCCCCACCCTGAAGCCTGGGGGCCCTAGAGTCCATGCTCTGCAATAAGAGAAGCTCCCACAATGAGAAGCCCTCACACTGCAACTGGAGTAGTCCCTGCTCGCTGCAACTAGAGAAAAGCCTGAACAGCCAAAATAAATAAATAAAATGTTTAAAAAAAGAATATAAGGAAAAGTGTATAAACGAGGTCAAAATTACTTCTTCTCCACAATGCCCAGGGGAAAAAAAAAAACCCTGATGAGATAGCTAGAGATTATTCTTTCCTATTTGCACTTAAATACGTAATAGATTGGAATAATAAAGAATCTGATAACACCCAGAAATCAAGGACATTGAATTACTTCTTTCATAAGATTTATATTAGGTGCAAATGAAAAATCTATTATTATCTCTCCAAGTATTTATCAGATGTATAACAAAACACAAGATTTCAGTGTTTGACAATCTCTCCAAGTATTTATCAGATGTATAACAAAACACAAGATTTCAATGTTTGATAATATTATAGTATTGAACTGTTCCCTGGAAGCATTTTACTAAATGTTTTCCAAATGCTCCTTCCTCAAGTCCTAAGACATTTACTATTAGAACCTCAGTTCCATTTAACTATAACATTCCCATTAATAATACATTTCAGGAGAAAGCAAATATGGTTGCCTAATTAATCAAAGCAGCAATATTATATCCAGATTCAGATCATGAAGGGAGTAGAGACGTTTCATGATAACACAATTCAATTCAACAGACTTTGCAATTTGGACACTTGATTTATTTCACAGGCATTCTGTTGGCCAAGTTACCTTGTAGCCACCCCTGCACCAATTATAATATCCGGACATGCAATCAACCACTCCACAGGAGATCCTCTGGGTGGTACAATTCTAATTTCCTTGTATTTCCTCCAACTCATTTTGTATATCTAAAAGTGCCCATAAATCCTCTTGCAAGCTTTTATTCTTTCTATCCACTACACTCAGACCTTCTTTTAGGAAAGTTCTATAAAAATTTCATTCTCCAAACCATTTCCCTGAAGTTTTTTGCAAAATAATTTTTACTGAAATATATACTTCTTTACCATTTCTCTTGTACTTTTTCTTTTACAACATTGCTTCCTTCAACATTTATCCCAAATTCACTGTGCTCTTTTTGATCACTGTATTCATTTTAACTTCATGCACTTAAATTATTCAGTTCTAAGTTATCATGGAGATAAAATCCTGTAAAAATAAAATCTATTATTGCACAAGTATAACTCAAAATGAAGATAGTTCTGCTTAAAACTGTGCTTTGTGTGTGTATAAGGGTGTGTGGGTTCTTTTAAGGAGATTTAAAATGTTCTTCTTTTCTTGAATCTGACCTTCTTGTTTCAAAATCTTTTGCTTCTCGCTGAATTGTGAATGTGCCCTTTCCCTGTGTCTGAAATCTTTCAACCTTCACCATTCATTCTAAGAATCAGTAATATGTTATGTTTTTATAGAACCTTTCTTCCAGGGAACAGAGAGTGTTTCATATATATTACCACATTCATCCTTGAAATTTCTCTCGCAACACCCATAGCCCTAGCTAAACTATGCTTTGGTTGAAAGCTCAATCCGTATCTTTAGTTCTTCCTTCCTTGACTGCCTTTTGTATCAACTCTGTAAATCACATTTTCAGAATCCTGCATCTGTACAAAATAAGCATAATTCTACCACTCAATGACTTTTCTTTCTACTTTTGTTCTTGGAATTCACCATCTTTATTTCAGAATTTTATCACAATCTACCTGGACAGCCTTAGGGTTATTAAAGTTTAGCTACTTCTCTTTGGAATTTCTCCCACATGAGAGTGAAATAACTCGACTTGGTAACATGTTGTACCACTTTTTTCTCTACCATGTCACTTATCTTTGTTCTTTATTATAGTCATGTCCCTTTTAAATTTATTTTCCTTTTCTCCTCATGATTAAAAATCACATTTTGATGTTTATATAAGTACCAAATGTGTGTTTTGAAGTGCTGATCTCTCAATAGTAATAGATAACATTTGTTAGTGTCTACCATGAAGCAGTTGCTTTTATAAATGCTCAGTTCAGTTGCCTCATTTAATCATCTGTTGTCAGTTCAGTCGCTAAGTCGTGTCTGACTCTCTGTGACCCTGTGGTTTCATGGAGTTCTCTCAGCAAGAATGCTGGAGTGGTCTGCCATTCCCTCCTCCAGTGGACCACGTGTTGTCAGAGCTCTTCACTATGAGCTGTCCATCTTGGGTGACCCTGCCTGGCATGGCTCATAGCTTCAATGAGTTAAGCAAGCCACTTCGCCATGACAAGGTTGTGACCCATGAAGGGCATTTAATCCTCAGTACAGGAATAAAAGCTCAATCTCATTTTCTATATGCTAGAAATAGAAAAACTAGGTTTTCAAAGTTTAAATAACATGCCCAAGGATGAACAGAAAGTAGCTGAACATGGAAGTAGCCTAAATGCATGTTACCCTACATGATCTCATCACAATTATCTTATATCGAATTTTTAAAGTAGTATTTTGTTTTAAATACTCAGAACCCATCACTTATCTACAAAAATTGTAGTTCATTGATCCCATGAAGAAGGGCATGGCAAGCCGCTCCAGTATTCTTGCTTGGAGAATCCCATAGACAGAGGAGCCTGGAGGACTATAGTCCATAGAGTTGCAAAGAGTCCGACATGACTGAAGCGACTTATCATGTACGTATGGTTTCAAACTGGTTCAGAAAATCAGTCTGAAATCTGACCATTTACTTAAACAAGATTACAAGTACTCAAATGTAAAAGGTTTCTCAGAGTTATTAATAAAATAAGCTATCATCTATTGTTGTTATTCAGTTGCTAAGTCCTGTCTGACTCTTTGCAACCCCATGGACTCCAGCATGTCAGGCTCCCCTGTCTTTCATTATCTCCTAGAGTTTGCTCAAATTCATGTCCGTTGAGTCAGTGATGCTCTCTAACCATCTCATCCACCGCCACCCTCTACCACTTTTGCCCTCAATCTTTCCCAGCATCAGGGTCTTTTCCAATGAGTCAGTTCTTCACATCAAATGGCCAAAGTATTGGAGCTTCAGCTTCAGCATCAGTCCTTCCAATGAACATTCAGGGTTGATTTCCTTTAGGATTGACTGGCTTGATCTCCCTGCAGTCCAAGAGTCTCTCAAGAGTCTTCTCCAGCTCCAAAATTTCAAAGCATCAACTCTTCAGTACTCAGTCTTCTTTATGGTCCAACTCTTAAATCTGTACATGACTACTGGAAATACCACAGCTGTGACTATATGGACCTTTGTTGACAAACCGATATCTCTGCTTTCTAATACACTGTCAGTCAAACTGAAAAAAACTAATTATCTTCAATGTGCATTTTTAAATAAAACCATTAGCCAGAACTTAATAGGAAAGTGATATTGTACAGAGGATATATTCCTTATTTTTATGCCCTGAGCTGCCCAGTCTTTTGTTCTGTTTTTCTTAATGAAATGGCCTACTTCTATTAGTAGAAACTATCCGGTTACAGATGGCCTACTTCATTACATGACATTATATTGACTTTTCCCTTTGATTTTTGAATTCTGAGGACTTACTCAGCATTTCTATGTGAAGTGGTTTCTACTCAGGAAGCTCATTTCTCTTCAGTCACTTTATATAAGCACTCAGGGACAAAAAACCATGTTAAATGCTCAGATACTAAACAAAAGCAAAAATAATCTAATATTAAGGATTATTTGGGTAAAGCTAATGCTTATGCTAAATATTTACCTTTACAGATTTATCACATTTCAAATACTGCACTCATAAGGTATATTTAACAGAGTAAAGTAAAATACCAAGTGAATTACCAAGTAAAGGAACATATTTCCCTACCTAATGTAATACCAAGATGATATTACCAAATTTGAGGGTATGTGAGACATAGAACAAAAAATCAATTACTTGAGCTAAAACCCCAAAAGGTTAAGAGTAAAAATGTGACAAAATAATTTATTTAACTTTTTACATAATGTCAGTGTTACAGCATGGAAGATAAACCATATTCCATGAACTAACCTTTAGTGCCTTCAAATTCTTGAAGAGCGTGAGCATTAAAAATGATGCAACAGCTCCATCACTGCAGCAGCTGATGTTTTACTGACTACAAGATAGAAGCAAAAATCTGGGCAGATGCAGAGGCTAGTTCTTCTTCTCTCAACACTTCATGTATGTCTCTCCCATTTAGGGCTTATTCCTTTAAAAAACCACCATGTGTGACCATTTCCCTTCAAGTGTTAACAATAAAGATGGTGTTTATGCATTAAAAGATATTTCCCAATTAGTTGAAATCATAAAAATAGTTATATAGCTTTCAAGTATTTTAGATGTCTTTCAGATAAGCTTTGAATTATGAACTAAAGGCTATGGGCCATTAAAATAAAAGATAATTTTCCTATGAAAATGTTTATACCATATGAAAGCCATGCAAATGCTGCTTTGGGAAAAAAATTTTAAACTTTTTTTTTTTTCTCAAATGAAGCCCTTTCCTCAGAGCACAGTTTCAAAGCTGAGATTTACATATTTTGACTGAAAAAATAATTTACATATCACACGGTAAGTGACTTCACAATGTGAAGATTTTAGGACGCTGACACTACAGGTGCCAGGCTATTGAAAAAAGAGACTCAGATAGTTGAGACTGCTGTAGAACTTGATTTATAATATGCTTAGTAGATATGTCACCCAAATCCTTCAAATTGAAACTAAAATCTAAATATCTTGAGTATGGAATGGATTCAGTGGTATTTATATATTAAACTTGACCACAAAAATAATGCAGTTAGATGAAGATTGTGTAGGAAAGAAAAATCTATGATAGGGAATATTTCAATATAGAAAGGTTTCTACTTGGAAAAAAATTCTTCTAAAAGAAGTACAGGTTTTCCCATCGATAGTGTCAATCAAGAAAGAATCAAGACAGCAAGGACGACGACGGTTTTCCCTGCATTGCACTTGTGAGTATAGAGATTTAATGTTTGTTATATCAATGAATGTGCTATAAAGATTAAAATGATGACACCTGAAGATACAAATGCCAAATATTAGACTCTATTCATCAAACTCAGCAAGTTTAGAATCATAAAATGGAAAACTTTTACTAGCTTTTCATTTGGTAACATTTGCACAAAATAATATATTGTCACAGACTGTCAGAGAACTGACACTCTGCCAAATAGTCTTTGATTCAAGTTTGTAAAAGAGTAAGATGAACTAAGGAGCTGAGACTCCATTGGGAGGGGGAGAAAGAGACAAAACACAGGCTCATAGAACCCACAGAATTTTGAACTAGAGGAAAAGCTTAAAAAAAAAAAAACACCACACCTCTCATCCTGTTTTTCTATCTATTTGGCAAAGCAACTACAGCAAGTGATAATAAGACCTTAGTCAAGGGCACAGTTAGTAGGTGGCTAATTACCATCTTATCAAGCAATATATTATATAAATGCAGAAAATGTGATGGTATATGTAGCAAGCAAAAGTAAATTAAATATAAAATTACCCTTCCTATATCCGCATTTATATAGAATTAAACAACTTTGGCAGAACTTAAAAGGATAGAAGTACTACTTTTACAATGTTTAAAGCTTAAGAGATATATTTAAATCAGATTTTCACTGTTCTTCAAGTTTTATTTTCAAAATCATTTTGAAAACTGAATCCTCATACCATTCTAAATAAAAGTATAAGTCCTTTGAAATACTACATTCTTTAAAAACAGTTTATATACTCAATTTGCAATTTTGTCAGATTCTGGTATTTAGTATGTACGTTCCAAATTCAAGGAGTGGTGATATCATATTTATACATTTACTATTACATGTACCAACTAGTATGTATGTCCATACAGCTATGTATTAGTGATTTGGAGCATGCGCTAAAATTTATAACATCAAATGCTGACAGCTGTTCCCCTTTTTTTCTAATATGTATACCATAAAATGTTAATAAACATTAATGTCTTCACCATATATCTGTATTTTAAAGAAATCAAGGCCTTGCTATTTCTAGACACTATCAAAATATTGCATTATCTAAAAATCACAGTCATTAAACTTAGAAATGTCAAGTATGCCTCTGGGTTTGTTAAGGGGACACTACAGTTTTCCATTTGATTTGAAAATAATTCAAGCAGCCACAGCATCCTTGGAGTAACACTATTAATTACTTCTGCTAATTACCTCTGAGCCCAGTGAACACTTTGTGGAGAAGAAGCAAAGTAGTCTCCCATGTGGTTCGATTCAAGGGACATCACAGAATCTCACCCCACCAGCCTGCCTCTGACTTCGCCCCTCCCTGGGGCTGGACTCTATACAGTTGCAAAGTCTGCCGGAACTTTGTGCTGAGCTCAACTCCTCTGCCCTGGTCCTTCTGCCACACTGTTCTTCTGGGACTAGTCTTCTAGGAGAAATAAGGGGAGAAAGATTTCTAACAGAAGAGAAATCCTGTGCCAAACTTGATTTACTTCTTAATTTTAGCTACGTTAGTTCTTTCTTTATTGATGGGATTTATCATTCGGGTGACACTCTATGACCTAAACTGATATTGATTCATCACCACACTCATCACCACTCAAGCTTAGGAGAAAAACTATCTCTGAAAAAGAGAAAGTTTTCTTCAATAATTTTCAGGAATTTTCAAAATCTTCCTTCCAACAACTAATACAAGTCCTTCATAACTCCTGGCTGTAATAAAGACCTACGGGTCACTTTCAGTGGGAGGAAAATGTAACAGAAACCATGTTCTAACATCATCTGGGTGTCCATCTGGACGCCAATAAAGAGAGGACGGTGAGGTTCAAACCGCCCTAAGCATGCAACCGGCTTTGTAATATGAGATCCCATTTCCAACTCTAATCAAGTTAGTTTTGAAGTGATTGTTTTCCAGGAAAATTCATTTCCCATTAATTTTAAAAACACATTTTCTATTCTTGCTGCCTCCTAAAGGTTATTTAAAAATAAGAAAATGACAAGTATATAGACTTTGGTATTTGGAAAGAATTTCACACAAATCTTGGCTAAGGTTGTCTACAATTTGCCAAAATGAGATCAACACTTGGGTCATCAAGCAAACTGGCTTCAGTCTTTTTATTTTTTATAAAGAACAGATTCATTACAATAAGACCTTGTGGTTCAGTAAGAAAAACAGGAGCTTTGTGGGGTCAACCAATATTGACTGAACTCTGACTCTATTGATAATCAATGGTAAAAATTCAGGTTGTTTTTTGGATTTGATGAAGAAAGATCATTTTAGTTACTTCACAGGGCAGCTAAGTGGATAAAGTTGATTACTGAACATGAAATTTCTGCTATAATGCCTGACACACAGTAGGCATTTAATAACTGGCAGTTCCCTTTCTACTTCAGCTTTGACTAGTCCTATAAAAATTAATATTTTCAACTCATTACATACTGTGTGCCTCATTATAAATGCTAATAGAGTTCAGATTCATGGGTGGATCAGTGAATTATTCTGCTTAAGCTACGTCCAAAGGTCAAGCTGAGGTTCACAGAGTCCTTCTAGATATGGCCTTTTGGAATAAATTACACAAGCGGACTACCCAATCAGACCAGTGCCCAGGGAAAGCTAACAGTGCTGCTGGAAACTGGGTGCAGAGTGCCTGAGTTCTAATCCCTGCCATCCAGTGCTGGGAGGATTACTCAACTCCCCATGCCTCAGTTTCCTCATCTAAAAAAATGGTAATGAAGGTCAGAGGAGGATGTTCGGTGGGGCTCAACCCATGGTTGCTGGGAAGTGGAGCATTTGAGTATAGGGCAGACGCAGGGGCAAATGAATGGAGTCCACTACAGCAAAGGATACATAGCAACACAGCTGAATCTTCTTTTTTTAAAAGCATAATGCTGCCAAGAGACATTAAGAAATAAAGTGAAATACACAGCACAGCATCATTTAGCTTTTTAAATTAAAGAATAGGGCAATTCCCTAGCAGTCAACTTGTTAGCACTCTATACTTTCACTGCCTAGGGCATGGCTGCAATCCCTGGTCAGGGAACTAAGATCCCACAAGCTGAATGGTGCAGCCAAAAAAAAAAAACAAAAACAAAAACAAAAGGACATGAATTCACATAGCAAAACACATTTTGCAAGCATGTATGCACATGAAATGTTTCACACGACAATGACTGCATGAGAGGTTGAAAACTAAAGAATGGCGACTCTCTGTGGCCCCATGGACTGTAGCCCACAGGCTCCTCTGCCCATGGAATTTTCCAGGCAAGAATATTGGAATGAGTCAGCATTTCCTACTCCAGGGGATCTTCCCAACCCAGGGATCAAACCTGCGTCTCTTGCAACTCCAGCACTGGCAGGTGAATTCTCTCTCATTAGCACTACTTGGGAAAGTCCCTCATATAGTAGAAACTTAGTAAATGCTAATTTTGTAGCTCAGAGCATTAAAAAAAGAAACATAAAGGAAAGTGTGTGTGAGGAGGTGTTGTAATCATCTCTTCAAGCTTATCTTGTAAGAAAAACATTGATCATCTAAAACAGGGCTACAAAGAATGGACTTTAAAAACTTCATCAGAACGTGATATTTATGATTTACCGTGTGTGTGCATGCATGTGTGCGTGTGTTAATCGCTTAGTCATGTCCAACTCTTTGCGACCCCTTTGACTGTAGCCTACCAACTCCCTTCTCCAGGGGATTTTCCCAACACAGGGATTGAACCCAGGTCTCCTGCATTGCAGGAAGATTCTTTACCATCTGAGCCACCAGGGAAGCCCTTCTATGATTTACTATACTGTGAATTTAATTTCCTACTGCTACATTAGCAGTTTTAGAAAAAATTTAGAATAGGAAAGAGCATAGGATAAAACAAAGCTAATTTAGAATAAGCTAAAAATATTGAAAAATTCTTTTTCAGCTTGGTTAATCCTAAATAAATCATGGGTATGCTTTTAAATCTGGCTCACACACACACAAAAAGAAACATAAAGGCTAATTACAATGCTTAAGGATTTACAAGGATTTTAATCTCCATGTCTTCTGTAAAGTCCACAATTAGCATATTTTCAAAGAACAGACTCTATAACAGGTAATGTTATCATCACTGTTCTTATCTAATTAAACTATCTATCTTAAAATTGAAGTCTTATATAACAAATTAAAATTCTAATATTTAAATTCTAAGCTAAGGCTTTACATCTTTAACATAATTATACTAAATTTCATTAATAAAATCAAGTCAATATTCACAGCATTATTTTATTTCTATTAAATTTAGATTTCTATTAAACCCATTTTTATACTAAGCACTCATTTAGAAGAAGAAAGAACAATACACCTTGATTTTCCAAAACAACTCTTAAAATGGTTCATCAACTAGTGAAACCACCAGTGTAATTACTTTTCCCATTCTCAAGAATATAAAATGATCTAATTTATAATTAGTATTGTTATGACAAGTGCCTAATAAACTTTTAGTGATTTGACATTACAGCTGAATTTTCATTGGAAATAATGGAAAGTTTTATGACTTGAGACTTTTCTAATCTAGAGGCATATTGATAAAATCCAACTCCAATAAAATAACATCCTGATCCTTGCTTTATTTGAATTATAACTGTAGGTCCTAAGCATTAAAAATATAAATAAATAAAAAAGAATTGACACCTTATCAAAAGGAGTAAATCTTTACTGATTTTATTTTTATGCTTTGTCACTGCTTGTTTATTATTTACATAGTCATATATAATATACACATGATAAACTGAAATATGTACTATAAAGCTGCACACTTAGTAAATCAAAAGTTTCACATTAATATAGTAATAAGATATAGTATAGTATATATATAAATATAGTTTAGAACTCTGATCTGAGAATAATGTGCTTTTTGAATGTTTTACATTTTCAGTACTTGAACAAACCCTTCATTTTCAATAGCACATTATACTATCTTAAAATGGAAAATCTAACTCCATAGACTAGAACAACCAGAACACAAACCTACACCCACAAACTCTTCCCCTACCCATGCAGTTTATAGTAGGTAAATATTCTGTAATGCCTCATTTTTTAAAAAGACTTCAATGCAGGATTTTTCTTATCATGTCCTTGGAACTACACAATATGTTCCCAGGAAATGAGAAGTGGAACAGTTAATCCAATATCCTGCCCCTTGCAGGGGCCACAGCTGACGCTTCCAAGGAGGCTGACACACACACAGACATGCCCCTCAGCATCCAAGGTAGATGAGTCAGCCAGGAAGTTCTATCTGTCCCCTTGAGAACCTGAGAAGACTCGTTTGAATATAGAAATATGACATTCAAATAACTAAGACCAATCATAACTTTTGTAGCAGCTGAAGAAAAGCTCATCATGACAGATGGTAACAAACTAGTTACTCAGAATATATTTTTCCATCTTCAAACTGGTATCTCCTTTAGACGCTACACAAGGGATCTCTTAAGAAATCTGTAGATCTGCAATTCTAGCTAATGGTACATATGCTTTTAATTTTTTTCTTCAAATATTTTCTCATTCTGGGTTTGGACTCATAAAGATCTGATCATTATCTATCAACAAATTTCATTCTTAAACAAATTAGGGATGGAAATGCTTGTTTACAATGATTCATTTTGTTCTTTTATTAACCCCCCTCCACTCTGCATCCCTAAATCAAGCGTCCTCAGGGTGTCCTTTGGTTTGCCAGGGTCTGCCCCAATGCCATACCTACCCATCTCACCCGGGGTCCCACACAAGAGCAGACCTCTCAGACACCCCAAAGTGCTCCCTTCCAAATTTTGCAGACTACTGTCCTCCTCTATTGGCTTATTTGTCTAATAAAAATTTTCTTCATATGTTTTCAAAAACTGCAATTAATTGTCTCTATCAAAATCAACGCTGTCGAAAGGCACTGTGCATTCTGGAATGGGTCCTGGAACAGAAGAAGGAAATCAGTGGGAAATTAGATGAAATCTGATTAAGTCTTAGAGTTTACTTCACAGTAATGTGCCCTTGCTGGTTTCTCAGTTTTGATGAACATACATTCAGTTCAGTTCAGTTGCTCAGTCGTGTCTGACTCTTTGTGACCCCATGGACTGCAGCACACCAGGCCTTGCTATCCATCACCAACTTGAGTCAGCGATGCCATCCAACCATCTCATCCTCTGTCACTCCCTTCTCCTCCCACCTTCAATCTTCCCCAGCATCAGGGAGTCAGTTCTTCGCATCAGGTGGCCAAAGTATTGGAGTTTCAGCTTCAGCATCAGTCTTTCCAATGAATACTAGGACTGATTTCCTTTAGGATGGACTGGTTGGATCACCTTGCAGTCCAAGGGACTCTCAAGAGTCTTCTCCAACACCACAGTTCAAAAGCATCATTTCTTCAGCACTCAGCTGTATGATCCAACTCTCAACGTCTATACAAGACTCCTGAAAAAACCAAAAGATTTGACTAGATGGACTAGACATTACTAGACAAAGTAATGTCTCTGCTTTTTAATATGTTGTCTAGGTTGGTCATAGCTTTTCTTCCAAAGATCATGTGTCTTTTGATTTCATGGCTGCAGTCACCATCTGCAGTGATTTTGGAGCCCCCAAAAAATAAAGTCTGACACTGTTTCCACTGTTTCCCCATCTATCTGCCATGAAGTGATGGGATCAGATGCCATGATCTTAGTTCTCTGAATGTTGATCTTTAAGCCAACTTTTTCACTCTCCTCTTTCACTTTCATCAAGAGGTTCTTTAGTTCCTCTTCACTTTCTGCCACAAGAGTGGTGTCATCTGCATATCTGAGGTTACTGATATTTTTCCTGGCAATCTTGATTCCAGCTTGTGCTTCATCCAGCCCAGTGTTTCTCATGATGTACCCTGCATATAAGTTAAAAGGCAGGGTGACAATATACAGCTTTGATGTACTCCTTTCCCGATTTGGAACCAGTCTGTGGTTTCATGTCCGGTTCTAACTGTTTCTTCTTGACCTGCGTACAGATTTCTCAGGATGCAGGTCAGGTGGTCTGGTATTCCCATCTCTAAGAATTTTCCATATTAAGGGAAGAGGGTGGAATAGGTGAGGCATCTATATGAACTCTGTATTAGCTTTGCTACTTCTCTGTAAAAATAAAACTAGTGCAAAATAAGTGATGTATTTCAATAACCAAGATTGGGTTTTAAAATGAGATTTCAATGTAGGAACCCAAAGAAAGAGGAAGATGGAAATTCCAGTTAGTATGATGTTTCTGCAAAGGGAGAAGTCTGAAGTGAAGAAATTTCAGTCACTCCTCCTCTTACCTTGTAGAGGCAGCTGCCCCTCTGCGTTCACATACAGGTTGGCTGTGAAGGAAACTGCGTTCATTTGCATGACATCTGGTCAGACACCAACATGATCACAAGTTTACTTTTCAGGAAGATGAATCATGCTGCATCATGGAGTGTGGCCTTTAGGAAGGCGAGGGAGCACTCTAGGTGAATATGTAGGTACTTCCCTCAAGAGCTACACTAGATTAGTTAAAGCAAAGAGAATGTGAAATGACCATTGAAGGGGCAGTAGAAAACTACACAGGATGTGGTGTGAGAGAGGAAGTGTCAAAAATGACCCCTGGATTGCTTCTTCTCAGGTCACAGAGCAAATGATAGAAAAACTGACTAAAAGAGAAATTACAAAAGAAACAGCCATTTAATAGATGGCCAAGATGATAAACATGAACATCCTGGTGGAGTTGGGGAAGTTTTCAGTAGAGATAAAAGGATAAGAAGCTCAGAAGAAGGTTTCAGAGCTGCAAAGGAAGATTTGAAAATCAGCCTTAAAGTGGCATAGATGAATTTACTGAATATTATTCAATAGTTATTGAGATGATTCAAACAGAATGCATATTTAGGACAGAAAAAAGTCAGGTACTAAGCTTTAGAAATGCACAGCCCAGTGATCATAATTATTTATTAGATTTATGATACAGAACTTATATCTAAAAAGTAGCTTGTATGGAAAAACTGATTGTCAAAACCCATTTCACCTCAAGTCAGTGTTTGTAGCCTATTTCATTATTCGTTCCTGAGAAATACCACAGGTGACAAAGAAAAGCAAATACATAGCTAAAGATAGATAGAAATGATACATACACAATAATTATTATTTCCACAGACACATGTATATTTCTCTAGAGTCATAATATCAAAAAAATTACCATTAGAGAGTTTTCTTTAATATTAAAAGATCAATATGTCTTACGACCGACTATATTTAATTATATTTAGGTAAAAATGAAGTTTGTAAAGCCCTAGGAGGATGACAAACTTCACAAGAATAATTTTACAATTATTCCACTTAAATAATTTTCTCCCTAGGAGAATTTTCACTTCAGTTTGATAGTGGTTTCCATTTGGTATAATTTCCCCCTGGCTTAGGTGTTTTTCCGAAAGACATCTATTTCACAAAAGGATAAGGCATTAGTAGTTTCACTTAACAGTGATTTCATGTTGCACTGGTTGTGAAACTGAACTAAAAGTCAATAACATGATATACTGTTCCCTTTGGAACAGTATTTCACCTGGATATGAATTTCACATTGGAAAAATGGAATTAATGATTATCCTACACTTGGAAATCTGAACATAAAAAACCAAAAGTATTCACAGAGGGATATATATTTACAAAATTTTAACTTTTAAGAATCTCCACTCATGGAAAAATATACTGGCTTCATCTACATTTATTAAAAACTACTTATCTCTTTTAACTTTTGTGTCAAAAAATAAGTGATATCAAATCTCATGAAAGGCAAGCCTATAAAATCTAACCCATTCCAACAAAAGTCTTAGACTCAGGCTATAATTCAGAAGCTATATTGAAATAATTGGAAACTGATATTTCTAAGGATAGACTGGGAAAGTGAGATTTCTTAAGCTATGAAAAATCATTTCCCAAGAGAATACGCAGACAAGTAACAAGTCACAAACTGGGAGAAAATGTTTGCAAAATACAATTCTGATAAAAGGACTGTTACTCAAAATGTAACAAAAAAATCTCTCAAAAAATCAATAATTAAACAATCTAATAAGACAGTAAAAGATTTCAACAAATATCTTACCAAAGAAGATATATAGATGGCAAATAAACATATGAAATGATGTTCCATACCACATGTTATCAGATACATGCAAATTAAAACAAGAAACCACTACACACCTCTTCTAATATCTGGCAAAAATCCAGAACACTGACAACAAATGCTGGCAAGGATATGGAGCAGCAGAAACACCAATCCATTGTCAGTGGAAATGCAAACTGGTGCAGCATTTTGAAAGACAGTCTGGTGGTTTCTTGTAAAACTGAGCATACCCTTAGCATAAAATGCAGCACTTAGGCTCCTTGGTATTTACCCAAGGAAGTTAAAATCCTACTCCCACAAAACCCTCCACATGACGTTTATATCGACATTCTTCATAATCGCCAAAACCTAGAAGTGACTCTGATGTCCTTCAGTAGATGCACGAATACATTCGAACAATGAAATATTATTAGGACTAAACAGAAATGAGCTATAGAGCCACAAGAAGACATAGAGGACACTTCTGCTTCATTGACCTGCTTCATAAAGCCTTTGACTGTATGGATCACAACAAACAGTGGAAAATTCTTCAAGAGATGGGAATACCAGACCACATCACCTTGCCTCCTGAGAAACCTGTATAAAGGTCAGAAGCAACAGTTAGAATCGGACTTGGAACAACGAACTGGTTCCAAATTGGGAAAGAATTATGTCAAAGCTGTATGTTGTCACCCTGTTTATTTAACTTATAAGCAGAGTACCTCATGCAAAATGCCAGGCTACATGAAGCACAAGCTGGAATCAAAAATGTAGGGAGAAATATCAATAACCTCAGATGTGCATATGACACCACCCCTGTGGCAGAAAGTGAAGAGGAACTAAAAGGCCTCTTGATTAGTGTGAAAGAGGAGAGTTGAAAAGTTGGCTTAAAACTCAACACTCAGAAAACTAAGATCTTGGCATCAGGTCTCATCACTTCATGGCATATAGGTGGGGAACAATGGAAACAGTGAAAGACTATTTTCTTGGGCTCCAAAAACTGTGGAGGGTGACTGCAGCCATGAAATTAAAACACACATGATCCTGAGAAAAAAAGTTATGACCAACCTAGACAGCATATTAAAAAGCAGAGACATTACTTTACTGACAAAGGTCCATCTAGTCAAAGCTATGGTTTGTTCCAATAGTCATGTATAGATGTGAGAGTTGGACCATAAAGAAAGTTGAGAGCCAAAGAAATGATGCTTTTGAACTGTGGTGTTGGAGAAGACTCTTGAGAGTCTCCTGGACTGCAAGCAGATGCAACCAGTCAATTCTGGGAGGACTGATGCTGAAGCTGAAACTCCAATACTTAGGCCATCTGCTGCTAAGACCTGACTCATTGGAAAAGGCCTTGATACTGAGAAAGACAGAAGGCAGGAGGAGTAGGGGGTGACAGAAGAAGAGATGGTTGGATAGCATCACCGACTTGATGGACATGGGTTTGAAAAAGCTCTGGGAGTTGGTGATGGACAGGAAAGGCTGGTGTGCTGCAGTCCATGGAGTCTCAAAGAGTTGGACATGACTGAATGACTGAACTGAAGTAAAAGATGACATTCTGCCAAAGACTAAACTATGGAGATAGTGAAAAGATCAGTGGCTACCACCATTTGGGTGGGTGAGCGATGAATAGGCAGAGCACAGAAAAAAAATTAAGGCATTGAAAATACTGTATGATACCATAATAATGGATAGATGTCATTATACATTTGTCCAAACCTATAGGATATGCAGTACTAGTAATGAACCCTAAGGTAAACTCTGTAATTTGAATGCTTATGCTTCATTGATGCAGATTTTTCCATTTTCATTCTGGTGGGAGATGTTGATAACTGGAGATGCTATGCATGTGTTGGGCACAGGGTATGTGGGAAATCCCTGTAACTTCCTCCTAGTTTTGCTGTGAACCTTAAACTCCTCTTAAAACAAACAAACAAAAAAAATTCTTAAGGGCTTCCCTGGTGGCTCAGTGGTGGAGAATCTGCCTGTCAATTCAGGAGACACAGGGTCAATCCCTGAGCCTGTTCCACTTGCTGTGGAGCAAACATGCCATAACCTCTAAGGCCATGTCTGTGCCTTAGAGCCCATGCATCACAACTACTGAGCCCATGTGTCATACCCACAGAAGCCTGCATGCCCAGAGCCTGTTGCTGTTGCTAAGTCACTTCAGTCGTGTCTGACTCTGTGCAACCCCATAGACGGCAGCCCACCAGGCTCCTCTGTCCCTGGGATTCTCCAGGCAAGAACACTGGAGTGGGTTGCCATTTCCTTCTCCAATGCATGAAAGTGAAAAGTAAAAGTGAAGTCGCTCAGTCATATCCAACTCTTAGCAGCCCCATGGACTGCAGCCTACCAGGCTCCTCCATCCATAGGATTTTCCAGGCAAGAGTACTGGAGTAGGGTGCCATTGCCTTTTTGTGTCTGTACTCCACAACAAAAGAGGCTGCCACTAGAGAGTACCTTCGACCCACCACAACCAGAAAAAGCCAGTTCAGGAGTGAAAACCCAGCACAGCCTAAAAAAATAAAAATATAAAAAATAAAATAAAATCTTTTTAAAAACTGTGATAATAGGGATGAAATTTGCCCCTTCTGTATTTAAGTTGTACTCTATGTGTGAATGAAGATGTTCTACCTTGTATATCTTACTATTTTAGTTTTACATTGCCTTGTAATAACAAGAATTTTACTTTGATTAACTAAAGACAGACCATTGTTGATCCACGCCTCCACCAGACTCCCAAACATTCACAGGCAAGCCTGACTCAGTCTCTTATACGGAGTCACTGCTCCTTTTTCCTGGGTCCTGGTGCTCAAAAGGTTTTGTTTATACCCTGCAAGAGTCTATGTTTCCCCAGTTCTGTGGAAGTTCTGAAATCAACTCCCCCTGACTTTCAAAGTCAGATTCCATGGGGATTCTCAGTCCCTTTGCCAGAGCCCCAGGTTGGAAAGTCTGCTGTGGGGCTTAGAGCTTTTGCAACAGTGGGAGAACTTCCAAAAACTAAGATCATGGCATCTGATCCCATCACTTCGTGGCAAAAAGATGCGGAAAAAATGGAAACAGTGACAGGTTTATTTTCCTGGGCTCCAAAATCACTGTTGACAGTGACTGCAGCCATGAAATTAAAACATGCTTGCACCTTGGAAGAAAAGCTGTGACAAACCTAAACAGCGTATTAAGAAGCAGAGACATGACTTTGCCAGCAAAGATCCGTCTAGTCAAAGCCATGGTTCTTCCAGTAGTCATATATGGATATAAGAGTTGTACCATAAAGAATGCTGAGCGCCAAAGAATTGATGCTTCAGAACTGTGGTGTTGGAGAAGACTCTTGAGCGTTCCTTAAACTGCAAAGAGATCAAACCAGTCATTCCTAAAGGAAATCAACCCTTAATGTTCACTAGAAGGACTGATGTTGAAGCTGAGGCTCCAATACTTTGGCCACCTGATGTGAAAAGCTGACTCATTTGAAAAGACCCTGATGCTGGGAAAGGTTGAAGGCAGGAGGAGAATAGGGGATGACAGAAGATGACATGGTTGGATGGCATCCTCGATTCAATGGACATGAGCTTGAACAGACTCTGGGAGATGGTGAAGGACAGAGAAGCCTGTTGTGCTGCAGTTCATGGGGGTGCAAAGAGTTGGACATGACTGAGTGAGTGAAGAAGACAAACAACTAAGGGCAGAGGTTGTAGGGAGAATATGGATCTTTTTAGGTTTTCTTATGAAAAAGTAATATGCTATATTATAACATTATTATAGAAATAAAACATGACTAGTCTATGGTGAATAAATTAATACTAAAATGTATATGGGACTTCCCTGGTGGCTCAGTCGGTAAAGAATCTACCTGTAAAACAGGAGACTATATAAAATGCAGGAAACCCAGGTTCAATTCCTGGGTCAGGAATATTCCTTGTTAGAGGAAATGGCAACCCACTCCAGTATTCTCGCCTCGGAAATCCCACAGACAGAGGAGCCTGGAAGGCTACAGTTCATGGGGTCACAAAGAGTCTGACATGCCTTCTGACTAAACCATCACCAAATGGTATATATCCCATTACTATTACAACTCTATAGTACAAAGAATAAAGAATTTTTTGCACAGGGACAGACAAACCTGGATAGACTTTGTGAGACCAGATTAGAAAAATGCTAGGGATTACTTTAAAATGACATTCCTTTTTATCTTGCATCACTTGATGAAACAAAAGTTATTTTAAAATACACAGCAAAGGGCTAAACAGCGGTGTTATCGTCAGGATTACTGGCCTGGAGGGAGAAAGGAAGAGGCCAAATTAGACTCCTCTAAAATTTGTGGACAAACTTGGGTTCCAGTTTTAACACTTCAAGTAGTCAGCTTTATGAACTAAGTGAATCAATTTTCACACCTTAAAAATACAGCTTNAACAATAGTGGTGAGAGTGGATACCCTTGTCTTTTTCCTGATCTTAGAAGGAAAGCTTTTAGTTTTTCACTATTGAGAATAATGTTTGCTGTGGGCTTTTCATATATGGCCTTTACTATGTTGAAGTGGTTCCTCTTATACCCATTTTTTGAAACATTTTTATCATATGGATGCTGGATTTTGTCAAAGGTGTTTTCTGCATCTATTGAGAGGATCATTTGGTTTTTATCTTTCAATAGTTGATGTGGTTTATCACATTGATTGATTTGTGTATATTGAAGAATCCTTGCATTGTGTATATTGAATAAACGTGACTTCACCATGGTGTGTGAGTTTTTTAGTGTGGTGTTGGATTCTATTTGCTAGAATTTTGTTGAGGATTTTTGCATTTATGTTCATCAGTGATACTGGCCTGTAATTTTCTTTTTTCATGTTGTCTTTTCCTGGTTTTGGTATCAGGGTGATTGTGGCCTCGTAGAATCAGTTTGGAAGTGTTCCTTCCTCTGAAATTTTTTGTAAGAGTTTCAAAAAAATAGGCATTATCTCTTCTCTAAATGTTTGATAGAATTCCTCTGTGAAGCCTGGGCTTTTGTTTGGGGGGAGATTTTTGATCACTGTTTCAATTCCAGTGTTTGTAATTGGGTTGTTCATTCCTATTTCTTCCTGGTTCAGTCTTGGGGGGCCAGCTGATCCTTTCTAAGTATCTGTCCATTTCCTTTAGGTTGTCCATTTTATTAGCATACAGTTGCTCATAATATTCTCTTCTGATCCTTTGTATTTCTGTGCTGTCTGTTGTAACCTCTCATTGTTCATTTCTAATTTTATTGATTTGATTTTTCTCCCTTTTTTTCTTGATGAGTCTGGCTAGTGGTTTGAATTTTGTTTATCTTTTCAAAGAATCAGCTTTTAATCTTTCCTATTGTTGCCTTTATTTCTTTTTCACTTATTTCTGCTCTGATTTTCATGATCTCCTTCTTTCTGCAGACTTTGGGGGCTTTTTGTTCTTCTGTCTCCAGCAGCTATAGATGTACAGTTAGGCTGTCTATTCAATGCTTTTCTTGCTTCTATAGGTATGATTGTATCACTGTAAACCTCCCTCTTAGAACTGCTTTTGCTGAGTCCCATAGGTTTTCATTGTCATTTGTTCCTTGGAATCTTTTCTTATTTGTTCCTGGGATCTCTTTTCTTATTTCTTCAGTAACCTCTTTGTTATTTAGTAATGTATTGTTTAATCTCCATGAGTTTGTGTTTTCTGCCATTTTTTTTCCTTTAGTTGATATCTAGTCTCATTGTGGTCAGAGAAGATACTGAATCAAGAATTTTTAAAGGCACAAATTCTACTCTGTGGCCACATTTGATCATCTCCTTTAGATAAAGTAGAGCTATATAAAGTGATGTTTGTTATAGCATCTTCATGAAGAAAAAATGTAAATATCCTAATTATTAAATTGTTAGGACATAACCTAATACATGGTTACAATCAAAGATAGGGTGCAAAATCTAGAGTTTGAGGCAATATATGTATATATGATCTGAATTTTTAAATTACTCATACAATTAGACTCAATATTAAAAAATTACTGAAAAGAAATTCAACCATGTAGCAGTTGTATCTATGTAAAGAGATTGCATCCTTCTATACAAATGTTATACATATATTTGATTATTTTGAGTAAATGCCTAAACAAGGAAATATGAGATATATTGTTATTTTTAAGTTTTTATGTAGTGTTTTCAAATAGCCATCCAGGGATATTATACCAATTTTTGTATTTTCATGGTAAGCAAATTAGTTTTGACATGTGCACATAGTTTATCAGATGTTCTTTATATTTTTCTTTATTGTCCAAATTATCTGAACTAAACAAGAATATTTTAATAATAAGAAATACTTATACACATTAGAAAAGTGGTTATGAAGATATAGTATTAGAAATGATGATCAAATAGGAGATTAATATGACCTCACATCCCCCAGCAATGTCTGTTAGAGTTTCTTGAAACCAGCATGAGACCCATAGCACCAACCTCAAATACCTATCTACCTTCCTTACTTTATGGTAGATTTTTGTACTTAAGTGTATCATCATCTATCTGACATGGAAAGTACCAAAACTGAGACTCCAAATGTAGCTGCCACTAGCTTTGTTCCTACCAATGGTACTATCGTTCTCTCACACTTGAAACCATTTGAACTAGCTTTGGCTTTCTCCTTCTTTGCTTAGATTGCTGCTGTTGCTTAGTCGCTCATGTCCAGCTCTTTGCAACCCTGTGAACTGTAGCCCACCAGGCTCCTCTGTCCATGGAATTTTTCAGGCAAGAATACTGGAGTGGGTTGCCATTTCCTCCTGCACGGGATCTTCCCGACCCAGAGATCAAGCCCACATCTCCTGCATTTCCTGCATCGCAGGTGGATTCTTTACCAATGAGCCACCTGTGAAGCCCCAATTATTCAAGGAACAGAGAAGCAATCTAAAGAACAAGCCGTTCAAAGAACCTGGGGCATTTAGAATGCTGGGGGGCAAAACCATCTGGATAAAGGACAAAGAGAAGCAGTCTGCCCTGAGGCTTGGCAAGGTAGGATAACCAGATCGTGCTGCCCCTTGTAGGCTATGTACTAGATTGTAACTCTTGAACAGCCTAAAATTAGTCTCTGCCTCTAGGTTATATTGTCTCTTCAATTGCTATTGCCCGCTACAACTAGATACACCTTTCTATAAGATCTGCTGGAACACATCAGTTTCCTGACACACAAAAAAAAAAACAGAAAGAAAGAAAAATATATCACTTAGCTTCTCACCACTGCCTTCAGACTCAGTAGACTCCTGGGGGCTTTGATTTAGGTTGAATTGTGTCCCCCTCAAAATTTGTATGTTGCAGTCTCTACTCCAAGGATCTCAAAATGTGACCTTATTTGGAAACAGGGAGAATAGGGTCATTGCAAATGAAATAGTGAAGGTAAGGTCATTCTGGAGAAACTGCTGCTGCTGCTAAGTCGCTTCAGTCGTGTCTGACTCTGTGCGACCCCACATACGGCAGCCCATTGGGATTCTCCAGGCAAGAACACTGGAGTGGGTTGCCATTTCCTTCTCCAACGCATGAAAGTGAAATGTGAAGGTGAAGTCGCTCAGTCGTGTCTGACTCAGCGACCCCATGGACTGCAGCCTTCCAGGCTACTCCGTCCATGGGAGTTTCCAGGCAAGAGTACTGGAGTGGGGTGCCATTGCCTTCTCTGATTCTGGAGTAGGGAGGACTGCTAACCCATATAACTGGTATCCTTATAATTATAAAAAGGGGAAATTTGCACACAGATGTGTTAACAGAAGGAGAATACTATGTACAGATTGAGGTTAATGCTCTTACCAGCCAAGAAATACCAGAAGCTGAAGATAGCCCTGGAACAGATGCTTTGCTTGTCCCTTTAGAGGGAGCATGGCTATGCCAACACCTTGGTCTAAGACTTCTGGACTCCATGTGAGGCAATACATTTCTTTTGTTTAGGCCACTCAGTTTGTGATACTTCCTTAGAGCAATCCTAGCAACTCATACAAGTTATTCATTTTACTTTTCATTTGCAAGAAACTGTTGTTCCCAGACACCCAAGAGGACTAGCTCCTTTCTTGTTTTCCTATTTCCTCACTACAACGCTTTCCACAGCTCTCTGCCTATCTTACATCAGTTCCTCCTTTTAAAACCCACCCTTTTAAAAGCCCCTTCTCTTTTGAAGCCTTATATAATTATTTTGTATGAATACATTAATATATACTTTATAAATATAATAAAAGTATAAATATGATATATTAAATATTAATGTATTATAGTAAAATTCCAGAAATAATAAAATATAAAAATTTTATATTTACACATATAAATGTATTAATATATGGGCAAAGGCCTGTCTAGCCAAAGCTATGGTTTTTCCAGTAGTCATGTATGAAAGTGAGAGTTGGACAAAAAAGCTGAGTGCCAAAGAACTGATGCTTTTGAACTGTGGTGTTGGAGAAGACTCTTGAGAGTCCCTTGGACTTCAAGGAGATCCTGAAGGAAATCAGTCCTGAATATTCATTGGAAAGACTGACGCTGAAGCTCCAATACTTTGGCCACCTGATGTAAAGAACTGAATCATTAGAAAAGACTCTGATGCTGAGAAAGATTGAAGGCAGCAGGAGAAGGGGACAACAGAGGATGAGATGGTTAGATGGCATCACTGGGAGGCCTGGCATGCTGCAGTNCATTGGAAAAGACTCAGATGCTGGGAGGGATTGGGGGCAGGAGGAGAAGGGGACGACCGAGGATGAGATGGCTAGATGGCATCACTGACTCAATGGACTTGAGTCTGTGTGAACTCTGGGAGCTGGTGATGGACAGAGAGGCCTGGTGTGTTGCAATTCATGGCACCTCAAAGAGTCAGACATGACTGGGTAACTGAACTGAACTGAACTGAAATCTATTTCTTACTTACACTGTATAATGATAAGGGATTTGATTTAAGACATACCTGAATGATCTAGTGGTTTTCCCCACTTTCTTCAGGTTAAGTCTGAATTTGGCAATAGGGAGTTCATGATCTGAGCCACAGTTAGTTTACTGTACTGTTTTTGCTGACTATATAGAGCTTCTACATCTTTGGCTGCAAAGAATATATCAATCTGATTTCTGTCTTGACCATCTCTTGATGTCCATGTGTAGAGTCCTCTCTTGTGTTATTGAAAGAAGGTTTTTGCTATGACCAGTGTGTTCTCCTGGAAAAACTTTACTAGTCTTAGCCCTACTTCATTCTGTACTCCAAGGCCAAATTTGCCTGTTACTCCAGGTATTTCTTGGCTTACTACTTTTGCATTCCAGTCCTCTATAATGAAAAGGACATCTTTTTTGGGTGTTAGATATAAAAGGTCTTGTAGGTATTCATGGAACCTTTTAACTTCAGCTTCTTCAGCATTACTGATTGGGGCATAGACTTAGATTACCGTGATATTGAATGATTTGCCTTGAAAAGGAACAGAGAACATTCTGTCATTTTTGAGATTACATCCAAGTACTGCATTTTGGATTCTTTTGTTGATTTCAATAGCTATCCCATCCATGTCTTCTAAGGGATTCTTGCCCAGAATAAAAGATATAATGGATATCTGAGTTAAATTCATCCATTCCAGTCCATTTTAGTTCACTGATTCCTAGAATGTTGACCTCCACTCTTGCCATCTCCTGTTTGACCAGTTTCAATTTGTTTGATTCATGGACATAACATTCCAGGTTCTTATGCAATATTGCTCTTTACTGCACCATAACAATGTTTAAAGATGCTGTGATGGTGCTATAAAATTTAATCTTACATAGACATTTATTTAATCTTGCTATTGTTTCATTTGTTTAATCTTGCTATCAGTATGTGTAAACCTACAAAATGATAAAATAACTTGCTCTTAATCATTGTAATAATCAATTTATTTCAGTGAACAAAAGAACTGGAAAATCTAAGATCTTTTTTCCTAAGATAGTTATGTTTTTTTAAAAATATTATTCCTAGTAAAATGAAAGTGCTTTATAGTTTTTTCAGATATTATTGTTGGAATTGTNAATAACTTGCTCTTAATCATTGTAATAATCAATTTATTTCAGTGAACAAAAGAACTGGAAAATCTAAGATCTTTTTTCCTAAGATAGTTATGTTTTTTTAAAAATATTATTCCTAGTAAAATGAAAGTGCTTTATAGTTTTTTCAGATATTATTGTTGGAATTGTAAATTTCACTTTACCAATCATTAATTCAAAATTAATTTTTAATATGAAAACGTTTGATCCACCAGGGACTGTCTATGATATTTCTTTGTTTTTATGGTTTTTCCATGTCAGATATATATATGTATATAATCAACTCTGAAATTAATACAAAGAGTCTGGGGTAATATTACTAATGTTATGAAAACATTCCCAGAGAGTTCTTTGGATCAAGTGGCCCAAGAATGTGCAAAGAAGGGGATATGATTGTTATTGAGTTGGGTTTTGTTTGTTTGTTTGTTTGTTTTTTGATAGTTAATAGACTATTCTGGTCACAGCTGGCAATATCCTGAATTGAAATGTTCTGGAACTTCAAATGAAATACCTCCCATAAATATTTAGTTAAATAAGTGATTTTTTACCATTTCAGTGAATTAGGCCTCAGATTCCTAAATGAAATAAATGGAAAATTTAAATGTAAATAGGATGATTTATTTTTCTTTACTATTTACCAATATCTTAACTTGCACAACAGTTATCATTCTCTCTGACTTTCAGAACTGACCCAGAAATGATGTACAACACTTTATTCCCATGTATATCTACTCTGTAAGACAAAATATAAAAGTAAAAAAGTAGAAAACATGAACAAATTAAAGAAAGTGTATGTTTACTGATGTTTCCAAATCCTACAGTTATGTCAATCAGAATATTCTTCATAAAATTCTACAAAGTGAAATATATATTTTAAAATTTTATTGGGAGTACAATTGATTTACAGTGTTGTATTAGTTTCAGCAAAATGATTCAGTTATACACATACATATATTCATTATTTTTTAGATTATTTTCCCATATAGGTCATTATAAATATTGAGTAGATTTCCTTGTGCTATACAGTAGGTCCTTATTAGTTATCTATTTTATACATAGTAGTACATATATGTCAATACCAATCTCCCATTTTAGCCCTCTTCCCTCTTTCTTACCTGGTAATCATAAGTTTGTAAGTTTGTTTCCTACATCTGTGACTCTATTTATGTTTTGTAAATAAGTTCATTTGCATCCTTTTTTTAGATATCACCTTTAAGTGATATCATGTATTTGTCTTTCTCTATTTGGCTCACTACACTCAGAATGGCAGTCTCTGTGTCCATCCATGTTGCTGCAAATTGCTGCTATTTTTTTGTGATTAATATTTCATTATATATATTAATATGTATAACATCTTCTTTATCCAATCCTCCATTGATGGACATTTAGGTTGCCTCCATGCCTTGGATAGTATGCTGCTAAGTCACTTCAGTCGTGTCCAGCTCTGTGCGACCCCATAGATGGTAGCCTATCAGGCTTTCCCGTCCCTGGGATTCTCCAGGCAAGAACACTGAAGTGGGTTGCCATTTCCTTCTCCAATGCATGAAAGTGAAAAGTGAAAGTGAAGTCGCTCAGTCTGACTCTTCGCGACCCCATGGACTGCAGCCTACCAGGCTCCTCCCTCCTCCCATAGAATTTCCCAGGCAAGAGTGCTGGAGTGGGGTTCCATTGCCATCTCCATTGGATAGTATAAAGAATGGTATAAATGTATAAATGGTATAAAACTCTTAGAGGAAAACATAGGAAGAACACTCTCTGACATAAATTACAGCAAGATCTTTTTTGATCCACCTTCTAAGGTAATGAATATAAAGACAAAAATAAAGAGATGAACTCTAATTAAACTTAAAAGCTTTCACACACGAAGGAAACCATAAGCAAAGGAATAAGCCAATCCTCAGAATGGGAAACTACTGCAAATGAAACACTTGACAAGGTATTAAACTCCAAAATATGCAAACAGCTCATGTAGCTCAAACTCTAAAAATGCAAGTGACCCAATCAAAAAATGGATAGAAGAGCTAAATAGACATTTCTCCAAAGAAGACATGCAGATGGCCAAAAGCACATGAAAAGATGTTCAGCATCACTAATTAGTAAAGAGTTACTAACCAAAACTACAATGACTATCACCTCCCACCAGTTCCATTTATTGCAAACAATAAATCCTGGGGAGGATGTGAAGAAAATGGAAGCCTCTTACACTGTTGATAGAAAGGTAAAATAGCCACGAGGGAGAACAATATGCAAGTTCCTTCAAAAAAAGCTAAAGTAGAGCTCCCATATCATCCTGCAATCCCACTCCTGGGTGTATACTCAGAGACAACAATAATTTGAAAATGTACATGCACTCCAATAGTCATTGCAACATTATTTACAAGCAGTACAATATATATTTAATATGAAGAGCTATGTAGGTTCAAACCATTACTCTTCTCTACCTCTACTATTATTTACATTTATCAAAAGACTTGATATTGTCATTCCTAGTAGTTTAGTTCATTTTCAAGACAGTTTCTTTCTCTATGGACTTAATATAAGCTTTTCTTCTAAACATGCATTTGCTTATGGCTCATTACTTCCATTTCTGCTAGTATATGCTTCTGGTATGGAAAAGGACATCTTCATGAAAGTTTATCAGAACTTTCTTATTTGTGTCATGAGGAACTTAAGACAAACTAGGTCGTTGGTACAAAAATGAATAAATAAAATGTAGCAGGTGTATGCCATGGAATACCATGTAGGACTTAGAAGCAAAGAAATGGATATGTGAAAAGCAGTTTCCAGTAACCTCTGTCTCCTGATATTTTTTCTGCTTATATAATCTCTTCCTCCTCAGTGTGAGTTGAATCTCCTAAATGACTTCTATGATTTCTAATGAATAGAACATGGTAGAGGTAGTGGTACATCACATTCGGTTACAAAAGATTATGGCTGCTGTCTCTCACTCACTCTGCGGGATGCAACTGCAATGTTGTAACTGACAATATGGAGAGGATTATGTAGCAAGGAAATGACATCTCTCTCTAGAAGCCAGGAGAACTTGAGAACTGTCAACAGCCCAGTGTGAGTTTGAAATTGGATCTTCTGAGCCCTAGCAAGAGCCATGTTAATGAGTTTAGGATAGAAATTCCCCCAGTATGACTTTGCAATGTATTGTTACCTAGGATCATCTTGACTGTAGCCTTTTGTGAGCTGTTAGACATACCTTGATTCTCAACTCACACATATGTAAGGTATTTCAAATTGGGAGTGGGTAATTAGTTACACATGCTTCCCATGTGGCTCAGTGGTAAAGAATCTGCCTGCAATACAGGAGATGAAGGTTGATCCCTGGGTTGGAAAGATCCCCTGGAAAAGGACATGGCAACCCGCTCAAGTATTTTTGCCTGGAAAATCCATGAACAGAGGAGCCTGCTGGTCTACAGTGCATGGTGTTACAAAAGAGCCTAACAACAAGGGAATAAACAACAATAACAAATTTGTTACAGTGTAGTCAATAGCTGTGTAGACACACTGTAAAATTTACCAATTTGAAGGAACTTGTATACTTTGTGGGTGTTGGTATTGATTATTTTGGTCTATTTCTTCACAACCATCACATATGTGATGATCAGGGAAAATAACTGATTCTCATTTAAATTTAAATAACAAAAGATATCACAGTGTCTTCTGAGAGAAACTGAAGCTTCAACTGAACATTGATTTATTTGTTCAACAAATATCTGAGGGACTAAATATGTTCATATGTATTTTTCTTGGTGGAGACAGATAAAAAATGTACTTCACATTCTACCACCAAAGACTTATTAATCAACAAGGGAACAGAGATACAAACAACTATTAAGATACAGGGAAAAATTAGTGTTAAATACAAGTACACACATTCAAGACACAAAGAATTTCTGGGAATTGATATCAAAACACCCCAATTTTTATATGCTATAAAGTATTTTATACCTAAAAATGGTATAAGAAAACATAAAGATGAAACAATAAAATCATAATAAAGGGAATGAGAAATTAGAATAAAATTGGGGTACGTATATTAAAGAACAATGAAAGACAGCTGGTATTAGAAGGGTGTTTCATCTTTCCTATGTGCTAAGTTCATTTTACTGATTCTAGAACAGCACTATCAAGAAAAAAAAAAAAGAAAGAAACAGCATGGCTTGGGTTACTTTATTACCTCTGCATAGCATGATCTCAAATATAAGAGATTTTTAGGAACTAGAAAATATTTTGCTAAAAATTATTGTATGTATAGTAAAGTGAAGCATCATCATTTATGTAATTGAAAGAGCTGCCAGAAACCTCATTTTGTTCGGGGGGTAAGTCTATGGTGTGCCTGTATATGTGTATTTGTAGTCAGATGGGTTAATTTACAAAAAAAAAAAAAGCATGAAAAATCACAAAATGCAGAAACGGTCTGTTCTTGTATCTAACACTTCTATGAATTAACTTAGGACACAAAAAAGTGTATAAAACCATGTTAAGGCATCACTGGTTACGTTACGTCTTTATACTAATACTCGTCTTTTCCTGGATAATATTTTGATGAAGAAAAAAAATACAAGTGAAATTTTAATAAAACACATGTTTAGTCAAAAATATGGTTAAAGGTTTTAAATATTGCTGGAGGGAGGCAATGTCATCAACATAAGTATTTTCTGATAATGTTAAGGGTAAATATTATCAAATACCATAAAAAGTCCCACGGACAGAGAAGTCTGTTGAGTAACAGTCAATGGGGTTGCAAAAAGTAGGACACAACTGAGCAGCTAACACTTTTACTTTTGCTATAGAAAGACCAAGTAGAAGTGATGAATCCATACCTTCTAAACATATGTCAGATTATTTTGTTTAAAAAAAAAGATTGGAAACCACTTCAACAACATCAAAAGTTATGACTAGTGTGAGTGATAGGGTGAGACATGCAAAGATAACCTGAGTTATGAAGCTGAGGTAAGTCAGTTGATCAATAATGAATAGTGAGGTGCCAACAAATCAGAAGTTACTATGGTTCAGTCAGGTCCTACTTGAGACCATCAAAAAATAGTTCAGTGGAACTAGCTCAAAGCACTGCTAAAACTGGGATAGTACTTCATTGTGTAGTCTGGTCTGTTAGTTCACTTGATTATAAAGGAAGTCCATACCTATAAAATGGGTAAAACCTACTTAAACAACTGGTGAATGGCTACTGAGCATCTTAAAAATAAAACCATAATCCAGCATGTCTTAGAATAAGATATAAGGATCTCCGGTGGCTGAGAGACATGTAATTGCCTAAAGCAAATTCTAAGAATTTTTAAATTGGGAATTTGAATTTTAATAACAATTATGTTATACATAATGTGATACTATAGTTTACATACATGGGACTGTCCTTGCATTGACTCTGTTTGCTTTTACACTTTATGATCAATTTGGCCATAATCATTTATAGGGAAATTCTTAAATTGTTAATGAAATATTACTTACATTGATGTTCATACAGCTCTGGAAGTCTATAAATATCATCCCAGGAGTTTATAATTTCTCAAGATTAAAAGACTCTCAGTTAAAGCAATTAAACATAAAGAACCTAATTGTATTTTAGGAACAGTCATTAAATCTGTCTGTGAGTTTCTTCTCTGAACATGCCTCAAATTATCTGATTGAATTAAGGCTTGTCAAGTGTGAGGGGGTTTCTCTATTAACATTAGCAAAAAGGCTGTGCACACAGGAATAGAAAATTATTTAGACATTTTCATTATCCCAACCTTCAAACTTTGCTTCTATCTGAGAAACTCTTCCAGCTATCTCATATTTATATATCTTCAAAAATTCCTCTTCTTTTATGAAGTATACCCTAAAAAAAAAAAATTATCACCTCAGAATAATTGTTTTCTTTTTTCAATTTAAATCAATTGTAACCAATGCTGTTTTGGAAATTGTAACCTTAGTTTTCTGACCTAGGAATAAGACTAGTTATGCTTTCTATATCCACCCAAAGCAAACTCGGAAGCAGGTGACTGCAAGTGGCATATTTGGTAGCAATCCTATGAAATACATGATCGTAATGGGATAAAGAGAGGCAGAATATAATAAAATGTACATTTTCTAAAAGATTACCCTGAAGGAATATAGGCCTTAGTCGCCAAGGGGATAATGAGAGAGATGAGAGAGAACCCAGACCTGTCTGTGAAACATGATTCAGAGTTGAGTTATATCACCAAAGGCAACAGAACCCTTTTGTTCTTAATAGACAACTTCTTCTGGGGACAAATGCTTTTCACTATTAGGTTTGTTCTACTAGAGGAAAAACCTTGCAACCTCATGAAAAGATTAGCCCTCAGGCAGAGTCCAGGTTGTAATTAGAAGCAACCCTGGGAACACAGTTGTCTAGAAGATATGAACATGTCACACATTGTGTCTGGTACAACAACTGACATTGATAAGAATACACAGTAGATTACTGCATATAGGTATTGACTAATGTTATATCAGACAAAAATTTCAAAGCAAAAAAAAAAAGGGTATTAGTGATAAAGAGGCATGCTTTATAATGAGAAAATGGTCAATTTATCAGGAAGATATAACAATCATAAAGACATAAAGTTGCAAAGAGAGCATCAAAATACATGAAGCAAAAACTGTTGGAAATGAAAGCAAAAATCGATAATTCATCAATAGTAGCTATAGACTGAAATACCTCACTATCAATTATGGTCAGAAAAACTAGACAAAACATCACCAAGGAAATAGACTATGACAGGGAAACCAGTGAAAGCAGAGTATAAGTAATTCTCAATTGCACATATGCCATTATTCAGGATAGACCAATACTAGGACATAAAACAGAGGATGTTCTCTCACCACAATGAAATGACATTAGAAATCCAACAAAAAAAACATGAAACATCCAAAACCATGTGAAAATAAAATGACACATTTTTCAGTTCAGTTCAGTCACTCAGTCTTATCCGACTCTTTGAGACCCCATGAACTGCAGCACGCCAGGCCTCCCTGTCCATCACCAACTGCCAGAGTTTACCCAGGCCTATGTCCACTGAGTCAGTGATGCCATCCAACCATCTCATCCTCTGTCATCCCCTTCTCCTCCTGCCCTCAATTTTTCCCAGCATCAGGGTCTTTTCCAACGAGTCAGCTCTTCACACCAGGTGGCCGAAGTATTGGAGTTTCAGCTTCTACATCAGTCTTTCCAGTGAACACTCTGGATTGATCTCCTTTAGGATGGAACGGTTGGAACTCCTTGCAGTCCAAGGGACTCTCAAGAGTTTTATCCAACACTACAGTTCAAAAGCATCAATTCTTTGGTGCTCAGCTTGCTTTATACTCCAAATCTCACATCCATAGATGACTACTGGAAATACCATATCTTTGACTAGATGGACCTTTGTTGCCAAAGTAATGTCCCTGCTTTTTAATATGTTGTCTAGGTTGGTCATAACTTTGCTTCCAAGGAGTAAGCATCTTTAAATTTCATGGCTGCAATTACCATCTGCAGTTATTTTGGAGCCCACTCCTCTTAAGGAACTACATTCTAGTGAAGGAGATGAATACATTTGATATGTGTTAGTGAGGAGTACCAAAGAAGGAAAAAAATATCAAGGAAGGTGGAAAATTTGGACATTTGGCTAAAGTCACTGTGCTTGGAAGATTCATAGCTCTGCAGAGTCTCATGGCTTAAACTCTTGGGTGTGTGAACATGTCAGGTTATGGCAAAGGGAATTAAAATTGCTAATCAGCTGACGTTGAGATGGAGAGAGTAGTCTGGATTATACAGATGGGTTCAATTTATTAAAAAAAATTTTTTTAAATTTATTGGCGTATAGTTGCTTTGGGCTTCCCAGGCGGCACTAGAGAAAGACCCCACCTGCCAATGCAGGAGACATAAGAGATGCGAGTTCAACTCCCCTGGGAAGCTCTCCTGGAGAAGGAAACGGCAACCCATTCCAGTACTCTTGCCTGGAGAATCCCAAGGTCAGAGGAGCCTGGCGGGCTGGAGTCCGTGGGTCGTAGAGTCTGACACGACTGAGCGAATAAACCACCGCATCCCATTCTCTTCACTTCCATCTCTGTTCCTGCCCTGCAGACAGGCTCATCTGTACCACATTTCTAGATTCCACATATATGCATTAATATACCATGTTGGTTTTTATATACAAGGTTGTTTTTTCTCTTTCTCACTCCTTTTAATCCTAGACTCTGACAGGATCGCAGCCAATAGCCGGCGCTCGATAAACATCTAATTGACGATAGGGATTATTCCAAAGTCCGCATTCCTTCTCCCACCCTCCTCTGCTGTTGCGAAGTTATGCCTTCCTTGAGCACACCGGTTTTGAACTCAAGATTGATTTAAAAAGAATCCTGCCAAGCGCGCTCTCCTGGGGCCAGCATCAGGCTCCCCGTGCCTCTGTGACCTCCCTGGAACCCGCGGCTCCCAGGGGTATCTTTCGGAAGCAGCCTGGGAAGTGACGACTTCCTGGTCTCCAGTCTCTCTTCGCTATCTGGCGTGAAGTTTCAGAATGACATTTCCTTCCTCTTAATTTCTCCAAAAGGCCAACAACACGTTATTCAGGAGTCCTGCGTCCAATCCTAACACCCGATGCATGTGATAGGCAAGCCGCTTGCTTTTTCTGTTTGTGCAGCGGAGACATCTTATCGCTTCTCCCGCACCTCGAGTTTCCATTATGAAATGCATCTCCTATCACTCTTCACCTGTGTCCTTGGCAGCTCCCTCAGGGTCATGCGCCTTCTCAAACACTATTCGTCTTGTTCAAGTTCTTCGGGGCCCAAAATAAATCATTGCCCTGTCGCCCAGAGTTGCACGTGCCCCACTGGCATGCCGCTGAGTAGACAGATGGACGTAGGCAAACCCGGGATGTGGTTTAGGAAAGCCTTACTATTGGAATAGTATGGAGTCTTTTTATCTGGGAGTCTTCTCTCCAGAAGTACCCCAAAGAGATGCGGTTTTGCATCACCTAAGGAAACATGCCAAGGGATCGTTTTTCCTGCAGACAGTTGGCAGCTCAAACTATGAGGGGAAGCGGAAGAGCGCCTAAAGGTGAGCACAGCACAGTTTTCATTTAGGAATGACAGGCTCTAATAAAAGGTTGTTTTTAAGGTTTCATGCTGGCTTAGCGTGATCCTCTTGGGCACTAAAAATAAACAGATTATACAGAGCTACGGTTCTGGGGGAAAAAATCAGCTTCNTGCAATACCTGGACTGAGGTCGGTACTCAAAAGATGGAAATTGACAGTATGATCAATACTGGCTGCATCTATGGTGCAGTCCCACTCAGCCAACAGATCAATGTGCGATGCGACTGGTTAGCTGGTTGGGGAAGTAAATCACCTTGTTTCCCTGAGACTTAGGGTCTCCAGATGCTCCAAGGGATGGTAATCAGACCAATGGTACACGGAAATTTAGTAGCTAATGTCTCTGATAATTGGGCTTCCCTGGTGGCTTAGACAGTAAAGAATCCACCTGNGTTAGCTGGTTGGGGAAGTAAATCACCTTGTTTCCCTGAGACTTAGGGTCTCCAGATGCTCCAAGGGATTGTAATCAGGCCAATGGTACACGGAAATTTAGTAGCTAATGTCTCTGATAATTGGGCTTCCCTGGTGGCTTAGACAGTAAAGAATCTACCTGCAATGCAGGAGACTCGGGTTCAGTTCCTGGGCCTGGAAGATCCCCTGGAGAAGGGAATGGCTACCCACTCCAGGAGGCTTGGGTCTTCCCTGGTGACTCAGACGGTAAAGAATCTGTCTGCAGTGCCGGAGACCCAGGTCTCTGATAATAACCCATTTTTAGTGATAAATACAAAATGTTCAAATCCACAGACCAGAGTCCTTTTTTCCTTTTCTGTTTCCCCCAGTAACTTGCTCTTCTGGGTAACTCTGAATTAGAAAAATGTCAGCGGGAGTGGGGAGGGCTGGTTAAGAACAAGTTCTTATCTAAGGGTGAAGGAGCCTCTCCTAATTAAGAAACACAGCACAAAAAGAGATCTCATATAAACAATAGAAAAAAATATAACTTACAGAATCTAGAAAGAAACAAAACAAGTGGATAATTCCCCTAGAAACACATAAGAATGAATAACAGGCACCCACAGGAGTAAAACCCACTCTGCCTTCAAGGATGAAAACCAGGGGAGAGGTGAGGGAAGGCTTTCCCTGAGAAGCTGTGCAATTCCAAAACATCAGATTATGATTCAGGTTTATTTCCTGATAGGATTAAAGGTAGATTGATTGTCAAATTCAAAACATCCTCTCTCTCTTTTTTTATCTGAAGATTCAACCAGGGGAGCCTTTGCCTTTTCTCAATTGTTTTGCAAATTGATTACTCAGGGAAGTTATCACGTCCGCCAGAGATGGGCACCTCTCTGCACGCTCTGTTCCGTCAGTGGAGGGGGTGCAGTGGACCCCCTCCGGTCTTGGAGGGATGGGAGGGACAGTCCTGTGCCAGAGCAAGGACTCATGCATGCGCATTTCAGAATCTGTGCCTTGACCTCAATTTTGAGGCCATGAGGAAGGTTGCCTCTATGTGACAACGGAGGCCACTGGCTGCTTTTCTGACCCACCAGGGGAGAAGCACTGCAGGGCCAAGCTCAAGGCTGGTTTCTGCTGTACCAGTCAGGCCCATGATGAGATGGGGCAAGATTTCGAGTGTTTATTCTCTTTCCTTCAGACCCATGGATTGAACCCCCCGCCCCGTCATTCGGCACAGGCNAGGGGAGAAGCACTGCAGGGCCAAGCTCAAGGCTGGTTTCTGCTGTACCAGTCAGGCCCATGATGAGATGGGGCAAGATTTCGAGTGTTTATTCTCTTTCCTTCAGACCCATGGACTGAACCCCCCGCCCCGTTATTCGGCACAGGCACCCCCTCCACGTTGCTCTGGTCATTTGTCTTCTTGCCCTTAGATCCACCCCTTCCTCCCTGCTCTCCTGCTGAGGACAGACCCCTGCATATTATTTCCCAGCTGCTTTTATCAACTGGCCTCGGGTGAGGTTGGGCCAGTTGAAGGAACCAGGGCAGACTGGGGGGAAGTGGGCGGAGCTATCAGAGTGGGGCTGCGGTAACTGGAGGGCGGGAGTCTGAAATCCAGGTGCGAGCAGGGCTGCGCTCCCTCTGAATTTCTAGGGAAGACGCTCTCCTCGCGTCGCCCGCCCTCCGCGGGCCTGGCTCGCCTGGGTGCTCTCGGGCTTCGGGTTGCAGCACTGCGACCTCTGCTTCTGTCTTCGCCTCGCCGTCCCCGCCCCGTGTCCCTGGGTTCTTTCCTCTTCTTACAAAGGCAGTAGTCGTTGGGTTTCCGAACAGTCACCTCCTGAGGCTGGAGATAAACATGGATACTGGAGGAACAGCAGGCATGGTACGACATGGGTAGAGGTAAGTAAGGGTGTTTCTTGTCCTTTCTGCGGTTCAGATGGCCTCTCCAACGGCTGTCGCCAAGGTCCACGATGGTCCCAACTTCTACCAGCTGGCCTGCCGGGAAGCCTCTTGCCTTTTTTCCCAGGAGGGCGGTAAACAGACTCACGGCGGCCTCATCTTCCCCTGGGGGCTTTTCTAGCTCTACCCCTTCTGTCAATAGCTCCCCGTATTCTCTCTCTATTATGGTGCCTGTGGTGAGTTGTATTTTCTTGGATAGACTCCGATTGGCATTCACGGTTTGTCAGACATTAGGCCATATCTCAAAGGTGTGTTCTTGCCTGGAAAATTCCACGGACAGAGGAGCCTGGCGGGCTGCAGCCCGTGGGGCCCCTGAGTCAGACATGGCTGATGACTGAGCACAGGAAGGTGTGTGGAAGCAACCTGGGTAGGGGCTGAGCATGCAGCTACTTAGTAGTTGTATGACCTCGGGTGGGTTACTTCAGTTCTTGGTGTTTGAACTTTTCCATCGGCAAAGTTAGGGTAACAATGGTATCTAATGGTATCTGATTAGGATGTTAGGAGAAACAAGAAAATCCACATAAATCGTGTCCCTAAGTTCTAACATATGGGAAGTGTTCTCTATACATGTTTATTATAATGGGGCCGATCACCAATCTGTGAGGCAGGGGCTTCACGGAAGACATCTGGAACCTTGTCAGAACACACCTAGTAAAATTTAATGGGCACTCCCTGCTCAGTATGTTAGGCTGGCTGAAAAGTTTGTTTGGGTTTCTCTGTACTATCTTACAGAAAAACGTGAACAGACTTTTTGGCCAGCCCAGTGTATACACATATATACACACAGGTTAATTATTAGATCTTGGTGATACACGGATGTTTAAAACGCTCAGTCCACATGCCTCTCCTATAAATAACTTGCTTTGACCACTGAGCCTTTGCCACACGTATCATATTCATGTGTTCCAGCTCTAAATCTGAGAGCACAGGAGCTGGACTGTTTCCAAAGGAAAAAGATGGCATCTGCCTGGAACTACCCCACGATCATCAGTAAATGTCTAATGAGTGGTGTCAGTTACCTAGAGGGCTCTGAGCAAATTTTAGGTACATTAAAAAAAATTCTTGTTGAGCAATTATTGTGCCCTCAGATGAACCAGGGGGCCTCCCAGGTGGCCCAGCAGAATTATTTGCCAGTGCAGGAGACTTTCCCTGCACCAGAAAGATGCCCTGGAGAAGGAAATGGCAACCCACTCCAGTATTCTTGTCAGGAGAATTCCATGGACAGAGGAGCCTGCTGGGCTACTGACCACCGGGTCACAAAGAGCTGGACAAGACTGAGTAACTGAACACGTACGCAGACACACAGGCACTGAAAATAAAGGCCTGCGGCTCAGAATTGCTAAGAATCTCTATTATCTGCCACTACGTTAGGGTTCTCCAGAAAAATACACAGAACTAATAGGAGATAAGGGTGAGTGTGTGCATGTATTTTAAGGAACTGGCTCACGTGACCGTGGTGGTTAGCAAGTCTGAAATCCATAGTTTCCAGAGCTGAAATCTTAGGCAGTAGTTAAAGCTTCAGTCTCGAGATGGAATTCCCTCTTCTCCAGGAAACCACAGGTTTGTTTTTAAGACCTTCGACTGACTGGATGAAGCTCACTCAACGGTAATCTATTTCACTTAAAGTCAACTGAGGGCTGTTGCTGTTCAGTCGCCAAGCGGTGTCAGAGTCTTTGTGACCCCGTGGACTGCAGCACATCAGGCTTCCTTGTCCTTGACTATGTCCTGGAGCTTGCTCAGACTCATGTTGATTGAGACAGTGATGTCATCCAACCATCTCATCCTCTGTTGCCCCCTTCTCCTCCTGTCTTCAGTCTGAGGGCTGGATCATCACCAATGCCAACCAGAGCAAATAACTTTACAGCAAACCCTAGATTAGCCTTTGATTAAAAACTGGTACCTTAGCTAATCTGAGCTGAAATGTGACCCTTTCAAATTCCTACATTGACATCTTAACCCCATTGTGACTATATTTGGAGATAAGGCTTTAGGAGGTCAATAAGGTTAAATGAGCTCATAAGAGCAGGGTTCAAAACTGACAGATTGGTGGCCTTGTAAGAGGAGGGAGAGACATCACAGATATCTTTCTCTCTCCACGTCCACCATGGACAACGAAGCAAGAGAAGTCCTCTGCAAACCAGGAAGAGAGCTCTCCGCAAAAAGGGAACCCTGCTGGACCTTGATCTTGGGCTTCCCAGATTCTAGAACTGTAAGGAGATAGATTTTTTCTTTTCTTTCTTTTTTTTTTTTTACTTTATTTTACTTTACAATACTCTGTTGGCTTTGCCATGCATCGACATGAATCCACCACAAGTGGGAATACAGTAAACAGAAATGAAAATCGCTCCCCTTAAGTCAGTCAGTCAGCTCAGTCGTGTCTGACTCTTTGAGACCCCATGGACTGCAGCACACCAGGCCTCCCTGTCCATTACCAACTCCTGGAGCTTGCTCAAACTCATGCCCATTGAGTCAGTGATACCATCCAGCCATCTCATCCTCTGTCGTCCCCGTCTCCTCTTGCCTTCAATCTTTCCCAGCATCAGGGTCTTTTCCAATGAGTCAGCTCTTAGCATCAGGTGGCCAAATTATTGGAGTTTCAGCTTCAACACCAACCCTTCAAATGAACACCCAGGTCTGATCTCCTTTAGGATGGACTGGTTGGATCCCCTTGCAGTCCAAAGGACTCTCAAGAGTCTTCTCCAACACCACAGTTCAAAAGCATCAATTCTTTGGCACTCAGCCTTCTTCACAGTCCAACTCTCGCATCCACACATGACCACAGGGAAAACCAGAGCCTTGACTAGATGGACCTTTGTTGGCAAAGTAATGTCTCTGCTTTTGAATATGCTGCCTAGGTTGGTCATAACTTTCCTTCCAAGGAGTAAGCATCTTTAAATTTCATGGCTGCAATTACCATCTGCAGTGATTTTGGAGCCCACTCCTCTTAAGGAACTACATTCTAGTGAAGGAGATGAATACATTTGATATGTGTTAGTGAGGAGTACCAAAGAAGGAAAAAAAAATCAAGGAAGGTGGAAAATTTGGACATTTGGCTAAAGTCACTGTGCTTGGAAGATTGATAGCTCTGCAGAGTCTCATGGCTTAAACTCTTGGGTGTGTGAACATGTCAGGTTATGGCAAAGGGAATTAAAATTGCTAATCAGCTGACGTTGAGATGGAGAGAGTAGTCTGGATTATACAGATGGGTTCAATTTATTAAAAAAAATTTTTTTAAATTTATTGGCGTATAGTTGCTTTGGGCTTCCCAGGCGGCACTAGAGAAAGACCCCACCTGCCAATGCAGGAGACATAAGAGATGCGAGTTCAACTCCCCTGGGAAGCTCTCCTGGAGAAGGAAACGGCAACCCATTCCAGTACTCTTGCCTGGAGAATCCCAAGGTCAGAGGAGCCTGGCGGGCTGGAGTCCGTGGGTCGTAGAGTCTGACACGACTGAGCGAATAAACCACCGCATCCCATTCTCTTCACTTCCATCTCTGTTCCTGCCCTGCAGACAGGCTCATCTGTACCACATTTCTAGATTCCACATATATGCATTAATATACCATGTTGTTTTTAATATACAAGGTTGTTTTTTCTCTTTCTCACTCCTTTTAATCCTAGACTCTGACAGGATCGCAGCCAATAGCCGGCGCTCGATAAACATCTAATTGACGATAGGGATTATTCCAAAGTCCGCATTCCTTCTCCCACCCTCCTCTGCTGTTGCGAAGTTATGCCTTCCTTGAGCACACCGGTTTTGAACTCAAGATTGATTTAAAAAGAATCCTGCCAAGCGCGCTCTCCTGGGGCCAGCATCAGGCTTCCCGTGCCTCTGTGACCTCCCTGGAACCCGCGGCTCCCAGGGGTATCTTTCGGAAGCAGCCTGGGAAGTGACGACTTCCTGGTCTCCAGTCTCTCTTCGCTATCTGGCGTGAAGTTTCAGAATGACATTTCCTTCCTCTTAATTTCTCCAAAAGGCCAACAACACGTTATTCAGGAGTCCTGCGTCCAATCCTAACACCCGATGCATGTGATAGGCAAGCCGCTTGCTTTTTCTGTTTGTGCAGCGGAGACATCTTATCGCTTCTCCCGCACCTCGAGTTTCCATTATGAAATGCATCTCCTATCACTCTTCACCTGTGTCCTTGGCAGCTCCCTCAGGGTCATGCGCCTTCTCAAACACTATTCGTCTTGTTCAAGTTCTTCGGGGCCCAAAATAAATCATTGCCCTGTCGCCCAGAGTTGCACGTGCCCCACTGGCATGCCGCTGAGTAGACAGATGGACGTAGGCAAACCCGGGATATGGTTTAGGAAAGCCTTACTATTGGAATAGTATGGGAGTCTTTTTATCTGGGAGTCTTCTCTCCAGAAGTACCCCAAAGAGATGCGGTTTTGCATCACCTAAGGAAACATGCCAAGGGATCGTTTTTCCTGCAGACAGTTGGCAGCTCAAACTATGAGGGGAAGCAGAAGAGCGCCTAAAGGTGAGCACGGCACAGTTTTCATTTAGGAATGACAGGCTCTAATAAAAGGTTGTTTTTAAGGTTTCATGCTGGCTTAGCGTGATCCTCTTGGGCACTAAAAATAAACAGATTATACAGAGCTACGGTTCTGGGGGAAAAAATCAGCTTCCTTTACTACCCTCCTTTTTATCCTCCCAACTTTCCTTTTTAATTTGTTTCTTTTAATTTTCAGTATGCCAAAAATAAGGTTTTCAGGAGCATAACAAATTATGGATTTCAGGCATCACAATATTTTCTCCAGGTACACACACAATGCACACTTACACACACGCACACACATGCATAACTGCAATATGGAATATGCACACGTTCAATACACACTTACAGGCAAATACACACACACACATGTACACATGTATGTGATACACACAGATACACCTTCTTTTAGGTTTCTATACCACGGCTAAAGCACAAATGCAGTGTTTTTCACAGAACTGGTGCTATTTTTAGACTAAATTGTAGGAAGTCTGCAGCTCTAATAAATGGACAAGAAGCACAGAAGCCCAGCGCATGGTAACACACCAACGTGAAAGCTAGCCTGGCCTTCAGCCAGTGAACTGTGGTTAGATGCTGTAGCAAAGGAAGTAAGAACACCGCTTACAAAGGAATGATTAATAAGCTGACAAACGTCCAGGCATTTATTTCCTATTCTTTAGTGCCAGCAATATTCACAGTAGCATGTTTTCAACTTTATTAGTAAAATCTCCCAGCCTGATACTCTTTGGCATGTTCATGGAGGGCTTCTTAAATCTGCTGCAAATTATTTGGAAAGGTGAACATTTGATAAACATTCCTTTTTCTCTGTCACTTTAACAGAACTTGTGTGTTCCTCTGACTCCATGACAGGTGGCATCGAACAATACCGTTATGTTTTCCCAAACTTGACACGAGCAGAAATCTTTTCCGACAGAGGGATTAGCGTCTGCTAACTGACTCACGGCCACTGAGTGCCACTTCCTGGGTCGCATTTGTTTCAGGGAAGTTCTGTCCTTCATGGTGGCATCTGCCCCCTCTATGGTCACTTTGACTTTCTTTGGAGGTCAACCACTTCTGGGGGCTTCCCGGGTGGAGGTAATGCCAGTGCAGGAGATTTAAAAGATAAGGATTGATCCTTGGGTCGGAAGGTTCCCTGGAGGAGGGCATGGCAACCCACTCCAGTATTCCTGCCTGGAGAGTCCCATGGACAGAGGAGCCTGGAGGGCTACAGGCCATGAGGTTGCAAAAGAGTCGGACACGACTGAGCCCTGAAACCAGCTGGTTAACGGTTCCCAACCCCCTCTTTGGGATAAATCGATGATATTAGTCATCAGGGAAGATGATGTAAAATGATGTAATGTAAAATTATGGGATGGAATGAGGGTGATCAACTTCTTCATCTGGGACAGCCCCAGATTTTAAAATCAGAAGTCCCGCATCCCAGGAAACTGCTCAGTCCCACTCAAAGTGGGGTGTTGGTTACCCCAGATGGTAGAGTCACTAGCTTGAGTGAAGGAAACCGGAGGGGCTGGGGTGTGGGGTCAGACCCAGTTCCAAATTCCAGTGGCCCCGGTCAGTTCTGTGACCCTGGGTGACTCATTACTCCTCAAGCCACTGTGTTATCAAAATGGGGTGAATGCCTAATCTTAGGGTGCTGTGAGGTTTAAGTAGCGTAAAGATATTTAAGTTACACCATGCCCTGGCCCATTCCCATTGCCACGATCATTTCTGAAGTTATAAAAGCATCACTTCGGCAAAAATAAAAATAACTGCTACCTCATCTCTCAGATGAGACAAGGCAAAATCTGCACATATAGGGAATAATGAACTGTATTTATATAAAATAGATAGCTAATAAGGACCTGCTGTCTAACACAAGGGACTCTACTCAGTATTCTGCAATGATCTAAAAAAGAGTGGATACGTGTATATATATAACCAGTTCACTTTGCTGTACACTTGAAACTAACACACACACACACACACACACACACACACATAAAGAAATAAACTTTAGAGCTGGGGTTGGGGGGCTCTTAGGTGGTTTGTGATGGGCTCTCGGAAGTGGGTTCTGGAAATGTGACGGCAAATGATACAGTCAGATCATGCTGTCCATGGTGGTCCCTTCCTCTTAACTCCCATGCGATTTTCCCAGGAAAGCAAGACTTCAACCGACAAGTTCGCCTCCTTCACCATCTCCTGGCTGGACAGATGGTGCTTATATAAAAGACCCTGCCCTCCACTAAAATTCTACTTGGGGGCTACATAAAAATGACAGTGACTGGGAAGTCACAATTTTTAATTAAAGGTATTCAGAGAGAGTACAGATTAATGCCTCTAACCAAGAGAGTATTTAATGCTCAGAGGCCAGCTCATGCCTGCTGAAGGAAAAATCTCCCTAGCAGTGGAGCTTTTAAGAATTGCTATTTCCTGCCTTAATAATACTCAAAACCACATTCATAACAATATAATTAGCAACACAGTTCTTATCATACAGCACGTGAGGAGTCTGCATTATCAATTACACCAACAGAGCCTTCACGCAGAGAGCCAAGCTCTAATTTTAGCTTTCAAGGTAAATGAACCTAAACATGGGGGTTAGGGGAACCCTGCAGAGCAGGGTGCCTGGCACACAGCTCCTGTCTCTCTGGCGATCACTAAATAACAGCGAATGCCCTGTCCACAGCACCTTGGAGAATGACACAGGTTTTAAAGTCCAAGCTTGAGTGAATTTGGCTGCGCTCCCAAATTTTGTACACGGGAAAATATGACGAATATCCGAGCAGTGCCTATTCTATCTAAGGCTCCATCTTTAAATCCACAGGACATCATGATACTTGTCGACGGATGAGCTGAGCAGGAAGGTCTTCCTGAGGGTCTTAGAGACCAAGTCTTACCCCAGGGGGCTTGGCCCACTATTTCCAGCCCCTCCTTCAACACTCCGGGTGACTTTGTAAGACTCTTGCCTCTAGCACCAGAAGCACTCGGCTAAGGAAGACGCACATTTTGTCACCTCTGGTTTTGCCAAAGGCCTGTGCCAGTCCTGAGAAGGGAAATAAAATACCGAAACAGTTGTTTGTTGTTTGCCGTGTCTCCTTTGTGACCCCATGGACTGCAGCCCACCAGGCTCCTCTGTCCATGGCATTCTCCAGACAAGAATACTGGCGTGGGTTGCCATTTCCCCCTCCAGGGGATCTTTCCGACACAGGGATTGAACCCGAGTCTCCTGTGTTGCACGTGGATTCTTTACCACTGAGCCACCAGGGAAGCCCATTGAAACAGAGGAGCTCTAACCTATATTCCTTGTGCAGCTTATAAGGGCACCCATTTCTGTATATCTTCACAAACGTCTTACCCTTGAAAAAATAAGTTTGCCAATTGGATAGATACAAAATGATAGGAAATTGTTATTTTCATTTGCCATCATGGATTAAGAGGAGCACAGCTCAGCGGAGATGGCAACAAGGAGGAGGACGTTAGACGCAGAATGAACTAGGGAAGGATCAGATGATGCTTCTGGCGGTGCCCTGGCTCTCCATCTGTCTGCAAGATACCCGGCTGCCCTCATCAGCGCCTTCCCCACACTGCCCTTTACGGGGCGATCTCTCTGCTCAGAATGCCCAAAGTAGGCCTTCCTCCACCAGAATCTAGCCCTTTGGTGTTTTCTTACTCTTTGTGCCTCCATTAAAAAGACAGTAATAATTTAAAAAGACTTTTCCAAGGATCTACCAGAGATTAGATGGACATTAGGCTAGCTTCTGAGGATGCTGAAATAAATAAGCTCTGTTCCCTAACTCAGAGGAGCTCGAAGCCCAGTGAGGAAGATGGACAAGTGAAAACAAAACCACTGAATATAATTTGTTGTGAAAAACAAGAACATAAATGAGACTTCTGTATAGTCATAAGGGTTTATTCTGTCTAACCCACTCCCGCCCGACAATGCAAAAGCAAGTTAAGGAAAAGCAGTGTCTCCCACTGTAACTTTATGTTCCCGCCCAGTATGAAGAGGAGCATCCTGTCTGCGTCTTGGTCTTACTCACTGGGTGAAACTGCAGTGACCTGACTCCCAGCACTTTGGTCCCCCTTAACACTCAGGTTCGGTGTGGCTGGGATGCCTTGGCTCGGAGAAGGGAGTTGCTCTCTTTTCTGTGTGAGGGTCAGAAAGGAGTGCCCACAGGAATGGAGATACGGAATGGACTTGTGGGCACGGCAGGGGGAAGGAAAAGGTGCACTGGGCTGAGAGCACAGCACTGACGTCTGTGCACTGCCATATGTAAAATGGGGCTTCCGGGGCCTCGAGGGCAAAGACACTGCCTGCCGATGCAAGAGACAGAAAAGGCAAGGTTCGATCCCTGGTCAGGAAGATCCCCTGGAGGAGGGCACGGCAACCCACTCCAGCATTCTCGCCTGGAGAATCCCATGGACAGAGGAGCCTGGAGGGCTACCGTCCACGGGGTCGCGAAAGAGTCAGACATGACTGAGTGCTGAGTACTAGCTGGTTAATCGTCTCCAACTCACTCTTCGGGATAAACCGATGATATTAGTCATCAGGGGAGATGATGCAAAATCACGTGATGTAAAATAATGGGATGGAATGAGGGTGATCAACTTCCCCACCTGAGAGAACCTCAGATTTTAAAACCAGAATGTCTGTTGTGTGTGGTGATGCTATGTGAAGGGCTAAGGATACGCGAAACCATTTTTTCTCTCAAGGAAGTTACCTCTCAGGAAGACAGACTAGCTAACAATAATGAAGTTACACTGAGAAATAATACAGAAATAGGTTTAGGGTGTAGAACTGTTGGGAGCTTCCCAGGTAGCTCAGTGGTAAAGAATCTGCCAGCCAATGCAGGAGGCTCCAAAGACACAGATTCGGCCCCGGGTCGGGAAGATCTCCTAGAGGGGAAATGGCAACCCGGTCCAGTGTTGTTGCCTGGAAAACCCCATGGACAGAGGCGCCTGGTGGGCTACAGGCCATGGGGTCACAAAGAGCACACTAGCACGCATTATGTGTGAAATAGGTGGCTAATGGGAGCTCAGCTCAGTGCTCTGTGATGACCTAGAGGGTTGGGATGTGGGGGGGGGAGGAGGCTCGAGAAGGAGCAGATACAGGTATCATATAGCTGATTCACGTTGTTGGATAGCAGAAACCAATGCGACATTGCAAAGCAATTATCCTCCAATTAACAAAAATAAGGGAGACCCCAATGAAGAAGGTCCATTGAGCTGGATTTTGAATGTGAAAAGGAATTTTCCAGACAGAAAAGAGGGAAAGTCACATGCAGACACGTAGAACATCAGGCCATAATATTAATAGTATATTTGAAGAGTGTCGGACATGACTTAGTGGTGGGGGGTGGGGGGAGCAAGACTGACAGAAAATGAAGGCCAGGGCCTATAACATGTACATTAACAGTATTTCCTATTATACATTTTGCAGATATTAACAAGTATTTGGCAAAAGAATAAAAAATATCCCATGTTGAAGTCATTTGGAATAAAATATTGAATGAATTACAATGAAGCAAATTTTCTGCAGGAATTCTCAGAACCATCAGCTGAATTCCCAAGAGAAGGTGACAGGATTTCCCAAATTTATTACTAGGTTGAACCCTTTAAAACAAAAATAAAATTTGCCATTTTTGTAGATAAGAAACAGTCAAATAGTGGCAATTTTATATGATTCAACCTAGCATTTTACCACCAAGCTCTTTGATCAGGGATTTCTGTTTTGGAGAACAGTTTGCAAAATACAATTAGAAGTGTTTTCCCATCCAGAGCAGAACCCCTTGTGAAAACAGAATATGTCATATTTTCCTTGCATACTGTCCCTACTTCCAGACTAATTGCTGTTTAATAAAAACTTTTGAAATCAGGCTGTGTGATGGACTTTTCTCCAGGACAAGAAGATCTACCTACAAACAGCAGAAATATTTCCAAGTCACCCCTTAGGTACTTGAGGGCATAATATGCAAAAAGGAGAATCGGATCAACAGACAGCCCAAGGTCAACAGACTGGACTCAGTGTTTGCCTGTATCACAGGCCTCACCCTTGAATATTCATTGGAAGAACTGATGCTGATGCGGAAGCTCCAATACTCTGGCCACTGATGCGAAGAGCTGACTCATTACAAAAGTCCCTGATGCTGGGAAAGATTGAAGGAGGGAGGAGAAGAGGGCAACAGAGGATGAAATGTTTAGATAGTATCACCAACTCAGTGGACGTGAGTTTGAGCAAACCCCGGGAGACAGTGAAGGACAGAGGAGTCTACCGCCCATGGGGTCACAAAGAGTCAGACATGACTCAGGATGGAGCAACAACAAGAAAGGCCTCACCCTATCCTGAAGACCAGAGCCAAGTTACAGACGAAGAAACTGTGAGCCACCTGGACCACACGAGCTGGGTGCTCAGGGGAGCCGGGCTGCTGGTCCAATGCCCAGGTGGCCTCCACCACTGGGCAGGGAAGACAGAACCTCTTTAAGATGCTTTTGCCTCCAGTGACCAAAAATTCCTGCCCCCTGGGCGAGAAGGCGGAGCAGTGATGTGAAGCATGGGCACCCATGTGACCCCACACTGGCCTGGGTAAGGACACGTGTCCTCATGGATACGGAGACGGTCCAAGGATGGGGGGGCTGCTGTCCGCCAGCCTCCGGAATCACAGGCCACTGATGGCTCGGGTGATGGACAATGGCTAGAGGAGTGGGTGGCAAGGCAGCTGAACACCCTCCTGGGGGCTTGAGGGGGCGGAAGGAAGGCCTAGACGGTGAGCACAGGTCAGGAGTCAAACATGGCTGCTTGTTAATCCTGTGCCCCGGCTTATCGCTGTGTGGCCTTAGGCCAGTTTCTCAGTCTCTCTGTGCTCAAAATGCAGCCTCCTTCTCAGGGATGGTCTGGAATTTAAACAAGATGACGCATGTAAGGCACCAGGCCCAGTCCTGAGCTGGAGCGTAGCCAGTGCTGTGCCACCAATCCTGTTACTCCAGGCTTGTTTTTTCTTCTGAAGTCATGTTTATACATTGCCTTTTTGGAGATTTTTAAAAAGTTGATTTTTTAAAAAATTGTCATATGACATGAAAAATCATGTTCGCATGACCATGGGTCTTTTTTTTTTTTTTTTAAGGACAGAGAGACTATCTTCCTTTTGATTCTTAGAAACATCAGTTTTTTAAAATTTTTTTCACCTGAATGACGATAGAAGAAAACCCCAGAAGACTTTGTCAGGGACAACACAGTTTCCTTTTCACTGAGTAACAACTAGATTCTCTTGATCTTCCTTCTTTTAGAAGGAAAAGTGTAGATTTCCTCAGTTTCTTCTTCCTGCCTGAAGACCTCGATATAGAAACACTGCAACCCGAGAAGGCATAACTCCGGGGGGAAGATATATTTCAAGCAAAAATTCTTTTAAATCCATGACAGCCTGGTCTGTTTTTCCTTCTTTGCTTCTTTACGGAGAAAACTGAGTCTGTGACTGATAGCACGGAGGGTGTTGGGAATTTGGCATATCAGTGTCTGGGGGCAACACTAGCCATTCTTGGAATTTCCTGGTGGTCCAGGGGCTAAGACTCCATGTGCCCAATGCAGAGGGCCTGGGTTCGATCCCTGGTCGGGGAAGCACACAGTCCATAATTGGAACAAGAAAAAGATCCCATGTGCCACAATTAAGACTGAGTGCAGCCAAATAAAATTTTTTTTAAAGAATAAAACAAAGCAAAACCCCTCAAGTCCCTCTTCCTGTTTTCTGTGGTTATTGTGCTGTGCTTAGCTGGTCTGTCCTGTCCAACTCTTTGTGAAATCATAGACTGTAGCCCGCCAGGCTCCTCTGTCCATGGGGATCCTCCAGGCAAGAATACTGGACTGGGTAGCCAGTTCCCTTCCACAGGGGATCTTCCCAATCCAGGAATCGAACCCAGGTCTCCCGCCCTGCAGGTGGATTCTTTACCGATTCCCCCACCAGGGAAGCCCTTATGTGGTTACAGATCACAGCAGTTTGCAAAGAGCTTTCGTGGAGGGTGGATTACTGTTCCTAATGTTCCCCTAACCATCCAGAGGGGAGGGTCAATGAAGATCGCTCCTCCTTTTACAGGCATTCAAAGCAAGATGATGACGTTACATGCAATGCCCTGACCAGTGGTGATCAGGACTGGAGTGGGATTCCTGTCTATCCCTGGTCGCCCCTGGTTTCTGAAGCCCCTGTTCCACTGAGTTGCCTACAGCATAGTGCAGGGAGTTACTTATTACAGGGGTCACTCCAACTGTTGAGGTAGGAAGCCCCCTTTCATTTACATCATGTCACTTGGTCCCTTTAACATCAGGGCTGGGGACGAGGGACTTGGGCACGGGTGATATGGCATCTTGGTAACCGAGGAGGCTGGGTGTGAATGTGACTTGCTGAGCACCTCCCCGTGCGTCACCCCCAAACCTCGCACTTGCTGGGCTCAAGTCCTGGGCTGTCTCATCTGCTTTCCTAACACAGCAGCAGAAGAAAGAGGGGCTATTCTCTGATGGGCCTGGACTGCATTTGTAAGCAACAAACTCCGTTTTGCTTTCTCCCAGCATCATGGAGGCATTAAGAATAAAGATGTGAATGGATAAAGAAGATGTGTAAATGGAATATTACTCAGCCATTATACTGCTGCTGCTAAGTTGCTTCAGTCGTGTCCGACTCTGTGCAACCCCACAGATGGCAGCCCACCAGGCTTCCCCGTCCCTGGGACTCTCCAGGCAAGAACACTGGAGTGGGTTGCCATTTCCTTCTCCAATGCATGAAAGTGAAAAGTGAAAGTGAAGTCGCTCAGTCGTGTCCGACTCTATGCGACCCTATGGACTGTAGCCCACCAGGCTCCTCCATCCATGGGATTTTCCAGGCAAGAGTACTGGAGTGGGGTGCCATTGCCTTCTCCAAAATGGAATATTACTCAGCCATTATAAGGAAGTAATACCATTTGAAGCAACATGAGGAACCTACAGATTGTCATGCTGGGTGAAGTAAGTCAGAGAAGGACAACCATTATATTGATGTCACTTATATGTGGAATCTAAAAGAAATTGTGCAAATGAACTCACTTACAAGACAGAAACACTCACAGACTTAGAGAATAAACTTATGTTACTGGCAGGAAGGATCGGGGGAAGGACAGTTAGGGAGTTTGGGATGGACATGTGCATACTACTGTATTTAAAATGGATAATCAAAAACAAAAAAAGCTAATCAACAAGGACCTACTGTATAGCAAAAGGAACTCTGCTCAATATTATATAACAACCTAATTGGAAAAATAATTTGAAAAAAGAATAGATACATACATATATATATATATATAATTGAATCACTTTATTGTATAACTGAAACACATTTTTAATCAGTTATGCTATAATGTAATATAAAATGTGAAAAAGAATATATATGTATAAGTCACAGGGATAAATTAGGAGTTTGGGGTTAACAGAGCCACACAGAAGTGAAAGTGAGAGTCACTCAGTCGTGACTGACTCTTTGCAGTCCCATGAACTATACAGTCCAGAATTCTCTAGGCCAGAATACTGGAATGCATAGCCTTTCCCTTTTGCAGGGGATCTTCCCGACCCAGGGATCGAACCCAGATCCCTTGCATTGCAGGCAGATTCCCAGCTGAGCCACCAGGGAAGCCCAACAGATACAAACAACTATACATGAAATAGATAAACCACAAAGTGCTCTTGTATAGCACAGGGAACTATATTCAACATCCTATAATAAACCACAGTAGAAAAGAATCTTCAAAACAATACACATATCTGTATAACTGGCTTACTTTTCTGTACACCAGAAATGAACACATTGAAAACCAACTATATTCCAATTAAAAAGAAATGACGAAAGACTGACTGTGAGCTGGGCTGCTGAGCGTTGCATATGACTAAGAAATGAAAAATCCTTGCTCTGCACCGGGGGCCTTCCAATCCTGGACGGCTTCTCTTTTCTATTCACTAGAATGAAACCAGGCAAGTCTGAGAAGGAAAAGCTATCATCATAGCAAAGACTCAGTGGGAGAGGAGGAGCGCTATCCCGAAGCCTCGCTCAACATGCCCTTTCCTTTTCCCTTCCCACCATTCCCATCCAGGTCGGCACGGATGTTTATCCCACCCACTTGAGAAGCAGCAGCCATGTACACATACGGCATCAAAAGTGGATTTTCTAGAGTCAGCCCGCTCAAAGCAGCTGTGTGACCTTGAGCACAAAGCCTTCTTAAAGCCTCAGTCGCAGTTTCCTCATCTGAGAAGTACCAGCTTGTGAGACTGACTCAGTGAATTACTCATTCGTTCACTTATTCCTTCACTCACTACATGTGTACTGAATACCTGCTGTGTGCCAGACATTGTTATTTCTTGCTCACTAAACATTTACTGAGTTACCTACTCTGCTTACTGGGCACCTGCTACATGCCAGGCATTATTATTATTAAACACTGTGGGGTGTATCTTTTGCTTGACTGTCAGGACAACCCTGTGGCAGCTCCTTTCATTATCTTCATGCTACAGATGATGAAATGCAGCAAAGACAGGCGCACTAACTCAGGGTCACATCCTCAGTGAGCAGTTGAACTGGGATGGGAATTCACACTCGGTCGTTCTGTGCTGGTCCTGGAGAACAGAGCACACCACTCGGTCCCTAATCTGAAGACACTCACAGCTTAGTCGCGAGACAGGCGTGAAAGTGGTTGTGATATGTAGGCACGAGTTCACAACAGAGCTATGACATACGAAGGGAACTCAACCCGTCTTAGAGGCGGAGGTCAGGGAAACCCTAACAGATAGGGGATTTCAAGTGAAATCTTGAAGGGCGTGTGTACTTTCTCGATGAGGGAAGGGAGGGAAGGAGGGGCAAGGCATTTCGGGTAGAGAGAGACAGGGCTACAAAGCACGGAAAAGATCAGACGTGTCTGGGAAACTGTCAGGGGTTCAGCAGGGTGGAATGCAGGATATTTACAAGAAAAAAGGATATTTACAAGAAAAAGGAGGGACACGAAGCTAAAAGGATGAGCAGGGGCTTTAATTTTCTCTGGGCACATACACAGACCGGAGCAGTCCCTGCCCTCCTCCACGTCAGTAACCGTGGTGATGATAGTGGTGATGCTGATAATAGATTAGACTTGCACAACACCTAGCAGTTTATGAAACACCATCACATACGTTACGGTACATCATTTGGTCCCATGAAGAAGGCAACACAGGGAGTATTTTTAATCCCCCTGTTACACAAAAATAGTTTAACCTCCAGTTGCTTACAAGAGTTTGTCCCAGATGTACTCAGCCACCCCCAAAGGCAGTGATCAAACAATATTTTTTATTTGTTTGCTTTGCATTTGGAGTCTAGGAGTCTACTGTTATTTCTCTTATCCAGTAAGAGCAAAAAAAAAAAAAAAAATCAATCAGATCCACTAAAAGTTCAGAGTTACTGTTCACCAAATAACCATGCGCTCCCTTGAATCTCCTAATCCCTGCCCCCACCCCCCATCCCAACTTCCAGTTGAGCCAAAGTCACATGACTAATTCTGACCGATGGGCTGGAACAAGAAGTGAGGTGTCATTTCAGGTTAAAGTACTTACTTCCTTTCTTTTAATTGCTTTTCACCTGACACAGGGACATCTTATCTTCTAGATGTGATAGCTTCAAGATGGCAGAGGGTGGCCAGCTCAAGCTGGAAATAAGTCTTTATTGGGTCAAGCCTGCTGCAATTTTGGGTCTTATCTTTACTCTGACATAGCCTAACCTGTCCTTCCTACAACAGTTTTCCAATGTTGGCATTTATTCCTTACCTTCTATTAGTCTTTATCTCAGGTTGACACATATCTTCTAGAGAACAGAGACAAATAGAAATATTTGAGAAAACATGCTATTGCTAATCTCATAATAGGGTTGGCTGAACTCACTTCTCTTTCTTGCTCAAAAGTCTTCAAAGGTTTTCCATTGCTCTGGCTGATGTCTGAATTCCTGAGCCTGGCAGGTAAGATATTTTGTGATCTACTCATCTTTGTATTTTATTTCCCATCAGAATTTCCTCCCCAATTTAATTTCCTGCCTCAGTGCACCACGTAGATTCCCTGCATATGTCCTTCAAGGATTATTTACAGTCCTCCTTCTCCTACTGGATTATAAGTTCCTTGAAAGCAGAGCTGTGGCGATTGTTTGGAAAAAGAAATACTTCCCAGGAAGAACTTGGCACAAAAGGAATGTGCATGGGAC
>SJYV01005434.1:0-32176 GCA_006410875.1 Neotragus pygmaeus | reverse complement strand
TGAGTTTTGCAGTTCATATTCCATATGCCTTATATGTTTTTGTTATTCTTTTCCTCTTTTCCTGCCTTCTGTATTATTTAAAGCAGTTTTCAAAGTGCAATTTTTATTCCTCTGATTTTTTTGCTATATTTTTTCATAGTCATTCTGTGGATTATAGTGTGTGATTAATCTGTCAAAATGCACTTCAGATTAATAACAACTTAATTCTGAGTAAATATAGCCATCTTACCACAAACCTGGGCTTCCTTGGAAGCTCAGCTGGTAAAGAATCTGCCTGCANATAGTCATTCTGTGGATTATAGTGTGTGATTAATCTGTCAAAATGCACTTCAGATTAATAACAACTTAATTCTGAGGAAATATAGCCATCTTACCACAAACCTGGGCTTCCTTGGAAGCTCAGCTGGTAAAGAATCTGCCTGCAGGGAGACCTGGGTTCAATTCCTGGGTTGGGAAGATCCCCTGGAGGAGGGCATGGCAACCCACTCCAGTATTTGCCTGGAGAATCCCTGTAAACAGAGGAGCCTGGCGGGCTACAGTCCAAAAAGTCAGACATGACTGAGTGACTAGCCACCAGCACCGCAATCTTGCTCTGGTTCCTCAGCTCTCATTTGTAGTGTTATTCTTAAATATATGACACATTTTAGAATTCACAGTGTTTTGAATGTATCTTTGTATAGTTTTTCTTAGTGGTTGACCTAGGTTACCAATGTTGTCATTTTATTATTTCATGTGAAGCTTAGAAAAATTATTTCCTTCTACATAGCTTTATTCTTCTTTATTTATGTAATTGTCCTAAATATTTCTTCTACATTAATTGGAAACTGCATCAAATGATTTATAATTTTTGCTTCAACAGTTGAACTTAATTTGGAAACTCAAGAAAAGAAGTCTATTTACTTATATATTTATCTTGTTGTTGCTTTTCCTATCTTACTGATATTCCAAGATTCCTTTATTTTAATTATTTTATCTACGTTTAGAAAGTTATTTGCCCATTCTTTGGAGTATGTCAATTGGTGACAAATTCTCTTAGGTTTTTTTTTTTCTCAATTTTAGAGTACTAAGATTTTCTCTTAATTTCTGAAGGATATTTTCTTTCTATAGAATTTTGCATTGATAACTCTTTTTCCTCAACCCTTGAAAAAAAGTTCTGCCACTTCCTCCTGGTCCCCATCATTTCTAATGAGAAAATCACTGTCATTTTAATTGCTTTTCCTCCTGTAGATAAAATGGTATTTCTCTCTCACTGCTTTATATATATATATATATATTTGTCTTTAGTGTTCAGGAGCTTGACTATGATGTCTTGGCATGGATTAATTTGGGTTTATATCTCTTTGGGGCTCACTTAGCTTCTTAAATGTTTCGGTTTATTGGGTATTTTGCCAAGTTTGGGGATTTTCAGCCATTCTTTCATTAAAATTTTTTTTCAGTCTCACTCTCTTTTCCTTCTCCTCTGGGACTCCAGTGCCACAAATGTTACCTCTCTTGGTAAGTCACACATGTCTCTAAAGCCATCTTCATCTTTAAAGTCTGTTTTTCTCTATTGCTATATTTTCAAATTCAGTGATTCTTTTTTCTGTTCTCCCCATTCTGCTATTGAGCACACCCATTGATATTTTTATTTTGACTATGATATTTTTCCCATTTTAGAATTTTCATTTGGACTGTCTTTGCATCTTCTGCTTCTTTGCTAAAACTTCCTACTTTTCATTTATTTCAATTTGTTTCATTTATTTCATGCTTGCCTTCCAGTTGAGTTTTATACTTTCATGTGTTTTCATGTAACTATTAGTGCCCTTTCATTTCAGCTGAATTCCTTTTGGCTTTTCTTGTAAGGCAGGTCTAGGAAATGAACTCCTTAAGCTTTTCTTTATCCTCGGTTTAGTTCAGTCACTCAAGTCTTGTCCGACTCTTTGCGACCCCATGGACTGCAGCTCGCCAAGCTTCCCTGTTCATCACCAACTCCCGGAGCTTGCTCAAATGTTTCCTTCATTTCCAAAGGATGGTTTTGCCAAATACAATATTCTTGGTTGGCATTTTTTTCTTTCACATGAGACTATATCATATCTAGCCTTCAAGGTTTCTTCTGAGAAATCTATGTATAGTCTCATGGGAGTCCCTTTGCATATGATGAGTCACTTTTGCTATTTTCGTAATTCAGGCTTGGAGGCTGAGGGGGAAGGGGAATCACTGCTTAACTGGTGTGAAGTTGCGGTTATGCGAGTGAATTAGTTCAGGAGATCTGCTGCACAGTCACCACCTGTGTACGTGCGTGCTCAGCTGCCTCCGTTGTGTCTGACTCTTCGCGACCCCATGAGCTCCAGCCCGCCAGGTTCCTCTGTCCATGGGATTTTCCTGACCTGTGGCCAATTCATGTCAATGTATGGCAAAAACCATCACATAATATTGCAAAGTAATTATCCTCCAATTAAAATAAACTAATTGAGGGAAAAAAAAGAATACTGGAGTGGGTTGCCATGCCCTCTTCCAGCATCTTTCTGACCTGTGGATTAAGCCTGTGTCTCCTGTGTCTCCTGCACTGCAAGTTAATTCTTCACTGCTGAGCCACCTGAAAGCCCCACAGAATAATGCCTACAGTCAACAATAATTTACTACACTCTTGAAACTCGTTAAGAGAGTAAATCTCAGGTTAAGAGTTCTTAACCACAAACACACATACTCATACACACACACAAAGGGGCACAAGGAGACTTTTGGAGGTGATGGATCTGTTACCTTGATTGTGGTGATCGTTTCATAGGTATATGCATATATTCAGAGTTATCAAGTTATATAATTACTGTGTGAAGTTTATTGTATATCAGTTTTATTTTAATGAAACTTTTAAAAATGAAAAAAGTATAAAAAACTGCTGATATAAATTATAAAGAAAAAAAAAGGAAATGCTTAATTAAATTCTTTAGAATGAAAGGCTATAATACTAGATATCCTAGATAACCTATAGGACAGAACATGAAGATCAATGAAAACAATAAATATAGCAAATAAACTGTTTTTCTTAATTTCTTTAAAACATGTGATTGCTGTTATAGCCATGCAGCAATGTAATGTGGAGTTTCTTACACGCAGAAATGAAACATATACAATTGTACAAAAATTGGAGGGTTAAAAATATACTGTTGTAAGATTCTTATATGAGCTTCCCTGGTGGCTCAGATAGTAAAGCGTCTGCCTGCAATGCAGGAGACCTGAATTCGATCCCTCGGTCAGGAAGATTCCCTGGAGAAGGAAATGGCAACCGTGATTACATGTTGTGATCCTTATAGTTACCATGAAAACAATAATCCAAAGAGATATGCCTAAATATCCAAAATAGGAGATATAATGGGTTGTTAAGTATATTTGCTTAAGGCAGGAAAGAAGGAACAAAGAAAAAAAGATAGGAAGGGCAAATAGAAAACAAATAGATGGCTTATTTCAACCTGACCATACCCATAGCTACATTAGCTGTAAGTGGGTTCTACTGGAGTTAAAGAGGGACATTTCGTACTAGGAGTATCAATATGTTAAGGACACTTACTAATTCTAAATGCATTTGTACCTTAAAACAGAGCTTCAAAATATACAAATCAAAAATTGACAAAATAAAGGGAGGGATAACATGTCCAAAATTATAGCTGCAGACTATAATGTTCCTCTTTCATTAATTTATAAAACAAGTAGACAAAAAAATCTGTAAATGATAGGATGTTTGAATAACAGTTGATTTAATAGTACATATTGATGTAATTGACTTCTATAGACTACTATAGCCAACAAATGTAGAATACATATTCTTTCCTATTGCCCATGAAACGTCACGACAGAACATATGTTATGTCAGAAAGCAAATTTCGGTATAGCATTTCAAAAGAATTAGTGAAGATAAGTTCCCCCACTACAATGGAATTAAAGTAGAAATCAATACCAAAAAGATAACTAGAGATCCTTGAATTTGGAGATATGAAGCAACACACTTCTAAATAGCCAATGGGTAAAAAAATAGAGAAACTAGAAAAACTCCCAAATGTGATGAAAGTACAACATATAAAAATACATGGGGGGATACACATTTACTGAATACCCGATCAGTAGTCCTCAAAAGTGTTAAGATCGTCAAAAACAAGGGAAGTCTGAAAAACGGTCAGTTTGGAGGAAACTTAGGAGATGTGACGGCAAAACGTGTGTCTGGATGGGGTCAATGAGCCATCAGTATTGGTCCACTAGCTGTGACAGATCCATCGTGTGTCTGTATGCTTACATCATACCTGGGAGACAGTAACAGAGGGGACGCTGGCTTTGGAGTATATGGGAACGCTTTGTACTATCTTTGCAACATTTTTTTAATTCTAAAATTATTCTTAAAATTAATATTTTAAAAGATATGTGGGATTCAACCAAATAAATTTTAGAGGAACATTGTAGGTTAAAATATTTATATTAGGAAAGAATAAAAATTTGAAATCAGACTTATCTTCTATGTTAAGACAGCATGAAAACAGATTACACAGAATATGGCTAAGCAATGCAAAAAATCAAGAAACCCCAAAGTCATTTCTTTGAAAATCTCAATGAAAATGATAAAAATCTTGCAAGATTGATTTTTTAAAATAGAGAAAAAATAAATTATCAATGTCAGGGTGAAAGAGGGACCACCACTATGTTAAAGACACTACTAAGATAATAAGGGAACTATTATGAGCAAATTTATGCAAATTTATTCAACTTATATGAAATGAAAAATTCCCTTGAAAAATTCAACTTATTAAAGCTAAGATAAGAAGAAACAGAAAATCTAAAGTTTCCTATATTTATTTATTATGGAACTTGAATTTATAATTAAAGGCCCACAAAACTTCAGGCCAGATGGCTTCATTTTTTCCCTATCCAACGTCTCCGGAAGAAATAATACCAACAGTATGCAAAGCTTTTCAGAAAAAAGAAATGAATATTTCCCAACTCATTTTATGAGGACTAAAGTAAAACAGATACCAAAACCTGAAAAGGATATTATAAGAGAAGGGAAATTACACAAATCAATATTGCTCAGGACTAGGTGCAAATTTTTTTTAAATATTAGCAAATCAAAGACCAACAGTATATAAAATGATAATATATATGTTGGTGTTGCTGCTCAGTAGCTAAGCTGTATCTGACTTTCTGTGGCCTCATACACTGCAGCTTGCCAGGCTCCTCTGTCCTTCACTGTCTCCCGAAGTTTGCTCAGATTCATGTCCATTGAGTGTGATCATCTTGATAGATGTGTAAAAAACATTTGTAATGTTCAATGTTTTATCTATGATTTAAAAATTTAGAGAAAACTGTTATTGAACTTGTAATATAAGAAAACTTCCACAGAAAGGGAAATGTACTCCTAAAAGCCCCTATAGCTAATATCACACTTGATAGTGAAAGCCTGAACTGTCTCCCTTAGGATGAAAAATAAGGCAAAGATTTTCACTCTTAATACCTCTAATCCACATGTTCCAGAGGTCACAGCAATTGCAATAGAGCAAGGATAGAATAAGAGACAAAAATTAGAAAGAAATCACCTTTCTTTATTCTCAGAAAATGATTCTGTATATGAAAATCTCTTTTAAAAAACTACCAAAAAAAGAAAACCCTTTTAGGAGTAATAATTTAATTTAGCAAAGCTTCAGGATACAAGGTGAGTATACCAAAATCAAATATATTTCTCAATGATAGCAATAACAACTGAAAAATGAAATTTAAACTTAATACCATTTAAAAGAACATTAGATATTAATTTCTGGGGGATAAATTGGACAAAATGAAAAATTCAGTGTGTTCATAAATTTTAAAAGATGCAAACACATGGGGAGCTATGCCTTGTTCGTAAATAGGGAGACTCAATATCATTAAAATGTCATTTCTCCCATATTGATCTACAGATTCAACATAATCACAGTCAGTATCCTAGCAGGCTTTCTAACAGAAATTGATAAACTTGTCCTAAAATTTATATAGAAATAGACGTCCACCGCCAGCTGAGATGGAGTAACAAGGATCGAACGCACTCTTTCATCTGAAACAATAACAGCAATAAGACAAGCATATAAAATGATGCTTTTCAAGACCTTCAGCAGCAAGACAGTGGACAGAGAGACAGGAACAACTGAGAGGGTCCCTTCACTGTTCCAATTTCTTTGTTGTTGTTTAGTTGCTCAGTCATGTCTGACTCTTTGTGACCCCATGGGGTGTAGTGGAGCCGCAAGCTCCTCTGTCCATGGGATTCTTCAGGCAAGAATACTGGAGTAGGTTGCCATTTCCTTCTTCAGAAAATCATCCTGACCTAGGGATCGAACCTGCGTCTCCTGCACTGCAGGCAGATTCTTTCCTGCTGAACCACCAGGGAAGCCCCATCCCAGCTTCTTGCCTTGAGATAATTTGTAGGCGGTGGTACAGTCGGGGAGCCCTGGCAGAGTGGCCAAAGTCCCTGGGTTGAGGATCCCAAGATGAGGGTCCAGGGACACCAAGCTAACTGGAGCTCACAGGGCAGAATCCCAGAGAGGAGAAAGCGGCGTAGAGAAAGACCCACCAAAGGACTTCGCTGCTGCTCCAGGGAAGACTCCCAGCTGCCACTGCAGGAGCCTGGGTTTGATCCCTGGTCAGAGAACTAGATCCCACAGGCTGCAACCAAGAGTTCCCAGGCCATGGATAAAGATCCCACGTACCGCGACAAAGGCCAGGCTCAGCCAATAAAAGGAAAAAAAAAAGGAACCCCTGGGATCTCCAGAGGGCGCCTTGAGCATTTGCTGAGTGCCCACTGGCACACTGGTGTAAGGAAGCCGCCCAGGGCTGGGGAAGGACAGCTTGTACAGACTAGCAGTGAGAGTGGCAACTCTGGGAGATAATAACAGGCAGGGAAGCCGGGCATGCTGCAACCCACGCCGTTGCAAAGAGCTGGACACAGCTTAGCAACTGAACAACAACAGCAACTCACACAGCACTAACTGGGAATATTGCCTCTTCCAACAGCCAGGCTGGGAAACCCCATAATTCATGGGGATTTGGATAAAGCACTTGGAAAGATTTGGTCTGAGCAGGGCGAAATGATCAGCCCTTATCAGGGCTGGGACCAGGGGGAGGCAAGTGAGACTACAGCACGAGATGGGAAAGCCTGCTCCAGGACGGCTTGGGACAGGCGCCTCCTTTCACTTTGCGGTCCGGGCACCTCGCTTTCTCCGACTCAGCACCACCGCCCTAGAGTAAACACTGCTGTGATCTCACCCAGCAAATCACTGAGACAAGACCCAAAGGATGAAACGGTTTGCAGGCAATTTAACTGCAGCTCAGAGCACAGCTCAGGAATATTTATGTTTTTGCTTCTGGCACCCGACAAGGTAAAATTCACGATGTCTGGAATCCAAACAAAGATGATCAGGCTGCAAATTAGCAGAAACGTTAAGTCCCATAATGAGGAGAATAATCAGTCAGTCAAATCCAGCCCAGAGTGTGTTAGAACTAACAGACAAGGACATCAAAGCAGTTATTCTAACGGTGTGCCATATGTTCAAAAGTTAAGTAGAGCCGTGGAGATTATAAAAAAAGATGCAAACTGAATATCTGGAGATGAAAACTGCAATGTTGTGATGAAAAATCTACTGGATGAAATTAACAGCATATCAGACACTGCAGAAAAAGAGTGAATTTTCAGATGTAGCAATAGAACATACCCAATATGAAATATGCAGAGAAAAAAGCTTAGGAAAGAAAGCATCAGTGTTCTATAGGACATCTTCAAGTCTAACACACATACCCTTTGAGCCCTTGCAGGAGAAGTCTCTTGTTTATTAATTAGAAAATCACCTATTGTTAAAATTCCAAATCAACTCAAATTGATCTATGGGGTCAGTGCAATCACAGTAAAAATCCCAAACAACCCTTTTTTTTTTTTTTTTAGTAGAAATGGAAAAGATGATTTTAAAGTTTTTATAAAAATGCATAGGACCTAACATGGCCGAAATAACTATAAAAATAAAAGCAAAGTTAGAAGCCTATCTCTATCTGATTTCAACTTATTAAAAAACCTATCATATCAAAACACTAATTTGAAATGATACATACATCACCCCATGTTCACTGAAACATTATTCACAATGGCCAGGACATGTAAACAACCCAAGTGTCCATTGCTGGATGAATGGATGAAAAAATATAGCATATATATACAGTGAAATATTCAGCCCTAAAAAAGAATGAAATTTTGTCTTTTGCAACAACGTGGGTGGACCTTGAGGGCATTTAGTGAATTAAGTGAATTTAAGTGAATTAAGTCAGACAGAGAAATATTGGAGTATTAGTTGCTTAGTCATGTCTGACTCTTTGCGACCCCATGTTCTGAAGCCCACCAGACTCCTCTGTCCATGGGATACTCCAGGCAAGAATACTGGAGTAGGTTGCCATGCCCTTCTCCAGGGGATCTTCCTGACCCAGGGATTGAACCCTGATCTTCTGCATTGCAGGCAGTTTCTATAGCCATCTGAGCCACCAGGGTGACTCAAAGTTCATTTGAGTTTGTCTATAAACCTGAACAAACTTTTTGACAAACCCAGTATAAACACTGTATGGTCTCACTTATACGTGAAATTTAAACCAACAATAAAAACCAAGCTCATAGATGCAGAGAAGAGACTGGTGGTTGCCAGAGGCAGGGTGGAGGAGTGGGTAAAGAGGATGAAGGGGGTCAAAGGTAACATCTTCAGTTATTAAATTAGTAAGTCATCAGGAGGTGACGTACAGCATGATGACTGTAATGAGCAATACTGTACTGCATATTGGAAAGTTGCTGAGAGGAGATCTTAAAAGTCCTCACAGTAAGAAAAAATGTTTTGTAACTGTCAAAAAAAAGCTGTCGTATGATATTGACCACATGAATGGCAGATAGGTTAATGGAACAGAAAAGCGAGTTTAAAATTAGACTGCAAAATTGATTTTTGACAAAAGTACAGAAAGAGGAAATGGAGGTCTTTTCAACAAATGGTGCTGGATACCCATAGCCCATAAATTGAACCTTGATCTGTAACTTGCACCATATACAAAAATTAACTCCAAACGAGTCTTAGACCTAAATGAAAAATCTAAAATCATAAATTTTCTAAAAGAAAATATTGAAGGAATTTTTTGTGACTTTGAGTTAGGCAAAGATTTCTTGGATGTGATATTAACAGCATGATTCATGAAAGAACAAACTGATAAATTTTACTTCATCAAAAGTGAAAACTGTCCTTCAAAAGACATTCTTAAGAGAATGAAAGGACGAGCAACAGACTAGGATAAAATATTTTCAAAGCATATATCTGATAAAGGACTTGTATTTGGAATGTATATAAATAAATGTTTAAAATAATAGTAAGAAAACACAACCTAATTTTTTAAATGGACAAAATGGTTGAATATACACTTCTCCATATAGATGGAAAATAAACGAGAGAAATAGGCTCAACATCACCATCATTACTGCTGCTGCTGCTAAGTCGCTTCAGTCGTGTCCGACTCTGTGCGGCCCCATAGACGGCAGCCCACCATCATTAGTGAACTACGTATTAAAACCACAGTATGGAGTTTCCTTAAAAAACAAAAGAGCTTTCTTATGATCCAGCACCACTCCTGGGCTTATATCTGGAGAAAACCATAATTTGAAAAGCTGCATGTACCCCAGTGTTCATAGCAGCACTAGTTACAATAGCCAAAACATGAAGGGAGACTAAACCGTCAACAGATGACCGGATAATAAGATGTGGTACATAAATACAACGGAACAGTACTCAGCCTTTAAAAAGAGTGAAACAATGCCGTTTGCAGCAACGTGGATGGGCCTAGAGACGATCATGCTAGGTGAAGGAGGCAGATGTGACATCACTTGTGGGTGGAATCTTAAAAAAATGATACAAATGAGTGATTTACAACACGGAAATAGACTCACAGACATAGAATATTAACTTTGGGTAACCAAAGGGGGAAGCAGGGGAGGAATAAATTAGAAGTTTGAGATTCACATAGACACACAGGTATATACATCAACTAAATAACATGGACCCACTGGATAGCACAGCAAACTCTGCTCAGTACCCTGCAATAACCTAAATGTGAAAACCATGTGAAAAAGAGAAGATACGTATAATTGCATCACTTTGTGATACCCCTGACACTAACATAACATCGCAGACCAACTATATTCCAATAGAAAATTAAAATACCACAGTGAAATACCACTTCGGGCTAGAGAGTATGGGTAAAATGAAAAGACTGACCAAACCAAATGTTGACAAAAATGTGGAGCAACTGAAATCCCATCCCGCTGGAGTGGGTGCAGAATGGTGCAACCACTGTGAAAAGCGGTTTGACACTTCCTTGAAAAGTTAAATGTACCCCAACCATATGTTCTGGCCACTCCACTCTCAGATATTTACATAAGAGGAAGGAAAGCATATGTCGACACAAATACTTGCACATGAATATTCATAGTGGTTCTGTTTATAATGCCTCCAAATATCCAGCAACCGGCAGAAGGATAAATACATTTTAGGACATTTATGCAATGAAATACTAGTGAGCAATAAGAGAAGAGAACCTTTGATTACTTAACAGGGATGGATCTCAGGAAAACTGAGTGAAATAAAGTAGATTAAAAAGGTGCACATATAGTGGATTCTATATAGATGAACTCTAGAAAATACAGGCTAATCTATAGTGCAGAAAGCATGTCAGTGGTTACCTGGAAGAAAAGGGAGGAGGGAAGATAAAGATTACAAAAGAGACCAAAGAAAACTTCAGGGCATGATGGATGTCTTTATTTTCCTGATAGTGGTCATAGTTTCACAGATACACATGTGTATATATATATAATCCTATCAAATTGTACACTTAAAATATATGCACTTCAGTTCAGTTGCTCAGTCGTGTCCGACTCTTTGCGACCCCATGAACCTCAGCATGCCAGGCCTCCCTGTCCATCACCAACTCCCGGAGTTTACTCAGACTCACGTCCATCGAGTCAGTGATGCCATCCAGCCATCTCATCCTCTGTCGTTCCCTTCTCCTCCTGCCCCCAATCCTTCCCAGCATCAGAGTCTTTTCCAATGAGTCAACTCTAATTGAATGTAAATTATTATATCTCAATAAAGCCTGGTGTACTGCCGTCCATGGGGTCACAGAGAGTTGGACGTAGCTGAGCAACTGAACAACCACCACATAAAGAGGCTAGAATAGTCAACACAAGCATGTGAAAGATAAGCGATGCTGACGGACCTGCATAACTTGATTTCAAGAGTGGCTAAAATGCTACAGTCACTATTTCAGTATGGTATTGCCATGTGGTTAGACAAACAGATAATTTAACAGAATATAGCGTCTAGAAGTAGATTCACACGTATAGGGCCAATTGAAATGTGATGAAAACTCCAGTGTAATTCCAGAGGGAAAGGAAACTCCTTCCAACAAATGATACTGCAACAACTTGATATCCATATGGGGAAAAAGTGAATCTTGACAGTATCCTCACACCATATAAAATTGTTTTGTTGTGAACTATTGACCTAAATGTAAAGGCTACATCACTGGAAAATATCTGTGAGACCTTCACGTGAACATGTATCCTTAGAGAGGGTTCAAAAATGTTAACCGTAGAAGAAAAGAATGATAAAGTGGATTTTGTAAAAAATTAAAGATTTCAGCTCTGCTCATTAAAAGACTCCTTTAGTAAAGTGAAAATGCAAGCAACAGATTGGGAGAAAATATTTACAGTACATATATTTGAAAAAGGACTTATAGCCTGAATATATATGTAACTACTATAAATCAAAATGAAAAAGGTAATCCTATAAAATATGAGCAAAATTATTTGCATAGATCAGTTCAGTTCACTCACTCAGCTGTGTCTGACTCTTTGCGACCCCATGGACTACAGCACACCAGGTTTCATTGTCCATCACCAACTCTTGGAACTTGCTCAAACTCGTGTCCATAAAGTCAGTGATACCATCCAATCATCTCATCCTCTGTTGTTCCCTTCTCTTCTTGCTATCAGTCTTTCCCAGCATCAGGGTCTTTTCAAATGAATCAGTTGCATCAGGTGGCCAAAGGATTGGAGTTTCAGCTTCAGCATCAGTCCTTCCAATGAATATTCAAGACTTACTTCCTTTAGAATTGACTGGTTGGATCTCCTTGCAGTCCAAGGGACTCTCAAGAGTCTTCTCCAATGCCACAATTAAAAGCATCACTTCTTCGGCACTCAGCTATTTTTATGGTCCAACTCTCACATCCATACATGACCACTGGAAAAACCATAGTTTGACTAGACAGAACTTTGTTGACAAAGTAATGTCTCTGCTTTTTAATATGTTGTCTAGGTTGGTCATAGCTTTTCCTCCAAGGAGCAAATGTCTTTTAATTTCGTGGCTGCAGTCACACATCTGTAGTGATTTTGGAGCCCCCAGAATAAAGCTTTCACTCTTTCCATTGTTTCCCCATCTAATTGCCACGAAGAGATGGGACTGGATGCCATGATCTTAGTTTTTTGAATGTTGAGTTTTAAACCAACGTTTTCACTCTCCTCTTTCACTTTCATCAAGAGGCTTTTTAGTTTTCTTATTTGCATAGATACTTAACAGAAAAATATATACAAGTGTCCAATATGTTCATGAAAAGGTGCTTAGCAGCATTGGTGATCAGAGAAATGCAGTTTAATGCTGCAATGAATTTAACACATTTCATACCTGTAGAATGACTAAACTTAAAAACTGACAGTATCAAGGGTAACTGAGAATATAGAACAATCAGGCTTTTCATAAATTACTGTAAAGGTATCAAGTGCTACAACTACTTTGGAAAATTCTTTAATGATTTCTCATAAAACTAATAAACATGAAATCAATAATCGAGCAATTCTACTCTTAGGTACTCACCTAAGAGATATGAAATAAGAAATTTATATGAAATTATTTGTAGGCATTTTATGTATAATAGCTAAAAACTGAAAATAACCTAAATGGCCATCAACAAGATAATGGATTGAACAAATCATGGTTTATTTACTCAGAGAAGGCAATGGCAACCCATTCCAATACTCTTGCCTGGAAAATCCCAATAAAAAGGAATGTGTGATTGATATATGCAAGAACATGAATGAATAGCCAAAGCATTATGTTGAGTGGATAAGTCTAAAAACAAATGAGAGAGCCTACTGTACAACTCTAATTTATGGAAAGTTCTACAACAGGCAAAATAGGCAAATTAGTTGTTGTTGGAAAGTTAGAACAAAGACTGAAATGGGTCAGGTGGTAATTATCTGGGATGATAAAGTGTTATGTATCTTGAGTTGGGAGTTGTGTATATGGTGTAAACAGAATCAAACTGTATACTTCTGATCTGTGCATTTAATTATAAGTAAATTGGGTATTATACATAAGCTATAGTTCAATAAAATTTTTTTGAAGCCACTATGGAGAACAGTGGAATTAGCATTTAAGGAATCTGATAAGATTCCTTAAAAACTGGAAATAGAACTGCCTTATGACTCAGCAATCCCACTGCTGGGCATTCACACCAAGGAAACCAGAAACCAGGAAACCTTCCAATGAATATTCAGGACTTATTTCCTTTAGAATTGACTGGTTGGATCTCCTTACAGTCCAAGGGAATTGAAAGAGACACGTGTACCCCAAGGTTCATCGCAGCACTGTTTATAATAGCCAGGACATGGAAGCAACCTAAATGTCCATCAGCAGATGAATGGATAAGAAAGCTGTGGTACATATACACAATGGAATATTACTCAGCCATTAAAAAGAATACATTTGAATCAGTTCTAATGAGGTGGATGAAACTGGAGCCAATTATACAGAGTGAAGTAAGCCAGAAAGAAAAACACCAATACAGTATTCAGTTCAGTTCAGTTCAGTCGCTCAGTCGTGTCTTACTCTTTGCGACCCCATGAACCGCAGCACGCCAGGCCTCCCTGTCCATCATCAACTCCCAGAGTTCACTCAGACTCACGTCCATTGAGTCAGTGATGCCATCCAGCCATCTCATCCTCTGTCATCCCCTTCTCCTCCTGCCTGCAATCCCTCCCAGCATCAGAGTCTTTTCCAATGAGTCAACTCTTCGCATGAGGTGGCCAAAGTACTGGAGTTTCAGCTTTAGCATCAGTCCTTCCAATGAACACCCAGGACTGATCTCCTTAGAATGGACTGGTTGGATCTCCTTGCATTCCAAGGGACTCTCAAGAGTCTTCTCCAACACTACAGTTCAAAAGCATCAATTCTTCGGTGCTCAGCCTTCTTCACAGTCCAACTCTCACATCCATACATGACCACAGGAAAAACCACAGCCTTGACTAGACTGACCTTAGTCGGCAAAGTAGTCTCTGCTTTTGAATATGCTATCTAGGTTGGTCATGACTTTTCTTCCAAGGATTAAGTGTCTTTTAATTTCAAGGCTGCAATCACCATCTGCAGTGATTTTGGACCCCAAAAAATAAAGTCTGACACTATTTCCCCTGTTTACCCATCTATTTCCCATGAAGTGATGGGACCAGATGCCATGATCTTCGTTTTCTGAATGTTGAGCTTTAAGCCAACTTTTTCACTCTCCACTTTCACTTTCATCAAGAGGCTTTTTAGTTCCTCTTCCCTTTCTGCCATAAAGGTGGTGTCATCTGCATATCTGAGGTTATTGATATTTCTCCTGGCAATCTTGATTGTAGCTTGTGTTTCTTCCAGTCCAGCATTTCTCATGATGTACTCTGCATAGAAGTTAAATAAGCAGGGTGACAATATACAGCCTTGACTGTACTCCTTTTTCTATTTGAAACCAGTCTGTTGTTCCATGTCCGGTTCTAACTGTTGCTTCCTGACCTGCATACAGATACTAACGCATATTATGGAATTTAGAAAGATGGTAACAATAACCCTGTATGTGAGACAGCAAAAGAGACACACGTGTATAGAACAGTCTTTTGGACTCTGTGGGAGAGGGAGAGGGTGGGATGATTTGGGAGAATGGCATTGAAACATGTATAATATCATATATGAAATGAATCGCCAGTCCAGGTTTGATCCATGATACTGGGTGCTTGGGGCTGGGGCACTGAGACAACCCAAAGAGATGGTACAGGGAGGGAGGAGGGCAGGGGGTTCAGGATGGGGAATACGTGTATAACTGTGGTGGATTCATGTTGATATATGGCAAAACCAATACAATAATGTAAAATAATTAACCTCCAATTAAAATAAATGAATTTATATATTTTTACAAAGTTCTAAAAAAAATTATATAGAAATTACACCCCAATGAAAAGGGTATGAAGAAAGCTGAGTGCAGAATTGACGCTTTTGAACTGTGGTGTTGAAGACGCTTGGACTGCAAGAAGATCCAACCAGTCCATCCTAAAGGAGATCAGTCCTGGTGTTTATTGGAAGGACTGATGCTGAAGCTGAAACTCCAGTACTTTGGCCACCTCATGCAAAGAGATGACTCATTGAAAAAGACCCTGATGCTGGGAGAGATTGGGGGCAGGAGGAGAAGGGGATGACAGAGGATGAGATAGCTGGATGGCATCACCAACTCAATGGACATGAGTTTGGGTAAACTCTGGGAGTTGGTGATGGACAAGGCCTGGCGTGCTGCGGTTCATGGGGTTGCAAAGAGTCAGACATGACTGAGTGACTGAACTGAACTGAAAAGGGTATTGTGGAAAAAATATAACAAACACAAACATTTATTCTCCTGATAAAATAGCTTTGAGATACATGAAGCCACAAACAATGACACCATGGAGAAAACTAGATAAATCAACAATTAAAACCATCGTTTAAAATCTCCCTCTATGAAGCGGATAGATCATGAGATCAAGCAGTCAAAAGCATAAAGCAAAGAGACAGAAGACTGAAATAACGTAATAAACTTGAGCTTTTAAGAAATTGAAATAACAATCAAAGACATTCCACTCAAAAAATCCTCAGGCACAGAGAGCTTTAGATGAGAGTTCTACAAAACAGTTAAGGATCAGATAGATACTCTTAGAGAAATTGTTTCAGAAAACAAAATAAATAGAAAATAAGGAAATCTATCCCAACTCCATTTAATGAGGCAAAATAGCATTTATCTCAAGTTCAGATATACCAATATGAGGAAAACAATGTCTATTTCACTTATAAAAACAGAGGCAAAATTCCAAGTCAGCTGCTAACTAATTAACCCTACAGTGTATTTTGAAAAATTAGTTCAGTTCAGTCGCTCAGTCGTGTCCAACTCTTTGCAACCCCATGAATCGCAGCATGCCAGGCCTCCCTGTCCATCACCATCTCTTGGAGTTCACTCAGACTCACGTCCATTGAGTCCGTGATGCCATCCAGCCATCTCATCCTCGGTCTTCCCCTTCTCCTGCCCCCAATCCCTCCCAGCATCAGAGATTTTTCCAATGAGTCAACTCTTCGAATGCGGTGGCCAAAATACTGGAGTTTCAGCTTTAGCATCATTCCTTCCAAAGAAATCCCAGGGCTGATCTAGTCAGGTTTATTCCAGGAGTGCAAGAACAAGTCTAACACCAGAAATTCTATCAATGTTATTTACCACGTTATCAGACCAAAGGAGCGAAATGACTGAACACATGCAGTAGAGTGTTTGATACAGTTTTTGCAATTTTAAGGCACTAGTGATAAAGAATATGGTCTGTTACACAGCAGTGAAAATGAATCCATGGTCTGTGTAGAATGTCTCCATTGTACAGCCAACTATTCCCACCAACTCTGGGCCCTTCTCTTTCAAACCAGATCTGGCAATTTGGGGGCACTCTGGCTTCAACATGTTTCAGAATGAGTTGAAGTCCATAGAGAAACTCAGCTGGCATTTTCACACAATTATGTTGAATTTATAGATTAATATGGGAAAATATGCCGTTTTTACAATTTTAAGGGTTCAGTTCAGTTCAGTCACTCAGTCGTTTCTGACTCTTTGCAACCCCATGGACTGCAGCACCCCGGGCTTCCCTGTCCTTTACCATCTCCCAGAGCTTACACGAACTCATGTCCATTTGAGTCACGTCATGTCAGCAATGCCATCAAACCATCTCATCCTCTATCGTCCCCTTCTCCTCCCACCTTCAATCTTTCCCAGCATCTGGGTCTTTTCAAATGAGTTAGTTCTTCACATCAGGTATCCAAAGTATTGGGGTTTCAGCTTCAGCATCAGTTCTTCCAGTGAATATTCAGGACTGATTTCCTTTGGGATGGACTGGTCGGATCTCCTTACAGTCCAAGGGACTCTCAAGAGTTTTCTCCAATACCACAGTTCAAAAGCATCAATTCTTTGTCTCTCAGCTTTCTTTATAGTCCAACTCTCACATCCATACATGACTACTGGAAAAACCATAGCCTTGACTAGATTGACCTTTGTTGGTAACAGACCTTTGGCAACAGCAAAGGTCTGTTGACACAGATTAAGCACCCAAAGAAAGAGTCTTTCTTTCTCTTTTATTTTTGTTTTCCTTTATGTCTGTTATGGACTGGATGTTTGGTCTTCCCCTAATGTATAGGTTCAAGTCCTAATTGGAGAAGGCAATAGCAACCCACTCCAGTACTCTTGCCTGGAAAATCCCATGAATGGAGGGGCCTGGTAGGCTGCACTCCATGGGGTCCCTAAGAGTCGGACATGACTGAGTGACTTCACTTTCACTTTTCACTTTCATGCATTGGAGAAGGCAATGACAACCCACTCCAGTGTTCTTGCCTGGAGAATCCCAGGGGCGGGGGAGCCTGGTGGGCTACTGTCTATGGGGTTGCACAGAGTTGGGAACGACTGAAGTGACTTGGCGGCAGCAGCAGCAGCAAGTCCTAATCCCCAGTGTGATGGTGTTGGAGATGGGGCATTGGGGAGGTAATTAGGGTTAGATGAGGTCATGATGGTGGGTCCGAATGATGGATTAGTGCCCTAGTAAGAAGGGACACAGACTCAATGGACATGAATTTGAACAAACACCGGGAGATAGTGAAGAACAGGAAAGCCTAGCGTGCTGCAGTCCATGGGGCTGCAGAGTTGGACTTGACTTGGGGACTGAAGAGACACCAGAGAACTTGCTCTCTCTCTTGCTTCACGACCTGGAGACCCAGCAACATGGGTCTTGGGTGCAAGCCGGGAAGAGGGGTCTCACCAGAACCCGGCCATGCTGACAGCCTGGTCTCAACTCTCAGCTTCCAGAACTGTGAGGAATACATTTCTGTTCAAGCTTCATGCCCTCGTCCGCCGTCTACAGTATGTTGTGACAGCAATGCAAGGAGACCAGTACAATGTCCTTGCAATGTTTTCCATTTTCTTTCTCCATTTTTTCACGCGTCTTCTTTTGTGGACTTCACATTTCTTACATTTTGATAGTTTCCTTTGTAACGGTTTTCTCCATTCATTTCTGCCTTCATTCCTAGATACTTAATCGTTCATGCTTTCCTGGTGAATGTATCTCTTTTTCTGTTATATTTCTAATTAGTTAATACTGGTGCAGAGGAAAGCCACTAATTTTAGTAAGCTGATCTTGCATTCAGCAATCTTGCTAAACTCTATTATTAGTCCCAATCAATTTTCTGTTCTTTCTGGTGGGTTTCTATGTGTGGATGATATATAATCTGTGGGTAATGACAGAGGTACCTCTTCCTTCTTCTCTTCCTAGCCCTTCATTTTCCCATGTTATGGGATTAGCCAGAGCCTCCCATGATAGCATGAATAGCTGTAGTGCCTCTACTTGTCCTGTTTCCAGCATGGAAAGAAATGAGTCTAAAGTTTGTCCACAGAATAGCATGTTTTCTGGAAACTTTTAATATAAAGAGCTTTAATCAGATTCAGTTCAGTTCAGCTGCTCAGTCATGTCCGACTCTTTGCGACCCCATAAATCGCAGCACACCAGGCCTCCCTGTCCATCACCAACTCCCAGAGTTCACTCAGACTCACGTCCATTGAGTCAGTGATGCCATCCAGCATCTCATCCTCGGTCCACCCCTTCTCCTCCTGCCCCCAATCCTTCCCTGCATCAGAGTCTCTTCCAATGAGTCAACTCTTTGAATGAGGTGGCCAAAGTACTGAAGTTTCAGCTTTAGCATCATTCCTTCCAAAGAACACCCAGGGTTGTTTTCCTTTAAAATGGACTGGTTGGATCTCCTCGCAGTCCAAGGGACTCTCAAGAGTCTTCTCCAATATTACAATTCAAAAACATCGATTCTTCAGTGTTCAGCTTTCTTCACAGTCCAACTCTCACATCCATACATGACCACTGGAAAAAACATAGCCTTGACTAGATGGACCTTTGTTGGCAAAGAAATGTCTCTGCTTTTGAATATGCTATCTAGGTTGGTCACAACTTTTCTTCCAAGGAGTAAGCGNGGGACTCTCAAGAATCTTCTCCAACACCACAGTTCAAAAGCATCAATTCTTCGGTGCTCAGCTTTCTCACAGTCCAACTCTCACATCCGTACATGACCAATGGAAAAACCATAGCCTTGACTAGATGGACCTTTGTTGGCAAAGTAATGTCTCTACTTTTTAATATGCTATCTAGGTTGGTCATAACTTTCCTTCCAAGGAGTAAGCACCTTTTAATTTTATGGCTGCGATCACTATCTGCCATGATTGTGGAGCCCCCTAAAATAAAGTCTGACACTGTTTCCACTGTTTCCCCATCTATTTTCCATGAAGTGATGGGACCAGATGTCATAATCTTAGTTTTCTGAATGTTGAGCTTTAAGCCAACTTTTTCACTCTCCTCTTTCACTTTCATCAAGAAGCTTTTTAGCTCCTCTTCACTTTTTGCCCTAAGGGTGGTGTCATCTGCCTATCTGAGGTTATTGATATTTCTCCCAGTGATCTTGATTCAGGTCTTCATAAAACCATTCAAATTCAGCTTCTTCAGCATTGCTGATCAGGACATAGACTTGGATTACTGTGATATTGAATGGTTTGCTTGGAAATGAACAGAGATCATTCTGTCATTTTTGAGATTGCATCCAACTCTTGTTTTGACTATCATGGCTACTCCATGGATCAAGTACCCATTATACCTCAGAGAGTATATACATACATTTCCACCATCCCATTTCATCTTTAAAGCATGTCCATGAAATAAACATGACTGTGATACTACACAGAAGAGGAGATCACAGTGCCAAGGTAATTGCATAGCCTCTCTCACTTTGCCTGGATTGGGGGATCTGTCTGGTTTCATTTTCTAAGACACAGCTACACAAAGGCTCTGTGAAAGAGTGAACTCAAAGGCAAAATGAGGATTCTTACATGCCGAGCACAGGCTGAGACAAAAGTCCAGTCTGTTACTTGGATGAGGAGCTCAGACACACCCCTGTCAAAGGTGGGCTTCCAGCTTAGCTCCATAACATTAATGGGCTTCTGAGGCTGGGCTCAGTCTCCATGCTTTGAGCTGGAACTGATTGAAGTTTCAAAAAGCCCAGAACTTATGTAATTCTGGGGATCCCATTTAAGAATTTTTTTCTCTAAATTATTTTTAGAATGATAAAATAAGTCATTATAAACTACAAAAATGTGGCAAATATCACATACATTTCAAAAATTTTTTTAACTCATAATATTTTATTTCCTGACACAATTTAGTAGTATTTCCATTTGTTTTCTTTTTTGGCTACTTTCCCTTTGATTTTCTCCTTACATGATATTTTAATCATTTTTCATAAGAAAATGATAATTCAGGTTTCTTTAAATTTGAGCAAAATAATTTTTAAAAACTTGCCTCATTTAGAAAACGGTTTTTTCAGCTTCCCATTTTATTACTGGTAATTTCATAAACTTTCAAAATATCCATTTGTTACCTACTTATTTAAAGAAATGGAAATAGAATAAAAGATTTTAAATATGCCATTTTTTAATCTGATTACTTAATTTATTTAATATATTGGATGTTAAATATTCACAATTTTAGGCATGTTATTTAATATTTAACTACTAAATATGTCTATTTTTAGGAATATCTGTGGATGTTTATAGGCAAACATTCAAACTTGTTTTTATCCTTTTTTATTATGCTCAGATAACATAATTTAAAAGTGATTTTGTTAGCCATTCTTCAGTGTACAGTTCAGTGATATTAAATATGTTCTCAATGTGAGGCTTTTCGTCTTGTACAACTTAAATTCTTTACACATTAAATGATAAATTTCATTTCCCTACACACATTGTTTATGCCATATAAACGTTTGTGAACATGGTTGAAATTGGGAAAATTTCTATTCTGTTCAGTTTCACAAATGAGATGTAAGATTCAAAAGAATTCCCACAGATGAATGTTTGGCTGTGTACCCTTCAAACTTGGCTTCTCCTCCACGACATACTCACTTCTGGTGCTGCATGCTGCCGGCAATGTTTCTATTGAGATGTGACCTCTGGTCCTGCACCATCTGGTGACACTCTTGCATAGATTTGCGTAGGAGGCAGCAGGAGTCTTCATGGGGGCAATTCCCGAATCCTAGTGACTGGCAATAATTATATAGTTGAGTGGCCACAAACCATATGGTGACACCCCATCACTCTAAACCAGTTATGTATCCTCGCATACCTTCAAAATTCTCTGTGGCTTCTCCAAGGCTACCTGGCAGAAGTGTGACAACAAGATGAGCAAAAGAAAAAGCTGAATTAACCAGTTGCACTAAAAGATTTTATGTTAACTACTTGTCATTAAAATGTCTCAGTTTTGCAAAGTGTGGTAGCCTTAGTGATAGTGATAGTGAAAGTCGCTCAGTCATGTTGACACTTTGTGACCTATGTATAGTCCATGGAATTCTCCAGGCCAGAATACTGGAGTGGGTAGCCTTTCCCTTCTCCAGTGGTAGCCTTATAATGTGTCAACTTGGTTTGGCTGAACCATATTCCCCAGAATTTCTTTCCAATGCATTTCCACTTAGAGGAAAGCATAGTAGAGATACAAGAGGAGGTTGGAAATGGGGAGGGAATGCAGCAGCTCTTGTCATTCATACTCTCTGTGATGCATGGAGTAAGACTGCTTCACCTCCTCTGGATTCTTCCTCCGCATCACTGTCTTCTGTGCCAGAGATTTGTGTCTTAGTTTCCTCTTTGTTGGTCATGTTTTTTCTTGGTGATTAATGATTTCTGAATTCTGTGATGATGAGAAGAAATTTGCAAGCATAATCTGATAAGAAGAATCACAATGTGTTTTAATAGGCTTCCCTGGTGGCTCAGATGGTAAAGAATCCACCTGCAATGCAGGAGACCCAGGTTTGATCACTGGGTTGGGAAGATGCCCCAGAGAAGAGAAAGGCTACCCACTCCAGTATTGTTGACTGGAGAATCCTATGGACAGAGGAGCTTGGTGGGCTACAGTCCATGGGGTCACAAAGAGTCAGACATGACTGAGTAACTAACATTGTCACACTTTAATGGAAGAATTGGCTTTTCATGTTGCACCAATATGAGCTGTACTGAGTAACAAAATTAAGGATCCTGAGTGCCAGTCCAGGTTCGATGCATGATACTGGATGCTTGGGGCTGGTGCATTGAGATGACCCAGAAGGATGGTATGGGGAGAGAGGAGGGAGGGGGGTTCAGGATGGGGAACACGTGTATACCTGTGGGGGATTCATATTGATATATGGGAAAATGAATACAATATTGTAAAGTAATTAATCTCCAATTAAAATAAATAAATTTATATTAAAAAATTAAGGATCCTTTCAGTAGGAGTAGCTTAGAGCATTTTTGTCAATCTCTTGGTGTCACAAATTATGTGAACTGAGCATACTATTAATGCAATCACACATTGTTTTCATTGTAAAGTGTCTTTGTCACAGCTTAAAAAATTGTCATTCACCAATTAATGTAGGTAGACACTTTCTTCATGGTGTGCAAATGCAAAATAATTATTTTACCAGGTGTGGCTTCTGCCCAGAGAATTCTGGATTCATTAACAATGATGAAAAAATATAGTCAGATAAATATTGTGAAATCATTTCCAAGGATGCCTTCAAAGAGCTTTCTCTAGAATTATCCTTATTACTCTACTTGAGACCAGTTTTATAAACTTATGACCACAATATAACTATTTTATGAGTCTGTGTTTATTTTCAGCACTTGGAGGAGAAGACCAGGAGTTTAAAGTCAGGGAAGCAATATCAGATTCTCTGCTCTATATCTTACCACATGGGATGACTGGGCAAAGCTCTAAGATTGTGTGAGCTCATTTGCATTATCCATAAATAGGAATGTCTGTTACCAAGGTTAGCACTCAAATCTCTCAGTAACTGAGGTAAAGTTTAAGAAGCAAGGGAAAGATAGGCTTAGTAAAGTGACAAACCATCCTAAATCTCAATGACTTAGCAAAATAGGTTTCTTTTCAGATCATATCACATGTCACATGGTAGTATGACTCACCTAGGCTGTCCCATGGGGACTCAGTCCATTTATGTCTTATAATTCCACCTTCTTGTGAATCGTTGGGGCCTTCTGTTCACCTGGGGGAAATGTGAGAGCCACACATGGCAAATTTCTAAGGTTCACCTCGGCAGTGGTACACATTTCCCTGTCCTATTTCTGCTTGTAGTGACACTTAAGTGCTCTTAGTAGCTCACACATGACATGCTGTCTGCCTGTGACTCTTAAAACACGCTATCAAATTAAAACTGCAGTGAGGTACCACCTCACACCAGTCAAAATGGCCCTTATTAAAAAGACTACAAGTAATAAATGCAATAGAGAGTGAGGAGAAAAGGGATCCCTCCTATGCTATCGGTGGGGATGTAAATTGGTACTGTCACTATGAGGAACAGTATGGAAATTCCTTAAAAAACTAAAAATAGAGCTACCATATGACCCTGCAATCCCACTTCTCTCTATTTCAAAAAGATACATGCATTCCCATGTTCACAGTAGCACTATTTACATAGCCAAGACTTGGAAACATCCTAAATGTCCATTGACAGATAAATGGATAAAGAAAATGTGGTATGTATAAACTGCATTGGCTAAAAGTTTCATTTGGGAAAAACTTGAACAAATCTTTTGACCAATCCAATTCAATGAAATATTATTCGTTCATTAAAAAAGACCAAAAAAGAATGAAATAATACCACTTTCAGCAACATCAATGGACCTATGGATTATCATTCTAAGTGAAATGAGTCAGAGAAAGGCAAATACTGTGTTATATCACTTATATGTGGAATCTTAACTGTGACACAAATGAAGTTATCTGTGAAACTAAAACAGACTCAGATATAGACAACAGACTTGTGGCTGACAAGGGGGAGAGGAGTAGGAGAGGGAAGGGTTGGGAGTTTGGGATTGCAAGCTATTGTATATAGAATGGATAAACAACAAGGTCCTACTGCATAGTATAAGGGAGTATGTTCAATATTCTGTAATAAATCATAGTGGAAAAGAATATGAGAAATAATATATGAGTCATTTTGCTGACCAGCAGAAATTAAACACAACATTGTAAGTCAACCTTATCATGCTGCCACCACTCCCAGGAATGCTACAGGACTGATTTCAGCCTAGGATACTTCTCCGTAACTTTTAAGACCCATCTCAAGTGCTATCACAAAGAGTCGGACACAACTGAGCGGCTGAACTGACTGATTGACTGACAAGTGCTATCAAACTAGTACTTTTAGTAGGCCTGACTATTGTTTTACCAAATGTAAACTAGATTTTGTACATTTCCTTATCATCATTATATTTCCACATCACATCTTGTTGTAAATGGTGGCATGTTCATTTCTTCATGATTCTACTGTAAAACAGATTTTTTTTTCTTCTTAAAGTCCCTGAAAAGCAGTATAGTTATCATTTACTTATCAGTATAATAACGGCAGAGCAGAAGCAACATGTAGAATACAGAGCATGTGGTGGTGCAGAAAGGACATTTACTAATGAGATTAGAGAGATGCTCACTCAGTCAGAATGCTCACTGAATATAAAAACAAAAGTGAAAGTTTTAGTTGCTCAGTTGTGTCTGACTCTTTGCAACCCCATGGACTGAAGCCCGCCAGACTTCTCTGTCCATGGGATTTTCTAGGCAAGAATACTTTCCCTTCTCTAGGGTATCTTCTGGACCTGGGGATCAAACTCGACTCAGATGATAAAGAATCTGCCTGCAATGTAGGAGACCCAAGTTAAATCCCTGGATCCAAAAGATCGCCTGGAGAAGGAAATGGATACTCACTTTGGTATTCTTGCCTAGAGAATCCCATGGACAGAGGAACACGGCAGACTATAGTCCATAGGGTCACAAAGAGTCAGACATAACTGAGTGACTAACTCACTTATTGTAAACTTCTGATGTATCCAGAACCTGAATCCTGGGCATGTTTACTCTGAGCTGCAATGTTCTCAGTCAATCCTTAAAAACGTGTGGTGGAAACTTTTTTGCAGCACAGGGCTAAGAAGAGGAGTAGGAACTGACTACTCTTGAACTCTAACTGTGTGCTTGCTTGGAAATTTATTACAAACCTCCTCAAGTAGGTCTGTGAACATCATTTTATGTTTCAGAAAAATGAAACTTTGAACAGTAGTGAGGCTAAGTGTAGAAAACTCATAAAACTCATAAGCTGCAATGTTAGGATTTTAATTCAAAATTTTCTGGCTTAAAAACTTCTCTTTTTACCCTGTTCCCAACAAATACTATTCTCAAGGGAATGAACATTTGGTTTTGAAGTCAAGACTTACTTGCATGAAACAAACATTGAACCACTCCAAATGTGACATGAATCTAGTTCCCAGCGTTTGACTGCAATCAGGAGCAGGAAGATCAGAGAAATGTGGGCCTGGAATTGGGCCTTGTGGGGCTAGATGTGGCAAAGCTTTTTGTTCTGTTTCATTCCTGGAAGAACAGATTGGAGATCTTCATGTGGAGGTCCTACTCACTGATGGCATTTTCAAGAGCCAAGCTAAGGTCACTGAGTGAGCTAGGCTATGTTTCAGTTGGCATTATGTTCCCGTTATATGAATCAACCAATTTTTTACCCTAACCATGGATCCATTCACAACAGCTATGCCTACTTCATTAGTGAGTTTTTTTTTTTTTTTTCCCATGTCTGATGGCAAGAATGCCATGATTTAAGGGTTCTAGAATCCACTGGGTAGAAGGAGAGACCAGCTTAGCCCCATTGGAAGCCAGTCTGAAACAGACACTGGCTTGTTCATAAGGCTCATGATTTCACCTCTCTGGTCCTCAGTTTTGGTTTTGGTTTTGATATAAAATAGAGAGTAAAATAATATTTCTTTTAGTCCTATATTTTCTTAGAAGCTTCACTTTTTTAGCTTAGGGAAAGATTAGTGATGGGATCTTGTCAGAAGTCCCAAACAAATGTAATCATAAATATTATCTAGGAGTGCTTTCTCAGAGGCAAATATTGCCACAGTAAGGGTTTCTTTGTTGAGATTAAAGACAGAGAGTCAGGATTAGGAGGCAAGGTCCTTCCAAGGACGTTGGAGAACTTCTGGAGCTAAGGGCAGCCGTATTTGCAGAGCTAACTACAGGGAGCATGGGAAAGTTTGTCAATGTTTGCTGGAGACTCTGATATGTAAATAAGTTTTGAATATCATATTTGATTTTCCATATTCAGTGTATCCCAATAAGATGCAAGAACCTCCCTCCACTAAGGAGAGAATACACAGAGCACAGCTATGGCTGGGCTCAGATGCCAACTTCCAAGGTGATGGTTGTGTGAGCCCAGAGGACTTAGGGTGCTGTTCTGAGACTCTGTTTACTCAGCCTTCAGAAAACTTCCCTGGTGACTCAGATGGTAAAGAATCCATCTGCATTGCAGGATACCTGGGTTCAATCCCTGGGTTGGGAAGATCCCCTGGAGAAGGGCGTGACAACCCACTCCAGTATTCTTGCCTGGAGAATTCCCATGGACAGAGGAGCCTGGCAGACTACAGACCATGGGGTCGCAAAGAGTGGGACATGATTGAGCAACTAAGCACAGCCCAGAACACAGGAAATCCAGAAGGGAAGGAATATGTATATACATATGGCTGATTCACTTCATTGTACTTCAGAAACTAGCACAATGTTGTGAAGTAACTGTACCTCAATTTAAAAAATAATGGAACTGATATTAACTGTAGCTTATTGTAGCTGTAGTTACCTTTTCTTTCATGGTCACATCACAATTATTTTTTTCTTACCAAAGAGATCATTCTTTCCCCACTTTAAGGCAGCTTTATTGGAATATAATTTACTTAACATGTAGCTTCCTCATTTAAGGCATACAATTCAGTGGTTTTTTTAGTTTGTTCACAGAGTTGAGTAACCATCATGCGTGCGTGCTTAGTCTCTTCAGTCATGTCCAACTCTTTGTGACCCTATGGACCGTAGCCCACCATGCTACTCAGTCTGTGGGATTCTCCAGGCAAGAATACTGGAGTGGGTTTCCATTTCCTTCTCCAGAAACCATAGCAGTAATCTAATTTCAGATATACATATATATATATATATATATTTTTTTAACCTCATTAAAGAAATGTTTTCAAGTGTCATCAATAAAGTAACATGTACCCGTACTTTAAGAATAAATGAGACTCTATCTATTTCTGTTCTGTAAATGAATTCATTTGTATCTTTTTTTTTAATATTCCAGCTATACACACTACTATATTTATAGATAATCAACAAGGTCTTACTGTATAGCACAGGAAACTACACTCAGTATCTTATAAGAAACTATAAGGGAAAATACTCTGAAAAAAAAAAACATATATGTATGTATATGTATAACTAAATCCGGAGAAGGCAATGGCATCCCACTCCAGTACTCTTGCCTGGAAACTCCCATGGATGGAGGAGCCTGGTAGGCTGCAGTCCATGGGGTCGTTGAGTCAGACACGACTGAGCGACTTCCCTTTCACTTTTCACTTTCATGCATTGGAGAAGGAAATGGCAACCCACTCCAGTGTTCTTGCCTGGAGAATCCCAGGGATGGCAGAGCCCAATGGGCTGCCATCTGTGGGGTTACACAGAGTCGGACACGGCTGAAACGACTTAGCAGCAGCAGCAGCAGCAGCATAACTAAATCACTTACCTGTATACATCTGATAGTAATACAACACTGTGCTCTATGAAAAAAACAAAAACAAAAACTGAGGCTGACATTGCTGTGTGAGGTTAGCCGTCTTGCGTGTGATGTGTGTCAGGCTATGCCTATGTCCAGCACATAGTAGCCAACATATATAATATCAGACAGTAACTATAACTGTCATGTGAGTTAGTGTTCTGTTTAATTACCATCTCCTTATGCTGGATACATTTCTCCCCTGCATTTGTATGCTTCCTCAGGATGTGGTGTCCTGGACTGATTCTGAATTTTTGTGTATTTTGAAATGGACATTTGGATTACAACAAAATCATACATTTAAGACCTCACTCATCACTGTATTGAAACTTTTTTTTTGCCCCAGAAAAAAGTAATATTTCCATTTCTCTTTAAATTATGTCTGATTAATTGTTTCTTACATATATGGAATCCTAAATAAGCTATGCAAAGTGTGTGCTAAGTCCCTTCAGTCGTGTCCAATTCTTTGCAACCCTACAGACTGTAGCCTGCCAGGCTCCTCTGTCCATGGGATTTTCCAGGCAAGAATACTGAAGTCAGTTGCCATTTCCTTCTCTCGGATAACATCCCGACCCAGGGATCTAAACTGAGTCTCTCATATCTCAGGTGGTTTCTTTACCACTAGTGCCACTGGGGAAGCTCTTCAATATATATGGAGTACTAGATGTGCTATATGATAGTTTTCTTTAATTTTGAACATTTATAAAAATGACCCTGGATTGTTCTTAGGTCTTATTTATTTATTTTTCTATTATGTTTGATCACAGGATATTGAATATAGTTCCCAGTGCTATAGAGCAGGACTTTGATAAACAACAGGTTTATAGTTTTCTCTATATAATAGTTTGCATATGCTCATCTCAAACTGCCTCTCTCCCTTGACCACCAAAAATATGTTCTCTATGTCTATGAGTCTGTTTCTGTAAATAAATTCCTTTGTGTTGTTTTTTAGATTCCACGTATAAGTGGCATCATGTGATATTTGTTTTTCTCTGACTTATTTCACTTATATGATAATCTCTATGTTCATCCATGTAGCACAAATGGCATTGCTTCTTTTTTGTATGATGGAATAGTATTCTATTGTATATGGATACAACATCTTCTTAATCTATTCATCTGTTGGTGGACACAAGTTGTTTCTTGGCTATTGTAAATACTGTTGCTATGAACATAGGGGTGCATGTTCATAGTTTTAGAAATGTGAATTATAGTTTTCTCTAGATGTATGTTTGGGAGAGCGATTAGTGGACCATACAGAAAGACCTACATTTGTCTCTCTTTGGCTTATCTTTTATTTCTTCTTCAGGGTATTAATGCAAGTCTCCTCACTTATCTTTCTGCCCTCAGTCTATCAGTTCTGGCCCAGCTTCCAGAGAGGTCTTTTGGAAGACCTCTTCTGAAGGCATGTGTGGTCCTCAGGTTCCCACATGGGTTCTCCAGCTTGTTCAATGTATATGTTTCTAAATTCACCAACACCCATTTGTGTAACACCTACTGTGACAAGGAGAGTCACTGAGAATACAGTGGTACTCGCGATCCATTTCCAAAAATATTCATCCTATAAACAGAGAATACAATTTAACCTGTTCCCTCATCTGACTTAGCATTTGAGAGCAAGAGTGATACCTTATTCATCTTTGTGTGCCCAGCATCTATGCCTAACTCAGATTTTGGGTATGGTGCATATTTGAAAACTTCTTTGAAGAACTATGTAAATGCATTCAGTTTCTCTTATTTAAATAGTTAGAGTATTTACATGTGATAGCAATTGGATAGTTCTCATTGACTGAATGCCTAATATGGGTGAAACAAATTCCATACTTTATCTCATTCTCATAAAAACCTTCAAAGAAGATAAAACCCATGCGATTAGGAAACTTCCCAAGTCTTTGTAAAGCATCAGTGGTGTCTGAATTCAGAGTTACCAGGTTCCAAAGTCTTTCCAGAAAGACATAAAATGGTAAAATGATAGCAGTATTAAGTGAGTTAATTTAATGTATGAGTTGGTAATTGTTCTTGATTCACATCGATACATGATGAATATGACTCCCCCAAAGAAATAAAGTATCACCAGGCAAAACCAAAAGGGAAAAATACCCAGAGGCAAAAGTTTAAATTATTATTTTGACTATGAGTGTGCCAATATGTATCAGAAACTTGAGTTTTCAGCAAATGAGACAGAATTATACAAAAAAGAAGACTCATGGTATCTGTTACTATTTAATAAGGGAAGCTTTCAATTTTTTTTTTTTCTTCCAGAACAAGGTTTCTTAAGTTTTAACTTGCTAAAGAATCACCTGGAGATCTTGTTAAAACACAATTTACACAAACTTAATACCCAGAGTTTCTGATTTAGGATGGAGTCTGTGGATTTGCATGTCTAGTAAGCTCAGAGTAATGACAGTTGTTGTGGTTTGAGGACCACATTCAGAGAATCACTGCTTAGAAGCAAAGCCCTATGAGGTTCATGCCACACAGGCCTCAAGATTCCCACTGCTTTGTTTACATGTCTCTGGTGAGCTAGACTTAACTCAGATCTAGATTCCTAGAAAGGTTTGTACTAAGAACGTTTACATACTTGCTTTACATTGACCCAAGGGATCTTCCAGATCCAGGGATCTAACCCAGGTCCTGTGCATTGCAGGCACATTCTTCAACATCTGAGCCACCAGGGAAGCCCTAACTATACTTATATTTTATATTGCAGTATAACATAACACACTATAACATAACTATTATGGATAATTACTGTATGTTTTACGGATTAATTTACTGGATCACAGAGGGCCAGAGTGATGTGATCTCTAATGGGCCTGTAGTTACAAGATTTTCAATTTGAACTTAGCAACTGATGCTTTACTTTCTTTGTTTTTAATGGAATAAATTGTGGTTTTTAAGGAGAAAATGGAATATCTCCTAATCTTGGTTGTGGTCTTAGGCCGAGGAGGAGCCTTTGGAATGCATCAGAGGTCATCTGATGGCAATGGTGCTCCATTTGGACCCTGTGGACCAAACAGAATAACATACACCAAAAGTCCAGAGCAGTGTGTCCTGCAGATACCCAAAACACCTCTAGGGCCTTTTCTGGGGCATTACATCCAGCCCCTTGACTTTTTTTTAAAGTTTATTGAGCCATATTTTTGCATCATAAATTTAATGTAATTAAATTGATCAGTCCAGTGGGTTTAGTACATTCACACTGTTGTACAGCTATCATCATACCTTTTGTAGATTATTTTAATACCCAGTACACATTAGCCATCATTCCCCAGCCCCAGTNCCAGAAGGATAAAGGGGGGAATCAAAAGGAGAGAGACAGATTCAGCCAGTAATCAGTTCCCTAAGTGGTCTCCACAGTCCAGAACACACAAAGAGATTCACAGAGCTGGGTAGAGAAGAGAAGGAGGGAGGAAATAGAAGCGACTTGGTGGAGAAAAAGTAGAGTCCAAAGGGGGAGAGAGCATTCAAGCCAGTAATCTCGCTCCCAAGTAAAAATGGGTACAGAAGACTGGGTTCTTAAAGATACAAAATTGATAACAAATACCAGAAAGTTAGTTAGTTAGTTAAGTTGCTCAGTCATGTCGACTCTTTGTGACCCTGTGGACTGTAGCCACCAGGCTCCTCCATTCATGGGATTCTCCTGGCAAGAATACTGGAGTGGGTTGCCATTTCCTTCTCCAGGGGATCTTCCTGACCCAGTGATGGAACCCAAGTCTTCCGCACTAGAGGCAGACGCTTTAACCTCTGAGCCACTAGGGAAGCAAATACTAANACCAGGCTCCTCCATTCATGGGATTCTCCTGGCAAGAATACTGGAGTGGGTTGCCATTTCCTTCTCCAGGGGATCTTCCTGACCCAGTGATGGAACCCAAGTCTTCCGCACTAGAGGCAGACGCTTTAACCTCTGAGCCACTAGGGAAGCAAATACTAAAAAGCAAAGATTAAAAATCTAGAGTAGAGGTTGGGTTCTCAAAAATGCAATATTAAAGAAAAAAACAAAGTCACAAAAATTATAAAATATATATGTGTGTGAAGTTTGCTTTTAAAAATAGGGTCTTTTTTTTTTG
>SJYV01005432.1:6572-21179 GCA_006410875.1 Neotragus pygmaeus | reverse complement strand
TTTAGCCACAATGTTCTACTGCATGGACCTGGCATGGAACTAGAGTTCTGCGGGACACACTTCAGGAATGGGGGTGCTCTCAGCAGTTGGGTTGTGCAAGTGTGTCTGATTTCCTCCCTGACTTATACAGATCCATCTTTCCCAAGATGCCACATATGTGAAAGGTGTTCACAGAGAGTCAAAACTAGCCAGATTAGAGGCCGGTAGGGCCCTATTGCTGACAGCATGTGTCTGAGCCCACTGTCCCCCAGCAGGGGCTAAGGACCCTGGAAGGAGCAAGTGCAGGGTGGAGGTGAGCAACAGGAGTGGGTCCTAAGCAGCCTGTTGGTCAAGGATCTGTAATCCTTGAAACTGCTTTTGCAGGCACCTTCCTAGGCACTTTGAAATCATGGTCCCATTACATCCTACCAACAACCCAGTGAGGTATATATCATTATTGTCATTTTACAGATGTGGAAACTGAGACTCAAAGACACCAAGAAACCAGCCAGATTTAAATTAAGATTCCCAATGATGAGTCCTGCTAAGGACCCTGAGGGGAAACCTGGCCACCCAAAGAAGGGAAAGAGATGTGTATAAGAGACAGGGTTAAGGGTTCCTTTGGNACTGAGACTCAAAGACACCAAGAAACCAGCCAGATTTAAATTAAGATTCCCAATGATGAGTCCTGCTAAGGACCCTGAGGGGAAACCTGGCCACCCAAAGAAGGGAAAGGACAGAGCCCACTGACCGAAGACTTCCTGTCTACCTCCACCACCACCGCCCACACCAGTCAGGATGCCAAGCACCCGCCCTCTCTGACAGCCAGCAGGCTGCAGGGGTCTATTTTATCAGATCTAACTTGTGAGTATTTTCCTGACATGGTGTAAACATTTGCCAGGAACAGGGTTCTTATCTTCCCCTGCTGCTGCTAAGTCGTGTCAGTCATGTCCGACTCTGTGCGACCCCACAGACGGCAGCCCACCAGGCTCNGGGAGGGGACATGTCGATGAACAGATGTTAACACATTAGATGCCGGGATAAGGTAGGTTCAAATTGCTGGCGGAGCACCGGAGAGGAAAAGCCTGACTCTAGTGCTGTGATGGAAGCAGGCAGTCCCAGGAGGCTTCATGGAGGAGGAAAAAGTTGAGCTGGGTTGAAAGAATAAAAGTCCACCCTGTGGAGTGTTGGTTAACACTACTGGCAGAGGGACAGCCAGTGCAATGCTTCAAGATGAGACTGCAAGGGTCATTAGGGAAAGATAAAGGGTCTGCTGCTGGGCATGTAAATGGTGCTTCCCTGGTGGCTCACTGGTAAAGAATCTGCCTGTCAATGTAGGAGACACAGATTTTAACCCTGGGCCGGGAAGATCCCCTGGAGGAGGAAATGGCAACCCACTTTAGTATTCTTGCCTAGGAAATTCCATGGACAGAGGAGACTTGTGGGCTACAGTCTATAGGGTCACAGAATCAGACACCACTGAGCATGCACGAATGCACGGGCATGTATATGCAAGTGCTCCCCGAGGCACGTGCATTCACATCATGAGGTCTGCAGTTCATGTAAACAATTCAGCCTAGACAGTTTTATGGACTGAGTTCTGGTCTCCTCAAATTCACATGTTCAGTTATGGTTTTCTCACCGTGTATGTCCAGTCATGGAATTGCTGGGTCATATGGCAGTTCTATGTTTAGTTTTTTAAAGGCAGCTCTGTACTGTTCTCCAGAGTGTCTGTACCAATTTACATTACCACCAACAGTGTAAGAGAGTTCCCTTTTCTCCACACCCTCTCCAGCATCTGTTGTTTGTAGATTTTTTGATTATGGCCATTCTGACCCGTGTGAGGTCATACCTCTTTGTAGATGAAACTAGGGCCTGTCATACAGAGTGAGGTAAGTCACAAAGAGAAAAACAGATATTGCATATTAAAGCATATATATGAAGTCTAGAAAAATGGTACAGATGAACCATTTTGCAGGGCAGGAATAGAGGCACAGACATAGAGAATAGATGTGTGAACACAGAGTGAAGGAGAGGATGGGAAAAATTGAGAGAATAGCATTGAAGCATATACATCACCATATGCATAACTAGTGGGAAGCTGCTGTACAGCTCAGGGAGCTCAGCTCAAGGTTCTGTGATGACCGAGAGGGCTGGGATGCGGGGTGGCAGGAGGGAGGCTCCAGAGGGAGGGGGTATGTGTATACAGCTGGTTCATGACGTTGTACAGTAGAGACTAACCCAATATTGTAAAGCAATTATATCCTGCTTAAAAAAAAAAATTGTTGACTTCCTAATTCCTAGCACCCCAGAATGTGACCAAGGAACAAACTGGATTGCAGATATGTTTGGAAGCTTTCAGACTCCCTCTCCACACTGTGAGTAATGGGGGAACCTGGTGAGCATGCAAGCATGAAATCACATGGTTGGAATTTGGCTTCCATCCTCCTCCTGGCCCATCCTCCAGTGAAGGCAGATTCAAGTTCTTATCTTGGGGGAGGAGAGGAAGTGAGAAACTAATTGCCACATGAGACTTTCTCAGTTCAGCATGTGCTTAGTTGTCTGCGTTTTATCATCTTTTCTTTGGAACTTTGGGCGATAGCACAGACCAGCTGTCTGTACAGACCCCACAGTCATGTAATTGGATTTTAAGACCCTCATTTTTTGTGCTACAGCAATTGTAACATATGGCAGTTATAACAGAAGTCTTCCTGCCAAATGAAAAAAAAATATTGGTGGTGTTCATGCAGACAACCCAAATTTTGGTTTCTCTTGAAAAATCAGACAGTCTGGCAATTCTGGGACAGTTAATAGTAACAATTTCTCTCTCTACACAGGCTGTAGCAGATGCTGTAGGCACCCTAGTTTTATTCCTTTGGCACTTCTGTTTTTTTTTTTTTTTTTTAACATGCTGATGGATTCTACTGCAAGCAGCTGCGACTCTCTGTCTGGGAGCTTTCCCTGGAGTGAACATGTTTGATCTGTATGCAGGGCAGGCTGCAAGAGCCTTGAAGTTCACATGTGCCTGCAACCCCCAGAAGGGCTCTTAACCAATGATGGATCAGAGCAGGTGGATAAAGAGCTCAGCTCAGTTCCCACTCCCTAACTGTTATTATTATTTTAGTTTTGAAATTCGGGATTTTCATTGCAGCATGTGACATCTGGTTCCCTGACTAGGTATCGAACCCAGGTCCCCTGCATTAGGAGTGCAGAGTCTTAGCCACTGGGCCACAAGGGAATTCCCCTTTATTATTAAAAAAAAAAATTCTTTTTTGGACCATGTCGAGTGGCATATGGGATCTTAGTTCCCTGACCAGGGACTGAACCCCTGCCCCCTGCACTGGAAGCACAAAATCTTAACCACTGGACCGCCAGGGAAGTCCTCTAGCATCCTCTCTCTGAATGGGGTAACTCAGTGGGATTGAACCCCAGTCACCACCAGCAGTAACCTGCTCGCTAACATAATGATCCCTGTATGGGCTGCCCTCTCTTCCTTGTCTCATTTCCTGTTTTCCCTGTTGGGATGATTAATTTTATGTGTCAACTTGGATAGGCCTTAGGACCCAGATATTTGGTCAAAGACCAGTCTGGATATTGCTGTGAGGGTATTTTTCAATGAGATTAACATTTAAATCAATAGATTTTGAATAAAGCAGATTGCAGTTCCTAATGTTGGTGGGCCTCATCTAATCAGTGGAAGTTGTTAAGAAAAAGACTGACCTCCCCCTAGGAAGAGACTGCCTTTGGACTCAGGCAGCAACAGCTTTTCCCTGGGTCTTTCAGCCTACTGGCTAGATTTTAGATTGCTGCCCTCCACAATCGCATGAGCTAAATTCTTAAATCTCTCTCTGTCCCTGCCCATGTTTTTCTATCTCTGTTCCTCTTTCTCTACATATACACAGCCTATTGGTTCTGTTTCTCTGGAGAATCTTGATTATTACACTTACTGATTCTTTCTGAGATCATCTCCCATATAAAAGCATCACACTTGTTCCCTTACACTTATCCATGTACTGCTTCTAAGGGAACCTGAACTGAGAACCAGATAGAACAGCCCCTAAATTACAAAGAAGTCTCTCTTTCATGCTGAAGAACAAAAAACCTCCATTTTAGGTAGGAAGATGTCTTTTTTGTAATTAAAAAAAAATTTTTTTTTAAGGAAAGACTCAAATGGCACAGTCTTAGTGAAACGGAGCAGAACCTTATAGTCCTTGTTCTCCAAGTCCTCAGCACACCTTTTGTCTGTGGAAAAACTTTAGCCAAAAGTTAGTTTAATCAGAGAAGTGAGAACATAAAGAAACAAAGGAAAAGAGTTAAAGGAGATCAAATGATAATAGTTTAGTCAGTAAGCAAAGTCAAGGACCTTTAGTTCCTTCTCAAGGGCTATAGATAATATTCTGAGCCATATCCTTTGAGCTGTCTTATAGATAGAGACTCCCATCAGGTGGAGAAATTAACTACATGATTACCAGACTGTAGCCACGACATAAGCTGTCGCATTTCCAAGAACTGGCCTCAAGGAAATGGGGACAAACCAACTCTGGAACCAAGACTAACGGTGCTTAGAACTGACCACCAGTGACCAACTTCGAGATGACTGTCTGAGCTACTGTGCTGTTTCTGCACGTAGCCCCTTCTCTCTGTCTGTGAAAGCTCTAGCCCCCTGGTTGTTGGGGTGGGGGCTGTTGGCCTTTGGACAGGTTTGGATGCTAGTGACCCTCCTCCCTGGTAAACTTTTCTTTCCACTAACCTAGCCTCTTTAATGACTTTTGAGCAGAGAGTAGCTGGACCTGGGTTCAGTAACATCAGGGTAACAGACCCATTAGAGAGGCGCCTACTGGGGACATTTTCCTCACTACTTACACTGTGATGCTGGTCTGCATGTCTTAGGGATTCTGAAAGCAGCCACCCCATGTACCTTGTATGTTTCCCTGGATGACATCATTGCAATGGATTTCCATGGAGTTCACTTGGGCATTCAAGCTGAAGATGACTCCCTTGGAGCAGTTGTCTGTAACAACTCGAGTTTCAATAGCTGGTAAGAAAGACAAAGGGCAAACTTACCACTATTATAAGTTTTAAAAATGTGCATAGTCACACAAGTGGCTTAACTTTACTGAGTGTCTAGAATGTGCCAGGCACTGGGCTAAGAGCCTTACGTTGCCATCTTATAGCAGCCTCATGTAACACAATGAAAGACCTTTCAGAAGAGCAAACCGAAATTCAGAATTTAAGTAGGACTCTAACTCCTGTATACTTGCTGAGAAAATCTCATGACAGAGGAGCCTGTCATGGGGGTGGCGAAGAATAGGAACTGACTGAGTCTTGTTTTCTTTTTTTAAAGACTTCTTTTTTACTGTGGACCATTTTAAAATTCTTTATTGAATTTATTACAATACTGATTCTGTTTTTTACATTTTTGTTTTTTGGTTGAGAGGCATGTGGTATCTTAGTCTCCTGACCAGGGATTGAACCCACACCCCCTGCATTGGAAGGTGAAGTCTTAACCACTGGACTGTCAAGAACATCCCCTGAAACCATATTCTTAACTAACATTCTTTAGCACATTGTCTTTGAAGCAACGATTCTGTTTCTAGGAATTTATTCTTGGAAAACAATAATGACTAAGAGGGCAGAATTAGCTACGAGAAAGTCCATGGCAGTAAAGATGATAAAGGTGAAAATGAGAAATGACCTAAAGTTTAAGAAGAAATTGGCTAAATAACTTATGGTTTATCTCTATAATGGGGAACCATGCTTCCAATAAAAATGAAGTCACAGAATAACAAACAATAAGTTCATGAAAATATTTATTTAAAAAATCAGAAGATATGAGACTGGTCATGAGTTGGAAATTATTGAAGGTAGATGAGGTGTGCAGTAGTCTTATTATGTCTCCTTTTGAGTGTGTTAAAAAAGTTAAAGAAAGCAATTATAAAGAGCGGGAAGTTATGGCAATTACCAGCCTTGGTTCTAAGTGCGTTGAGTGCAGTATTACTATCTCGTTTTATAGGTGAGGTGATGAAAGCTCACTGAGGAAAGGGTACTTTATATCATTGATTAAACAATGAGGGGACTTCCCTGGTAGTCCAGTGGTTAAGACTGTGCCCTTCCAATGCAGGGGCTGCAGGTTTGAACCCTGGTCAGAGAACTAACACCCCACATGACTCCTGGCTTGGCCAAAAAAAAAACCAAACCAAAAAATCAATTAGCAATTGGCCAAATCAGAAAATATAAGAATTACTTGTAATGTGGTTTAATTTTAAATAAAAGTGTCCAGATTCTGGTTTCCTGAGAAGTTTAGTTATCTTATTAAAAACTATAAAAATTGATTATTTTTATGAAGTATTTTATCATGAAAGTTNCAAAAAAAAAACCAAACCAAAAAATCAATTAGCAATTGGCCAAATCAGAAAATATAAGAATTACTTGTAATGTGGTTTAATTTTAAATAAAAGTGTCCAGATTCTGGTTTCCTGAGAAGTTTAGTTATCTTATTAAAAACTATAAAAATTGATTATTTTTATGAAGTATTTTATCATGAAAGTTGGTAAAACGAACTGATTAATTAAGCATACACAAATACATTAGCAGCTCTGTAAAAAGCATAGTAAACAACATTTCTGGAAGCCAATATAGTGATATGTATCAAAAGTTCATAGGATGCTTTCTTCCTTTTGATCTAACAATTCCTCTTCTATGAATTTATCCTAAGAAAACATTTATTGAATAGATACAGATAAAACTTTAATGGTCTTTGTCACAGGGTTGTTTTGTAACTACCCACATTTCTCAGAATAGGAAAATAAATTATTGTGTAAATAAATTATATGTACAATGCAACTATATAAATCATTGAAGACAATAACATAGCTAATGATATATATGACGTACATGGAAGGATGTTAGTCATGTAATGAGTGAGAGCAAGTTTGGCAAGCAATGTAAGTGTAACATACATAACCAATATGTGTCTCTTCATCAGACATGAACCTACATGAGTATTGGATTGGAGCACTGAATTGTGGGCAGATTTGGCTGGTCTCAGTTTAGTTTTGTGTATGTGTTTTTTCCTAATTAAAAATTTAATGCTTGTCTTTGCTATGGTATTTTATTTTTTATTTTCAAAAGCAAAAGTTAAATATATTTAAGGTGTACAATATGAAGACTTGACACATGTGTGCATGTGTGTGTGCTCAGTCGCTCAGTTGTGTCTGACACACACACACATATATAGTTAAATGATTATTGTGGTCAAGCTAACTGACATATCTGCAGCACATGGATATATAATGAATATGTAAGACAGGTATGGGAATAGCAGATCACCTGACCTGCCTCTTGAGAAACCCATATGCAGGTCAGGAAGCAACAGTTAGAACTGGACATGGAACAACAGAATGGTTCCAAAAAGGAAAAGGAGTAAGTCAAGGCTGTATATTGTCACCCTGCTTATTTAACTTCTATGCAGAGTACATCATGAAAAACGCTGGGCTGGAAGAAGCACAAGCTGGAATCAAGATTGCCAGGAGAAATATCAATAACCTCAGACATGCGGATGACACCACCCTTATGGCAGAAAGTGAAGAGGAACTAAAAAGCCTCTTGATGAAAGTGAAAGAGGAGAGTGAAAAGTTGGCTTAAAGCTCAACATTCAGAAAACGAAGATCATGGCATCTGGTCCCATCACTTCATGGGAAATAGATGGGGAAACAGTGGAAACAGTGTCAGACTTTATTTTGGGGGCTCCAAAATCACTGCAGATGGTGATTGCAGCCATGAGATTAAAAGACTCTTACTCCTTTGAAGAAAAGTTATGACCAACCTAGACAGCATATTGAAAAGCAGAGACATTACTTTGCCAACAAAGGTCTGTCTAGTCAAGGCTATGGTTTTTCCTGTGGTCATGTATGAAAAGTGAAAGTTGGACTGTGAAGAAAGTTGAGTGCCAAAAATTGATGCTTTTGAACTGTGCTGTTGGAGAAGACTCTTGAGAGTCCCTTGGACTGCAAGGAGATCCAACCAGTCTGTTCTAAAAGAGATCAGCCCTGGGTGTTCTTTGGAAGGAATGATGCTAAAGCTGAAACTCCAGTAGTTTGGCCACCTCATGTGAAGAGTTGACTCATTGGAAAAGACTCTGATGCTGGGAGGGATTGGGGGCAGGAGGAGAAGGGGATGACAGAGGATGAGGTGGCTGGATGGCATCACCGACTCGATGGATGTGAGTTTGAGTGAACTCTGGGAGATGGTGATGGACAGGGAGGCCTGGTGTGCTGCGATTCATGGGGTCGCGAAGAGTCGGACATGACTGAGTGACTGAACTGAACTGAACTGAACTGATGACAGGTATAATAAATTTTTTTGGGGGGGGGGTGGCTATGCCACGTGGCTTGTGGGATCTTAGTTCCCCAACCAGGAACTGAACCCAGACCCAAGGCAGTGAAAGTGCTGAGCATTAACCACTGGATAGCTAGGGGATTTCTTAATAAAATTATTTCTGTTTTAGAAAGAATTTAGCACGTTTGTTTCACTGTTGCCAGAACTCTGCTAGCAAAAGTGAAAGTCACTCAGTCATGTCCAACTTTCTGCGACCCCACGGCCTATAGTTCTCCAGGGTCCTCTGTCCGTGGAATTCTCCAGGCAAGAATGCTGAGGTGGGTTGCCATTCCCTTCTCCATGGGGTCTTCTTGACCTAGGAATTGAACCTGAGTCTCGGGCAGATTCTTTACTATCTGAACCACCAGAGAGTTGAGCAGCAGATTGAGGCCATGAGTCCAAATGACCATGACCCGAAGAGGTCTTTAAATAAAGGTTTGCTTTCAGCTCCTTAAAAAAAAGTATTTCTATTTAAAAAATATGTAGTAAGATGTTCCTTCTGGGGTGGTTTAAGTCACATCACCATGACATGTGCTGTTAGGTTCGGTGAGCACTGAATCATTAAAAAAAAACCCCAAAACTACCTTTAAGCCAGAATCCCAGACTCAGGGTTAGAAACCATTGAAAATTTTGTTTATTCATGTGTTTATTTGGGCTTCCCAGGTGGCACTAGTGGTAAAGAACTCACCTGCCACGAGAGATATGGGTTTGATCCCTGGGTTGGGAAATTCCCCTGGAGGAGGGCATGACAACCCACTTCAGTATTCTTGCCTGGAGAATCCCATGGGCGGAGAAGCCTGGAGGGCTACTGTCCATAGGGTGACAAAGAGTCAGACATGACTGAGGTGACTTAGCATGCAGGTATTTATTTAATTCTAAATATTATCACAATACGGAGAAGGCAATGGCACCCCACTCCAGTACTCTTGCCTGGCAAATCCCATGGATGGAGGAGCCTGGTGGGCTGCTGTCCATGGGGTCGTGAAGAGTCGGACACGACTGAGAACTTCACTTTCACGTTTCACTTTCATGCATTGGAGAAGGAAATGGCATCGCACTCCAGTGTTCTTGCCTGGAGAATCCCAGAGATGGGGGAGCCTGGTGGGCTGCCATCTATGGGGTCGCACAGAGTCGGACACGACTGAAGCGACTTAGCAGCAGCAGCAGCATTATCACAACAAACTGTGGAAAATACCAGACCACCTGACCTGCCCCCTGAGAAACCTGTATGCAGGTCAAGAAGCAACGGTTAGAACTGGAAATGGAACAACTGACTGGTTCCAAATTGGGAAAGGAGTACATCAAGGCTGTATATTGTCACCCTGCTTATTTAACTTATATGCAGAGTACTTCATGAGAAATCCTGGGCTGGATGAGGCACAAACTGGAATCATGATTGCCGGGAGAAATATCAATAACCTCAGATATGCAAATGACACCATCATTATGGCAGAAAGTGAAGAGGAAATAAGAGACTGTTGTTGAAAGTGAAAGAAGAGAGTGAAAACATTGGCTTAAAACTCAGCATTCAAAAAATGAATGTCATGACATCCATTCCCATCAGTTCAGTTCAGTTCAGTTGCTCAATTGTGTCTGACTCTTTGCGACCCCATGGATTGCAGCATGCCAGTTCCATCCCTTCATGGCAAATAGATGGGGAAACAATAGAAACAGTGACAGACTTAATTTTCTTGGGCTCCAAAATCACTGCAGATGGTGACTGTACCCATGAAATTAGAAGACGCTTGCTCCTTGGAAGAAAAGCTATGGCAAATCTAGACAGCATATTAAAAAACAGAGACATTATTTTGCCAACAAAGGTCCACCTAGTCAAAGCTGTGACTTTTCTAGTAGTCATGTATAGATGTGAGTGTGGACCTTAAAGAAAGTTGACTGCCGAAGAATTGATGGTTTTGAACTGTGGTGTTGGAGAAGACTCTCGAGAGTCCCTTAGACTGTAAGGAGATCAAATCAATCAGTCCTAAAGGAAATCAATCCTGAATATTCATTGAAAGGACTGATGCTGAAGCTGAAGCTCAAATATTTTGGTCACCTGATTCAAAGAGCTGACTCATAAGAAAAGACCCAGAGGCTGGGAAAGATTTGAAGGCAGGAGGAGAAGGGGTCGACAGAGGAGGATTCAATGGATTTCATTACCGACTCAATGGACATGAGTTTGAGCAAGCTCTGGGAGATGGTGAAGGACAGGGAAGCCTGGCATGCTGGTGTCCATGGGGTTGCAAAGAGTGGGACATGACTGAGTGATTGAACAACAGCAAAACATTATTTTTATTAATTTTTTTTTTTGGTCACACCAGGAGGCTTGTGGAATATTAGTTCCGGACCTGCTCAGACCTCAGCAGTGAAAGTGCCAAGTCCTAACCACTGGACCGCCAGGGAATTCCCCCGTTGGCAATTTTTAAAAACAGCTCTATGCAGGTGTAATTGATGTACAGCAAATCTCACATATTAAAGTGTACAGTTGGATGGATTTCATCGAGTGTGTACCTCTGTAAAACCACCATCACAGTCAAGGTAGACAACATTTCTGTCACCACCAACAATTTATCCAGATTTTCTCACATCCCTTTTCCATCCCTTCACTGACTCTACCCTCTGTGTCACTGGAGATTAGTTTGCATTTTCTAAAATTTTATATAAATGGTTGTGTTTGTGTGTGTTCAGTCATTTTGGTCATGTCCGACTCTTGGTGACCCTAAGGACTGCAGCCCCCCAGGCTCCTCTATCCATGGGGATTCTCCAGGCAAGAATATTGGAGTGGGTTGCCATACCCCCCTCCAGGGGATCTTCTCGACTCAGGGATTGAACCCATGTCTCTATGTCTCCTGCAGTGGCAGGCGGGTTCTTTACCACTAGCGCCACCCGGGAAGCCCTATAAATGGACAAACACAGTCCTTATTTATTTCTCTCATTGCTTAATGCGACGCCAGTTAGTAACCACCCCCCTATGTGTCTCAGGTCTTACTGTCTCCTTACCCACAGTGCTCTTTTGGACTTTCTGGATTTCCTGGTCTGGTGCTTTCAAGGCAGTTTCTAGAACTTCTAATTCCACTCTCTCGAGAATGGCTGTGACTGTGGATGTGGTGTTTCTCCTCTCTTCCAATACAGTCTTATTGGTGAGAAGAGACTCGATATCCTCAATAATCAGTTGCATCTTTGAAGAGAGAAAGAATTAAAAAAAAATCCAAACAATAGGTCCCACATCCCAACAGTAGGAAGAAAACCCAAGAAAGAAGGCGGTGGGGTCAGACGACTGGTTCAGAGACTGACTCCACCTCTCACTGGCTGTGCAACCTTGGGAAAGGCCCTCAGTCACTCTGTGCTTCAGGTTCTCCATTTAGGATGAGGATGGTACTAAGACCTCATCAAGTTTGGGGGAAGATTAAATCAATGAAGAGACTTTATTTTTAGAACAGTGTTAGCCTGGTAAACACCGTAGAAGTGTTAGTCACTCATTTGTGTCTGACTCTTCGCAACCCATGAACTGTAGCCCATAAGGATCCTCTGTCCATGGGATTCTCCAAGCAAGAATACTGGATTGGGTTGCCATTTCCTTCTCCAGGGGATCTTCCTGACCCAGGGATTGAACCTGGGTCTCTTGCATTGCANTTCGCAACCCATGAACTGTAGCCCATAAGGATCCTCTGTCCATGGGATTCTCCAAGCAAGAATACTGGATTGGGTTGCCATTTCCTTCTCCAGGGGATCTTCCTGACCCAGGGATTGAACCTGGGTCTCTTGCATTGCAGGCAGATTCTTTACAACTGAGCCACCAGGGAAACTCAAACATCATATAAGTGTTAGTTATTAAGAGCATCTTTTACCAACAAGGAAGTGATAAGATTTTTAGAAATAAACCAGTGGTTCTCAACTGGGGGCAATTTTCATTCCCCAGATGGGAAGACATTTGGATTGTCACCACTGCGGAGTGCTATTTCTACTGATAATTAGGCCAGAGATGTTACTCAGCATCCTATAATGCATGTGACAGCCCCCACAGCAAAGAATGACCCAGTCTCAAATGTCAATGGGGCCAAAGTTGAGAAATCATTTAGTAGTATCATAGCTCAGAAGGAACTCTAACTGGTCTTTTTGCATCTAGAAATGTATTGTTTTTTAAAAGCTATATTAAACTCATTTTATCTATCTATTTATCTTACTGATTTACTGAAATATAGTTGATTTACAATATTATATTAGTTTCAGCCATATAATATAGTGCTTCTATGAAGAATAGCAAAAAAGATGGACCAGTGGCTGAAAAAGACTGAAGGGTCAAGGTGAAAATTTAAAACTGTTGTTATAGAAAACAAATTCATGGTTACCATAGAGAGAAAGGGCAGGGAGGGATTAATTAGGAGTTTGGGATTAATAGATACACATTACTATACATAAAATAGATAAACAACAGAGACCTACGGTATAGCACAGGAATGTGTATTCCCATATCTTGTAATAATTTATAATGGAAAAAATCTGAAAAAGATTATACGTAACTGAATCACTTTGCTGTACACCTGAAACAGTAAAACAACTGTACGTCAAATTGAGAGAGTATCACTGACATATACACACTACCCTGTGTAAAATAGATGGCCAGCGGGAAGCTGCTGTGTAGCACAGGGAGCTCCGCTTGGTGCCCTCTGATGACCTAGAGGGGTTGGATGGGGGCAGTATGAGGGAAGCTCAAGAGGGAGGGGGTATACGTGTACTCATAGCTGATTCACGCTGTTGTACAGCAGAAACCAACACAACATTGTAAAGAAATTACACTCTAAAAAAAAACTACTTCAATAAAAATTGTAGCATATGTGATTTGAAAAATTATTTTTATGTTCACCTCTACATGCTTTTACTCAAAGTATAGTCCTCAGACAAGCAGTATCAGCATCAGATGGGAGCTTATTAGGAATTCAGACTCCTAGGTCCCAGTCCACATATTCTGAATCCAAACCTGCACTGTAACAAGCTTCTAAGGGATTTGTGGTGTGTTAAGGTACTAGGGAGCTTTCCTGGTAGCTCGGGTGGTAAAGAATCTGCCTGCAATGCAGGTGACCCCAATTTGATTCCTGTGTGGGGAAGATCCCCTTGAGAAGATTGACTACCCTCTCCTTATTCATAGGCTTCCCTGGTGGTTCAGCCGGTAAACAATCTGCCTGTAATGTGGGAGACCTGAGTTCGATCCCTGGGTTGGGAAGATCCCCTGGAGGAGGGCATGGCAACCTACTCCAGTATTCTTGCCTGGNTTATTCATAGGCTTCCCTGGTGGTTCAGCCGGTAAACAATCTGCCTGTAATGTGGGAGACCTGAGTTCGATCCCTGGGTTGGGAAGATCCCCTGGAGGAGGGCATGGCAACCTACTCCAGTATTCTTGCCTGGAGAATCCCCATGGACTGAGGAGCCTGGCAGGCCACAGTCCATGGGGTTGCAAAGAGTCAGACACGACTGAATGACAGCACCGCACACAAAGTTCTAGACAGTAAGTCCCATTGGGATAGGAATTTTGTCTTCATGGCTATTTCCTCGCGCCTAGAACAGTCCTTGATGGATAGTGCTATGTGGCTTCAGGCGTTTCTGACTCTTTGCGACCCTATGGACTATTGCCCACCAGGCTCCTCTGTCTGTGGGATTCTCCAGGCAAGAATATTACAGTGGGTTGCCATGCCCTCCTCCAGGGGTTTTCCTGACCCAGGGATTGAACCAGCATCTCCTATCTCTCCTGCATTGCAGATGGATTATTTCCACTGTAACCTGGGAAGCCCCTTTGGTGAATAGTGGCAGCTCAGTAAGTGTTCATGGGTTAAATGGATATTTTTAATAGGAAAATATCATGCCAAAGAGTTATAAGCAGAGTAATATGTAAGGATTGCAGGGACTTTCAGAATCAGGTTCAAATAAGCCTTTTTAATGGTCTACTCTTTCAGTCTAACCAGTGTTGGTGGAAATTCTGAGCTGAGTTTTCTAGTGAAAGGGTAGCCCCCCTCCTCAGCCACACCTGATGTAAAATGTCCCTCTCTCTTCTAAATGGCAGCAGAAGTCTTCTTGGTTTAAACTCATTTGTACAGAGTAGGTGCCAGAGTATTGGGTCATCAGAATTGCTGTTTTAGTGTCTGATCGAACGTGATGACTTTGTACCTGTCTTTCTTTGGCAATGCCTTTTGTTTTTTCGAAGCGAAATTCACGTAACATAAAATACATCCTTTTTTTAAAGTAGGTTTTTTTTTTTTTTTT
>SJYV01005429.1:0-13712 GCA_006410875.1 Neotragus pygmaeus | reverse complement strand
AAAAAAAAACCAGTGTCTCATTTGATTTTGTTCAGAGCTCAATGTATTACATTCAGCAAGTATTTCTCGCCAGTGGTAATAAAGAGGAATAAGATAAATGAGCTGTTCAGGCATCCAGTGCCTAATAGCCTCTCTCTCTGCGGCCCCACCTGTAGTCTTGCGGTTAAGAACATAAATTGAGCTTGGACATTTTTCTTTAGAGTAATCCCGAGTATTTTCTTAAAAAATAATAATAATAATTGAGGTAATTGGGTTATCTAAATAGTCGCACAAGACTTCCACCTGAAGGGAAAGTCTGAAATAACCGTGGCTCATGCGGAGGGAACCAGCCGCCTTCATCCAGACCCACTCACAGACCCCCCCGAGGCTGACTGAGCATCACACCCCCGCTGGGGGCCCAGCAGGCCCCAAACTCACAGTCTTACCAGATATTCTCTCACGGATGTGGTCTGTGTTTATCTGAATTTGCAGCCCAGTGTCGAGGATGCAGCGCTTTCCCTGCTGAGGGTGTGGGTTCAATCCCTGGACCGGAAACTGAGATCCTATAAAAGCAAGGTGCTAGCTATAAATACATATGTGTGTATGTAAAGTCTATTCTAAGAATAGGTTATTTGAGTGAAATTGCCAGAGAAACCTACCTGTAAAGAGTTCTGCCTTTTGGAAAGGCTGTTAAGGTCTTTTCCGGGGATTGCTTCTAGAAGAAAGGTAACTTTGTTTCTCTCTGGGGGTTTCTGTGTAGATGGGTGGTGAGAGTTTGGAAGTAATGCCTGCACCTGGTAAGGGGGGCTCCTGGTTCTCCAGCCCCGACTCTGAAGCGCAGTTGCCCGGCACCAGGCCCTGCCTGCAGTTGACTGGAGTCCACAGGAGGTTTACCTCAGACATAAAGCTCCGTCCTGAAGTTGAGAAGAGCTCACTTGTTCTGCTTGGAGTAGGCTCTAGGAACTCAGAATCGAGCCTGCACAGCTCCTGTGGGAAAATTAAGGCATTATCCTAGGAACTGTTGCTTTTAAGTTCTAGTACCTTATGAGAGGAAAGGAATCAACCACTCACAAAAGCATGGGTTTGCAGAGATCAGTCATTTTACACTGGAGATCTACTGGGGTATTGGGATTATTCAAGAGCCACCTCTTAAGTATTTTATCCCTGAAGGTAGTTCACCAGTTTTGGTTTACCTCCTCTCATACCCAACCTCTGAACTTCCTTCCTTGGCCCAGAAACCCGCACCCGCTCCCGGGCCACTTCAAGGCGGCCTGTAGTCAGGCCTCCACCCGGGCCCCTGGGGCCGCGGAGGCAGTGGCCTCCTTCTCAGCCTGAGGTCCTCATGACTCTGAGGCACGGGCAGTGATGCGCCAAAGCTGTTGACTGAAGTGGAGGCGGCTGTTTAACGCCCCTCATTGAGGCCGCAGGGCTTCAGGAGGCTCAGAAGTACGTGAAAGGGCTGGCGTGTCCTCCTCAGGCCGTGGAGCTTGTCTCCCTCCACTCTGGGCTCTACATTGCTGCGTGGATGCGTCCGAGTGTGGGGTTTGGAGGGGCCGTACCCCTGGAGCCTCATACAGGCCATGGCCCGTGGCTGCAGCCACACACACAGGCCTGCACACGTGTGTTCTCCACCTTCTCCTTGCAGCCATCTCCCTGTCTGTACTTCTCCGATAGAACGTCTCAGGGTCAGTCGATGACTAGGGAGAATACATTTAGGAAATGGCCTCCTTTTCTGCGTCAGTTTGTAAAATGCACTTTTGCGCTAAACTGGGCTTAACCAGAAAACCCTCCTCTTATCCCTGAGACAGTTGACTTTTCATATGTCTCAAGGTTCTTCCCACCCTCCATATTTCAAGTTTAAACAGCCTCTGCTGACAGAGGCAGATGGATCTGGCAAGCGCAGTCACTTAACCATATTCTGCCTCTTGGACCTCATTTACGATGTCTGTTATGAGTTAGTTGTTATCATGGAGTTTGGTTCCCTTACAGAAAGTGGGTGGGGGGATGTTTTTGACTTGGCCTCTAGGAGAATTCTTGAAGAAAAGTTATCTGCCCAGTGCCGTAGTGACTCTCAGACGAGGCACAGAAGGTTTTGAGTCTGTGAAGCAGGAGCTGCTGGAGACCCCTGCTCTCCAGGGGACTCAGATGCAGTTAGCCAGTGCAGACCACGGGTCCCCACGAGGACTTTTCTTTCCTTGAAAAGTCGGTTTTGAAATAGGCCATCTCTCTGTCTCAGATGTAATTCAGCACTGATTCCCGCTCATCTCAATGGTATTGTGCTGATAAAGTGATCTCATGAAATTATGATTTGGGTTCCAAAGGAATCAGACGCTTGCCAGATTCTTACCTCATTTGTCCTGAGCTTGCCTCCCCGAGATAGGGAGGAGAAGCCTCCGGGGCACCAAGGGGACAAGGGAGGCCTGATGACCCTCACAGGGCCACCCAGCAGTGGAGTGGAGAGCCAGAAACAGAATGTGCATTTAATTACCTGGTGACTCTACACCCTGTTATTTCACACCCAAGCTGAGTACAAGCTAAGTACTTTTAGCATATTAAAGAGGCAGTTTTTAATATTTTTTTCCTTCTATCCTCTTTATTAGTCTTGTGGCTTGCTTCATATAACAAAAATGTGTATATATAAGGAAAACAGAAAAATATGAGGGTCAAATATAGGCTTTTATAGAACAGAGCTGGAGAACGCAATGGCAACCCATTCCAGTACTCTTGCCTGGAAAATCCCATGGATGGAGGAGCCTAGTGGGCTGTAGTCCATGAGGCTGCTAGGAGTCGGACACGATGGAACAACTTCACTTTCACTTTTCACTTTCATGCATTGGAGAAGGAAATGGCAACCCACTCCATTCTTGCCTGGAGAATCCCAGGGACAGGGGTGCCTGGTGGGCTGCCGTCTATGGGTCGCACAGAGTCGGACACGACTGACGTGACTCAGCAGCAGCAGCAACATAGAACAAAGCATCTTGAAACTGGGATGGAAAAAGTAGCCAAGGCAAGCCGGGGCAGCCTGCCAGGAAGGGGCCCAGGCCAGCAGGGGCCAGGTGTGAGCTTTCTTCAGGGCTAAGGCCATGCAGGTCTTATTTGTAATGAGCGAGACATTCACTTGAGGTTGGTACTTGGCATGCTCTGCCCTAAGCTTGTGATGTGAATGTGTGAGTCCACACATTTAGAAAAATAAACGGTTTCAGTTATTTTTCATGAAATGTATTTAGCGCTACGTTGGGGATATGAAATTTTATGCAGTTTAAAAAGTCAGTAAACCTCTGGGAAGCACCAGTCTCCACTGTAGGAACTTGGACAGGTTTACGCAGATTGTAGTGCTGCGGCAGTATATAAAGTAATTAACGCCAGTACGTTTTAAAATGTGGCTGGATTCACATTTTCAAGAAAGGAAACCTGCGTCCAGCCTACTTAGGAAGTGCCTCCCGCTTGCATTCAGCCTCACTGCCCACGTACCCGGCCTATGTGCCAGCCCCCTTAAGCTTATGCTTTCCCCTCTGCCCAGAGCTGCCAGGAGCAAGAGGGAGCCTTGACTCAGAGATTCCGCCCCATGGGCTGGCTTTGCCAGAACCTCCCAGGGCCTCCTGTAGGTTTGCCCGCATAGGCATGAAACTGAGTCACTCCATCCGGAAGCCTTTCCATCGACAGCACATAGTTTTAATTCCCAGGCATCAGAGTCCTGACTGCCCAGATGGTAACAAGAGTAGAGTAAGCCAAGTCTTTAATGACCAGCAGCAGCTGATTGGGCTTCTCCGGTGGCTCAGATGGTAAAGGATCCGCCTGCAGTGCAGGAGACACAGGTTCAAATCCTAGGTCAGGGACGATTCCCTGGAGGAGGCAGTGGCAACCCACTCCAGTATTCGTGCCTGGAGAATTCCATGAACAGAGGAGCCTGGCGCGCTACAGTCCATGGGGTTGTAAAGAGTCGGACACGACCGAGCAGGGAGGGGCTCCCAGCCAGGCCTCTGAGCTCCGCTTCTCAGCGGCCTCAGCACCTGTTCCCTCAGTACGGCTCCCTGCTCCAGGGCTGTGCTGAAAGTGTGCGTTTAGAACAGTGCTTTGCATGTCCTGAGTCCTGCATAGGCTTTAGCTGTGACTGTGTCTTCATTTGAAAAAGCGCCTCCTTCCCAGCCAGTCATTATTTGCTGTTATATATATGCAGCGGCCTCTTACTGAGCACTTTTTTTGTCGTTTTATTTTTTTAATGTTTAGAGCATAATCACTTTATTGTGATGACTTTAGCTGTACGTCACCGTGAGTCAGCATCAGGTGTACGTGTGTCCCCTCCCCCTGGAGCTGCCCCCTGCTCCCTCCCATCACACCCCTCTAGGCTGTCACGGAGCACTGGTTCTGGGTCTCCTTCATCGGACACTGAACCCCCACTGGGGGTCTGTTCCCATACGGCATGTATTTGTTTCAGCGCTATTTGCTCATAGCATCCCACCCTCTCCTTCCCCTACTGTGTCCAAAACGTCTGTGTCCCCTTTGCTGCCCTGCAAGTCTGATCATCAGTGCTATCTTTCTAGACTCCACGCGTGAGTGCCAAGTCACTATAGTCGTGTCTCACTGTTCGCAACCCTATGGACTGTAGCCCGCCAGGCTCCTCTGTTCATGAGATTCTCCAGGCATGAATACTGGAGTGGGTTGCATTTCCTCCTCCAGGGGATCTTCCCTGACTCAGGGATGGAACCTGCAACTCCTGCACTGAAGGCTGATTCAGGCCCTCTGAGCCACCGGGGAAGCCCTCTAGACTCCATATGTACGTGTTACTGTGTGATATTTCTCTTTCTCTTCCTGACTGACTTCACTTTGTATGACAGGCTCTATGTTCATCCACCTCATTAGAACTGACTCAAATGGGTTCCTTTTTATAGCTGAGTAATATCCCATTGTGTATTTGTACCACAACTTCCTTATCCATTAGCTGAGCACTCTTGGTTGCAGTGGATTTAGAAGCTGTGTTCATTAGAAGCTCGAAGCTGTACTAAAGGTAAACAGCTCAGATTTAGCACCTGGATTTTCGAATCTTGGTGTCTCAGCAGTAAACACTGACCACACACTGAATGGACAGCCTCTGAAGAAGGGGAGATTCTCGCTTGAGACGTTTTCCCAGCCACTCTTCTTCAGTCCTACCATATCAGCTGCACACATGTAGCGTGATGACTCCGTGCTCTTCACGAGGTTGATCCGTGCGTCCCCAGGTATGAGGCCATCACCCTCTGTGTGGCCCAGGCCAGGTGCTGCCCTGTAGGAATACGCAGGGGACACCCTCCCCTCCGGCAGCCTGGCGGAGGTGGCACCTGGCGTTGCTTCCTTCTATCTTTCCAAGTGACTGCAGCTTTTTATCATTTCTAACAAGTTTCATAAGTGCGCCCATAAAGCCACAAAATGAATGCAGCCTTTGCTGACTTGAGTTAATCAGAAAAACAAAGATCCCCCACGCTAGGGCAGAACGCCTAAGTTCTAAGAAAAGGTAGATTTTTTCAAAAGCACAACTTCAGGCATAACGGCAACAGAAGTGTTTGAAAACACAGTGGCGAATCAAGAAGTGCTTTTCAGTGTAAAGGTTATGGTACCCATCAAAGTCACTGTTGACGACGGTGGCCCATCTTTGATTCCGACTCAAGCAAAAGGTTTATTCTGCCTGTTCTTTTGTGGGAGGGACCAGTCAGCTGGCTACCTGCCTGCCATGCCTTCGTTTTTCAGGGGATAAAGAAAGAGGCCTTTCAAATGAACGTTTCTGGGTAAGTGCTGCTCACTCAGCAAACACAGCAAGCAGGCTCCTCTGGGCTCCCTTGTCCGACCCGTGGTCTTGCTCTCCAGGCCTGTGACTGGAAGTAGCACACGTGGGTCCAGCCACGTGCTTCCTGACCTTCCTTCCTTTTCCCGCTTTTCAGTCAACGACGTTCTTTAGTCCTGCCCCGCAGCTCAGCTCTCAGCACCTGCCTGGCAGGGTCCAGTGCTTCTGGTTCCGACATGTTCAGAGTGAGGGCGAGTGTGGCATGGACCCAGCTTCCGCAGAGCTGTCTTCTCTCTGCTTTGCCTGGCTTTTTCACACTTAAAGTTTGCCTTTTCAGATACATCTTTCCAGGTGAACTTCTTGGCGTGCTTTTGTTTTAACCTTTTTATTTATTTATTTTTGGCTGTGCTGGGTTTTCCTTGCTTTCGCACAGGCTTTCTCGAGTTGTGGCAAGCCGGGGCCGTCCTTCGTTGCCAAGTGCCCAGGTTTCTCGTTTCGGTGGCTTCCCTTGTTGCAGAGAACAGGCTCTCGGGCTCTCAGGTATCAGTCGCTGTGACTCCAGAGCCCGGATGCAGTAGTTGCGGCACATGGGCTTAGTTGCCCCAAGGCATGTGGAATCTTCCTGTCCCAGGGATGGAAGCCACGTCTCCTGCGTTGGCAGGCGGACTCTTAGCCGCTGCACCACCAGGGAAGTTTGAGCTTCTTAACACCGTAACTGTCCATTGCATCTCACACGTGTCACCATCAAGGAAGACTTCTAAGAGTTATTTTAAAGTCAAAACTGCTTGTGATCACGTTAGTAATGGGGAAAGGGTTGCTGCTGCTAAGTCGCTTCAGTCGTGTCTGACTCTGTGCGACCCCATAGACGGCAGCCCGCCAGGCTCCCCATCCCTGGGATTCTCCAGGCAAGAACACTAGAGTGGGTTGCCATTTCCTTCTCCAGTGCATGAAAGTGAAAAGTGAAAGTGAAGTCGCTCAGTCATGTCCGACCCTTCACGACCCCATGGACTGCAGCCCACCAGACTTCCGTCCATGGGATTTTCCAGGCAAGAGTACTGGAGTGGGGTGCCATCACCTTCTCCTGGGGAAAGAGTTAACCTCCCTGAAAAAAAAACTATACCCAGAGTTTCTTTCCTGAATAAAATGTTGGATTTGGTAAGCTGCTGCTTTGGGAAAAGCTTTTTCTCTCATAGATTTCTTCTTGTTTTCTTCCCCCCACCCCTGCCCTTCTTTCTCATGGCAGGGGGAGGGTGGTGAGAAACAGCATTTTTGCCATCTTAGCCCTTTTTCAGTTCTCACAGATTTCTTTTTTTCACCTGGATGTGCGAGAGACTCACAGCGGTCCTCTTGGAAATACAGCAGCAGATTTTTATGACGGCTGGTCCTGTGAACTTGGCCTTGGGGTTGGGCTGAGCAAGGGGGCCCGGTGGTCACGTGGTTAGGATGCCTGTGATAAGTCCAGTCCTCTGGCCTCCACCAAGTGGCCCAGGGAGCAAGCTGCTGGGTAGATGAGAGGCTGGGTAATGCGTGTCCTGGGGGCGTTGTTCTGGCTGCTGGTGTGGCCTGTCTCTTGTAACCGCGGCCACTGACGGAGCCATGCTTTCCAATCCCCTTGAGCCGAGGAACCACGTTCTGCTCTGTGTGTCTCCTGCAGAACCACAAGACCCTTAGTACGGTTTCTAAGCGCCCACGTTGTCCTGGGCTGGAGGATGTGACTTTGCGGGTTGTACACTCTGCCCTGGAAGGGAGGCGGCTTTTATTAGCCTGCGTCCTTCCTCTTGAAGTGCTCTCTGACACCCACCTGCAATCGGTCTGAGGTTCTGGAAACAGGTTCACTTGTAGTGAGGGTTACAGCATCCTCGTGTGAGTCGTCAGGAGCCCCTCTTCCTCTGGCGGAGCCTCACCCACAGCTCACCTGGGAGCTGGTCATTCAAGCCAGGTGCTGGCTGTTGTCCTCCCAAAAGCTGTGCATTCTTGGAATACAAACGCGCCTTATTACAGAGCTCTAGGGAGGGGCTGCTGGAGCCCAACAGGCGGGCGAGAAGCCCCCAGCCACGGCTCCGCTTCAGTTACTGTCCTTGCCTGGGTTCAGGCAAAGGAAAATAGTAAAACATGGTTTCTCCAGAAAACGTAAAAAGTCAATTCTGTTCTGTGCGGCGGTTGTGGAAGGTTTGCATGCCTGCAGCACAGGGTAAGGAATCCGCCTGCAGTGCAAGAATCCTGGGTTCGGTCTCTGGGACACTGCAAGTGTTTCTTCCTTTTGGGTGAAACAGCCGCTTTTTCATTTTCGGTCGTTGAGAGAATTCAGGCAAAAGGATTCTGGTTTGATTCAGCTAACGGTGCATGCATCTGGGTCCTTGGAGTTCCCCTGGCTGCCCTTTCAGAGGGACACAGTTGGTCTTGGAGGAGGCATTTCATTATAAAGTATCCGCGGGCCCTTGCTCCAATTAAGACGATTTTACCACCATGCTTTTTAATCACTACATGTAATTTTTTTAAGGTGAAAAACAGAAATAGTGGGAAAAAATATTTTCTAATGAGAATGTCACAAGAGTTACTGTATGCCATGGGGATTGAGATTTTCATAAATTGCAATCCTAAACTGCATGTGGTAAGGAGCCCATGATACAAGTCCATAAAATACATAGATGTGAAAAAAGATAAGGTGAAAACTTTAACAAAATGTGGTTGAAAAGGAAAAGTGAATTTCTAAACTAGATAAATGGAATGGTAACTCCTTCAACATAGTGATGAAATTATGTCACTAGGGATAGAAATATCACTGGTAAAGAAAGACCTGTTAATGATGTAAGTATATATACATATAATTATGTATAACATATAGCCTAAACTTTTTCTTACTAGGAGTTTAACTCTACTTGAAAGGCTGTAATGACTTGCACTGATACTTCAAAATAGTTATTTTAAGTCTTTCATACAAAAAAAAGTTTTTGTTTGTTTTGTTTTTTTAAATTAACAAGCCTGGTTTTAAAGACGAGCTTTGGAATAAGTTTAAAACATTCAAACGTGAACACCGAGACACAAATTCACGGGTTGTCTCTTCTCTGGATTAGAAAATGTCCATTTAATCCTCCTCTTATAAATTCATGCAGGCGATTCTTATGGGAAAACTCAGCTAATTCTTAGGGGCAGTGCCAAGAAGATACGATTTTTTTGGGGGGGGGGACGATAATTCTAGCACTGTTTGAAAATATTCTTCTGATACTAGATTTTGTTATTAAGTTCCCTAAAGCCTTTGAAAAGGAATTTTGACTCAGTATGCAGTTCTTTGTCAGAACAGGCTTGATTTTCATTTCTCAGGCCCTGTCAAGGGCACAGATGTTTCCAATAGTTTTGATTACTGTGCGAAGGGCTGGAACCCAGAGCCAGAAAGAGAGTCCAGCTCCATCCCTCTGGGCCGCCCCGTCCTCTCTTCTCACCCTGCCCCCACGACAGAACCCCAAGCAGTCTGAGTAATCCTCTGCAATGGAGAAGGAGGCCGGCACAGGCTGGTGATGGGGGCCAGTGTCTGAAGTTGAGCTTCCCAGGGCGGAGCCGGGCTGGTGACTCGCGGGGACCACGCGCGGCAGGACCGGTGGACCGGCAGCCGTCCTGGGAGAGCTCGGCCAAGGGAAAGGGCTGTAGGAAGTGCAGGCCTAGGGGTGCTCGGCGAGCTGGGCTCTGCACCACCTCTTGTCCACAGGTCACGTTTCCCTGGGATGGGAAACATTCCTCCTTTTCGTTACAGGGATTAACCGCCTCCATAACATGGGTTTGTTTTTTTTTTTTTGTAACAAGGGAAATGCTTCAGGCTGAGCCTCTGCCCTTAAACCTCGTAACAGCAGGCCCTTCAATTGTTCGCAGAGAAGCAGGAGAGATTCAGCATGATTTTTCCAGAGAAAAGTTTGTAAAATTTAGAAAGGGGGGGTCAGTCACTGGTGGAAGTAGTCCTTTGTGGCCTAGCAAAGAGAGTTCCTTTCATCGACATTTAAGCTTTATTTTGGACGAGTTTTGTTTTGCTTTCTGGGGTTGTCTAGTGGACATGTGTTTCTTATTCTATCTAAACTTGCTCTGGAAAGAAAGACTTGGTTAGAGCAGGAGGGCAGCGGGGAGCATGGAGCACAGCAGAGGCCGCGGGCCCGGGCGGGGGGCACGGCTCCCAGCTCTCTGCCGGGGGCCAAAGGGGACGTGTCTTTGCGCCCGCCGCCCGCCCGTCGTCTTGTTCTCGTGTGCCGATGCCTAAAGGCCAGCAGAGAACCAGGCATACGTCACACACCGGACGCAGCAGACTCCCTGCCCGGAGCCACAGAGGAAAAGCCCGTGTTTCGTTTTGCTTTGCAAACAGTGGCTTCCTTTATAGAGCAAACCTGTTTTACCGTTTTTACTCCAGCAAGTGTGTGCGCACTCGCTGGACGCAGAGCCGGGCCCGGGAGGAGCCTGCCCTTCGGCAGCTTGCCCTTAGAAGCCGTGCACTGGCCCTCGGCCCTGGGGTCTCAGCGGTGCCTCGGTCGGGCCCAGGTGGAGGGCAACACAGACCTGCCTCCTGGTGCCGAGGGCAGACACACACACGCACGCACGCACACGGCAGGGACGTTCACAGGAGTGCAACACAGACCTGTTTCCTCATGCCGAGGGTAGACACACACATATAACCCAAGACACAGCTCATGTCAGGGTTGAGGCATAATCTGTTTAAGGAGAAAGTTGCTAAGGATGGTAGACACATCTGCGGAGCGACTTCTCAGAAGGACTCGACAGGGACTTAGATGAGCCCAGCTGGGCAGGTCGGGCTCGAAGTAGAAGGGACTGTGGACACAGGGCAGCGAGACCTGCCTCCGAAGGGGGCACGGCCGCTCGGGCTGTCGGGCACGTGAGGAGCCACGGAGCGTGCCTGGCGAGTGGGCTGGGACCCTGTGACAGGAGCTTTGAGTCTTCTGCTAAGGAACGTGTATCTAGGAGGACGGCGTATCTGAGCATCTGGCGGCAGTGTTCAGGTGCTTTGCAAGGAAAGCTTGGATCAGGCAGGCCCCTCAGGAGACCACTGCAGAAATCCAAGTGAAGTGAGCCGGGTGGGCTTGCAGAGGGAGGGAGCAGTCAGACAGACACCCCAGAGTCTGACGGCATTTGGAGGGTGGAGGCGCGCGACTGACGGCGGTACCCGAAAGGCAGCCCAGGACGAGCCATGCCCCAGACTCACTGCTTTGGAGGGACGGGGACCCCACACAGGGAGGAGGGACACACTGGGGAGCCTGAGCCTGGGGCAGCCGGGCTGGAGGGCCAGAGGGGACCGTCCAAACACGGGGCCCTGGTCACGAGACTCTGAACGTAGGAGGAGCGGTGGTGAGCGCGCAGGTGAGCTGTCTCCAGGGAGCGTGCAGTCCGGGGCACGGGGTCACGAGCGGCCCCGCGCCTTATTTCCCGAGCAGAGGTCATGGAGGAAGTTATGCACAGTCAAAAGTTATGCACAGATTTATTTTGACTGTGCAGAGGGTCGGAACCCCTAAACCCCACATTGTTCAAGAATCACCTGTCCATAGTTCTCTTTGAGGAGGGGGATATGTCTTAAGCAAATATTTGGACACGCATATAAAAAATCTTCAGGTTCTGACAGTGTAACACACTGGAAAATACGTTAGAATGTGAAAAAGTAAAAAAAAAAACACTATTCCCTTGGTTTGGAAAGGAGGTAAATTCAGGGACGGGAAACTTGAGGGCCCCCACTCAGCCGGCATCCTGCGCCCTGATGCAGCTGGGTGTGGGCGCCAGCCTCACCTGCTGCAGGCCCGCGGTGGGGGCACGCTGGCTGACCTGTGCCCTCTCCTCCCCAGCTGTCAGGTGGCTGCGAGCTGACCGTGGTGATCCACGACTTTACGGCCTGCAACAGCACCGAGCTCACCATCCGCCGCGGCCAGACCGTGGAAGTCTTGGAGCGGCCCCACGACAAGCCCGACTGGTGCCTGGTGCGGACCACTGACCGGTCGCCCGCGGCCGAGGGCCTGGTACCCTGCGGTTCCCTGTGCATCGCCCACTCCAGGAGCAGCATGGAGATGGAGGGCATCTTCAACCACAAAGGTAGGCGTTTGGGCGGTCGTGACATCCTCCCAGAAGTGACAGCGGGGCTTGCGTCCGCACTTCCTGCAGCCCCGTAAGAGGTGCAGTTCTGCTGGTCACTGGCTCCCCGGCCCTTCATCACTACATCCCTGGGCCTTTTTAATTCATCGGGGGCTGTGGTTGTCACCTGTCAGCCAGAAATAACGGTGCATCGGTCGCCTCAGTTCCCCAGACCGTGTTGTAAGGTCCCAGGTTAGAGAAGGGGGAAGGGAGCCAGTGTCTTTCATAAACAGAGCAAACAGAAAGGCAGTGTTCTCCTCCAGGTGATACTGAAAAGAGGTGGGAGAGGTGGGACCACGTTCAGCATCTCCCTAATCAGATTTTCACATTGTGGATTATTTTGTGTTAAATACTAGATGGTTGAGTGTGCAGGCCCTGGAAGCATAACTGTGCCATCTTTATAGCCTGGTTAAGTGTCTCGGAGCATCTGAGACCCCCCCCCCAAGTTCCCTGCCAGGAGAAGGAACACAGCTGGACCCCCAGAGGGAGGTGAGCTGAGCTGGGCAGACCTCAGTGTCAGGGGTCTGAAGCTCTGACAAGAGAGATGGCTTTTGAAAGAAGTGTCTTTCCACTAAAATAGCAGGGTATTTGAACAAAACAGTGTTTGACATTGCTTGCGGACTTTGTTTAGACACAGGCAGCTGTCACAAGGCCGCTTTTCCACATGTGTCAGGACAGGTCAGTAATGGCCTCCTAGCCAAGTGTGTTTATCTAAACATCCAGTGAGGTCACTGCTGGACTGATGTGACCTGAAATGGGACCTGAGTGAATTGAGCTGGTCTGCAGGTGCAGAATACACACTGGACTACAAGACTTAAAATGAAAACAGAATGTACAATTATTTCATAGTCACTGCCTGCTGGTGTGGCAATATATTTTATAGGATGAATTAAAGAAAATATACTATTAAAGTTAATTCCACCTGATTCTTTTTACTACTAAATGATGACTGCTGGAGAATCTTAACTTTATATGCAGCGTGCAGTGTCTCTGCTTGACAGTGCTGCTTAACCTCTCATCTTAGTGAGGAGCTGACAGGAGATTTTTAAGAGCTTTTCAGAAACACTGGTCTTTAGTTTCTAGAAAAATTCAGCATGGGTAGTTTCTGTGCTGTGAACCACTTTATTTCAGTCTTTGTTTTCTGCAGCACAGATGTGGGGTTCTGCAACTTGGTCACCCTTCCTGAGAGCATCGCACACTCTGCGTGCTCCAGTCCTTTCCTGTTAGCGTGGGGACGTCCCAGCTGCTCCCTCCGCTTGTCAGCTGTGCCCACTCCACCTTCACCCTGGCGCGTCCTGGAGATGGTCCTCCGGCTCCTCAGCGTTAGTCGCGGCAGTGGCTAAGTGGAGCTGGACCGGAAACAGCTCCTGACTGCCTCACCGCTGGAACGAGCCCCACCCGTGCTCGGAGCCCTCGGGGCCCAAATGTGACTTTACCGTCACCTCCGTCCCCAGCTGGAAGAACCAGGCTCTGATGTCTCCAGGGATCTGAAGAGAAAGGCAGAGAATTCTCAAATTTGCCCCAAAGCTGAGGCATCTGCTTTCATTTCTGGCCAAGCTGCCTGTGAGGCAGTGTTGGGCCCGCCCTGCTGCGGTTCCAGGTCCGGGCGGCACTGGGCCTGCCCCGCTGTGTTACCGGGTTCGGGCAGTATTGGGCCCGCCCCGCTGTGTTGGTGGGTTCGGGCGGCACTGGGCCCGCCCCGCTGTGTTACTGGGCCCGCCCTGCTGTGTTACTGGGTCCGGGCAGCACTGGGCCTGCCCCGCTGTGTTGCCGGGTTCGGGCAGTATTGGGCCTGCCCCGCTGTGTTGCCGGGTTCGGGCAGCACTGGGCCTGCCCCGCTGTGTTGCCGGGTTCGGGCGGCACTGGG
>SJYV01005427.1:16434-52456 GCA_006410875.1 Neotragus pygmaeus | reverse complement strand
AGGCCTATACCACTGGCTGAGTGGACATCTTGCCCCAAGGAAAGAGTGTGTGCGACTGTGGGAAGGCCAGGTGGGGCCATTCAAAATGGGCTCAAAGGAGACTTTCGTTGCCCATATGTAAAGGTGATAATAGTGTCTTGGAGTTTTTAGTATTGTTAAGGCCTAACCATCTAGTGCTATAGAAAGTAGATTGTAGATAAGAGTCTTGTGATTTCATGTGAGATGTTATCAGACAGTGAAATGAAATAGAGGATGAGATGGACAGATTTAAAGGTTACAAAAATAATATGAAGAATGAAATACTTTATGACCACCTGACCTATATTATTCTGTGCCTGGGTTCTATCTGAATTTTCAGGGACACTTAGTTTTTTTAATGGTTTGCTACAACTAGGATACTACTGTGTTCTTCCTTTGTTTTATTTTCATAATGAGTTTAGTGTACATGTACATTAAAATCACATACACTGGGATCAGGAGGTGGCCCTTTCCTTGATTTTTTCCACTTCATTCCTTGCCCTGGCCATTTCTATTTTTTCCTCATAATGCCTCAGGCCTGGGAAAGTTTAAGGTGATGTACATGACTTGAGACATTATGATAATGGATCTGAAAGTGCTTGGTAAGGGATAAAGTTCTATACAAATGTCAGTTGTTGATCATCTTAGCAGGCAGCGTCTTTCTGTAGCAGACTTGCTCCAAATAGTACATCTCACTCAACACCAAAAGGGAATTTTGAGCTAGGGCCTTGACTCAGCTTTACAGAATGTAGAAAGGAAAGAAAGGTAACATCTAGTCAATAGAATAGAATGTAGATTTTCTTTTCTTTCCTGCTCTAAGAAAAAAAAGTGGATTGAGGAACTAGTAAATTGATTTGCTAATCTCTTGTATAATCAACTGCATATGTATTCTATGTGAAAAGTCTTTGCATTCATATGTGAACACAAAATTGATGTGAGAATTGCTTTAGATAAATAGATAGACAGACAGATGGGAGTTAGAGGGAAGCAGAAAGGGAGAAATTCAAATTAATAAGTTCTGCTCTTCCCTATACCTCCCCAACTTGGAAAATATAGGCCTTGAACAAAGATATCTTTATTCTATATATAGTTATGTAATCAGTTGTCATTTCAAATGCATAGCACAATAAGAAATCTCTTCTCCCTTGGGGATTTGCTATTGGCATCCTTTTTATCACCACAGTTGGGATGGATGGATGACACTGTTGGAAGGAGAATTCTGGGTTTAAATCCTAGGAAAAGCATTCTCACATATGTTTGCAGTATATAATATTGTTTCAACCTACTAGATTTCAACCTTTTGATTCTATGTGATCTATCTGAAGGCTATGACAGGCTCCTCCTCTCAGTAAAGATAACTTATTGCAGTATAGATTCTTAATTAGGAATAGTTATCAGAATGGATGTGGTCGAGTAGATACAGTTTGGAAAAGCTCCCCTCCAGGTGGTTTTGATATGCCTCCCAACACACACATATACACACACATACACGTGTCTTGACATCACTGTTCTAACCATTTTTATTCTATGCCTAAACAAGTGCTCCTGAAATATACATACTCTGAATTTTTTTCTGTCTTGATTGAAACTGTTCCTCGTAAAAGCAGGTGACACTGAATGACCTTTCTCATATTTAAAATGATCACTTCTCTTCCAGCCATAATCCAATAAAAGAATTTGTGTTTTCTGAACAAATCATATTTTAAAATTCAGCAAGGATAAAAACTTACAGGCATATTTTATTAAAACATTTACTCTTGCATACAAGGCAAGTTGTTTAGTGGTAAGAGGTAGCCGTGCAGTTCAGATGAATCTACAAATGTGCACTCCCTTTAGAAATTAGTTTCTAAACCATGCTGTGTACTTAAGACTCAGCATTCATTATGGGCAACATTATGTGCACCTAATACATTGTGACATAAAAAGCCACAATACTCAGGGATTTTCTGCATCACCGTGGGAGAGCCAAAGTCTAGTGACTAAAACAAGAGACAAAAAATGGATCATTCTGTGATTTACTCCCATTCTAGCTTCTATTTTATCTCATGACCCTGAAAGAGATTATTGCTCTTCTTGTCTGTAATCTGGGCTTCCCTGCTGCCTCAGATGGTAAAGAATCTGTCTGCAATGCATTTGACCCGAGAGTTCGGTCCCTGGGTCAGGAAGATACCCTGGAGAAGGATTCTTGGAAGATCCCCTGGAGAAGGAGAAGAACCCACTCCAGGATTCTTGCTGGTGAATTCCATGGAGAGAGGAGCCTGACGGGCTACAGTCCATGAGGTTGCAAAGATTTGGTCATGAATGAGCAAATAACACTATCTGTAATATGAAGATATGAGGATATTCCATATGTTTGCTTTGTATGTGTATTGGAGCAGCGATTTTGAATTGTGTTCACTAAATCCTGAGGTTCCTTAAAGGTATCTTAATGTCTTCCAAAGAAGCAAGGGGATGTTAAATAGGCTTGGGTGTCTTCACCATTTTGTATCTGTTTTATATAAACAGGGGGTCTAAGTAAGATTTCATTTGAACAAAAGTTGTTGTGGTAGACATATTAGTGTTCACCAAGATTCCAGTTTTCTCCTGTGAGGCAGAGGGCCCCTTTGTAATTAGGTGTGACCACATGACTTGCTTTGGCCTATGACATGTGAGCATATGTTAGGTGTAACATTTCTAAGGGGAAACATTTAAGAACCACGACATAATTCTCCAAGTTCTTTTATCCTGTCTCGGAAGACCCTGAAAGAAAAGCTTCATATCATGATTTCAGTGTTCTATTTGGTGAACAAAGCATTGCCTCCTGAATTACACTGGACTTGTTACTTGAATGAGAAATAAGCTTCTGTTGTTTCAAGCCACTGAGAGCTGAGGGCTCATTTGTTACCTGATCTAACCTATCCTGACTAGCAAAAGTGTCCTTTCAGAGCTACTGTTATAATGGAAAGAGCTGATGTCAAGAGAACTAGGTCTATTCTCAGCTCTGCTCCTGACCAATGCTGTGACTTCAGTCAAGTCACTCATTTCTTTGAGCTTCAATTTTCTCTTATTTAAAAAAGCAGAAATAAGTAAGCTGCATGCTTCATAGAATGTTTAGGAGATAAAATGTTTATATTAGATATAAAAGAGTAATTATTTGCTTATTTTATAAACTCTTAGCCAATATAAATGTTTACAAATGGAAATGTCTCAAAAGGGAAGAACAAAAGACCAAATTCCTAAATGTTTTCTCCCAAGTCCCAAGTGCTTAATGGGAGTTCCACCATACTTCCCCTGGTGGAACTATCCTATGTAAAGGAGGCATTGGGCTTCCCTGGTAGCTCAGTGGTAAAGAATCTGCCTACCAATGCAGGCGATGTGGGTTTGTTCCCTGGGTCAGGAAGATCCCTTGGAAGAGGAATGATAATCGACTCCAGTACTCTTCCCTGGGAGATCCCATGGACAGAGGAACCTGAGGTGCTACAGTCCAAAGGATTGCAAAAGAGTCAGACATGACTTAGTAACTAAAAACCAACAACAAAAGGAGGCATCATGCCTTTTCCAAGCCACTAGTGTACCTAAATCTGGCTCACTTATTTTACTAAGGATCCATCAAGAAATAATAGTTCCTATTGAGATTTGACTACACACACTTACTAGGAAGAAATGTAAGACATGTCATGATCAAAGAATTTAGAAGGCAGTAAACGGAGAAGGCAATGGCAACCCACTCCAATACTCTTGCCTAGAAAATCCCATGGACAGTGGAGCCTGGTGGGCTGCAGTCCATGGGGTCGCTAGGAGTCAGACACGACTGAGTGACTTTGCTTTCACTTTTCACTTACATGCATTGGAGAAGGAAATGGCAACCCACTCCAGTGTTCTTGCCTGGAGCATCCCAGGGACGGCGGAGCCTGGTGGGCTGCCATCTCTGGGGCCGCACAGAGTCGGACATGACTGAAGTGACTTAGCAGCAGCAAAACTTTACAAAGAAAGAAGAGAAGTGAAAAGCAAAGGAGTAAGGGAAAGGTATATCCAACTAAATGCAGAGTTCCAAAGAAGANTGCCATCTCTGGGGCCGCACAGAGTCGGACATGACTGAAGTGACTTAGCAGCAGCAAAACTTTACAAAGAAAGAAGAGAAGTGAAAAGCAAAGGAGTAAGGGAAAGGTATATCCAACTAAATGCAGAGTTCCAAAGAAGAGTAAGGAGAGACAAGAAGGCCTTCTTCAATGAACAGCACATAAAACTTGAAGAAAACAACAGAAGGGGAAAGACTAGAGAACTCTTCAGGAAAATTGGAAATATCAAGGGAACATTTCACCCAAAGATAGGCACAATAAAGGACAGAAATTGTAGAGACCTAGTAGATGCTGAAGAGCTCAAGAAAGGATGGAAGGAATACATGAAAGAACTGAATTTTAAAAGATCTTAATGAACCAGATTACTCTGATGGTGTGGTCAGCCACTCAGAGCCAGACATTCTGAACTGTGAAGTCAAGTGGGCCTTAGGAAGCACTGCTGTTAATCAAGCTAGTGGATACAATGGAATTCCAGTAGAACTATTCAAAACCCTAAAGGATGATGCCTGCAAGGTGTTGCCTTCAATATTTCAGCAATCTGGAAGACCCAGCAGTGGCCACAGGACTGGAAAAGGTCAATCCTCATCCCAGTTCTCAAGAAGGTTAGTACTAAAGAATGTGCTAACCATTGGACAGTTACACTCATCTCCCATGCTACTAAGGTCATGCTTAAAATCATGCATGCTAGGCGTCAGCATTATGCAAACCAAGAATTTCCAGATGTCCAAGCTGGCTTTAGAAAAGGAAGAGGAACCAGAGATCAAATTGCCAACATTTGCTGGATCATAGACAAAGCTAGGGAATTCCAGAANATGCTGTCTCTTATACACATCTCTCATGGTGACATTAAATGATTTCTCTTTGTTCTTTTTTTTTTTTTTTAATTTATTTATTTATTTATTTTTAAATTTAACTTTACAATACTCTATTGGGTTTGCCATACATCGACATGAATCCACCACAGGTGCACACAAGCTTTGTTCTTATGGCCAAAAAAATCAGAGCTTATTAATCAAGGCATTTATTTTTTGTATCACCTTGTTTAGATAGAAAGCTAGAAACAGTTTTCTATCTATAGATATAAGTAGAGAAAATCAATATACATATATATATATAAACTAAACTATCTACATCCTTTTGTATCATCACATTTTTGTTGTCTCAATGAATCAAAAATAGTAAAATTTTATCAATTATTATAGTAACAACTAACTTTCACTCAACAGTTAGATGCATATAATGCAACTTTCCTTCCAGTTCACTTAAAATAATCTTGTGAAATTTGTATATAGACGTGTCCTCTTCAAATCTTACCCAAGGCCACTCATATTTAATTGTGTAAATGATGCAAAAGCTAAACTAAATCATTTGAGGTACATTAACTCACTATTAGGTCACTAGATAATTTAGAATAAATTTCTTTATAGTAAAGCTTATCATGTGCATTCTCCCATCTAAAACTACACTACTTTATTTAAACTGTATATGTGTAGTAATATAGTATTATAACCTAGATGAAAACTAATAATCAGAGTAGTCTATAGTTTTTGGTTAATTTAGTATAGATAATGTCATTTTCGGAAGGCAATGGCAACCCACTCCAGTACTCTTGCCTGGAGAATCCCATGGACAGAGGAGCCTGGTGGGCTGCAGTTCATGGTGTCGCTAAGAGTTGGACATGACTGAGCGACTTCACTTTCATTTTTCACTTTCATGCATTGGAGAAAGAAATGGCAACCCACTCCAGTATTCTTGCCTGGAGAATCCCAGGGACAGAGGAGCCTGTTGGGGTGCCATGTGTGGGGTCGCACAGAGTCGGACATGACTGACACAACTTAGCAGCAGCAGCAATGTCATTTTAATGGCTTTTAATGGCAGTCATCCACCTCCAACAACAACGTATTTGTGTATGTATGAATGTGCATATATGTGTGTATATACATGCATTGTAATTTAGAAAGCACAACTCAAATGAGAGAGTTATAGTAAAAATTCTTATTAAAATTCAAATAACATGAACACAGATGTGGTATATGAATATCTATTGAGGAGAAGAGGAAATTTTTTGTTTCCTTGAGTTTTTAAATATTTTTGGAGTACTCATATGAAATATAAAATTAAATAATTCACAAAGGTGCCTGAAAACTGAAATACTCTTTTTTTCTTTAATTGAAATTATTAAACTAAAAATACGAGTGTATAATTTATTCCTGTGTTTTTATTTCATAAGCTGTTTGAGGAAGTAAAAGAAACAGTACTTTTATGAAACTGATAATATTCTGTCTCAGTTTTAAAATAAAAATGAGTGTCCAATGAGTTGAGTTTCTTTATCCCAAGCCTGTTTCCCAGTTTCCCCACTGCTGATCCACCTTATTTTGCACCAGTTATTGTATTTCTATATTTTTATGATTTGTTTTCCTTTGTGCAGAAGCTGTTTAGTCAGCACTGTTGTCAACAGCGTTCTCTGAGATACATAAAGAATCAAACTGTGTAATTTAAAAAATATGGTTAGAAAAGAGAAAAAGGAATAAAAATGTACCTACTTATTTTCTCCAAAACCTCTCTCATAAATTCCTATTTTATACTGTCTCATTACACCTGGAAATGCCAGGGCCACAATTTTGTTGTTTAGTTGCTCAGTTCCGACTCTTTAAAACCCCCTGGACTATAGCCCACCAGGTTCCCCTGTCCATTGGATTTCCCAGGCAAGAACTGGAGTGGGTTGCCATTTTCATCTCCAGGGGATTTTCCTGATCCAGGGATCAAACCAGTGTCTCCTGCATTGCAGGTGGTTTCTTTACCTCTGAGCCACCTGAGAAGCCCAGGGCCACAGTTTAACTTCATTCCATAAGGATATATATATATATATATATATATTTGTAAAAATTCCAATAGTCATAAAAAAACTACCTAGAAACAAAAGTTGATTATATTTTTAAATTAAATATGTATTACTCGCAAAGAAAGTACATTATTGCTTCCAATTACTGTTAATTAAAAATGAAAATGTGAGCACAAACAAATCACTTATATGTACAGATCTATTTGTATTAGCTAACAAAAATTACCAAAGAGCAAAATAAATAATTACAGCCACAGTACTTCTTTAAAAATTTGAGTAATTTCTAACACACTCAGTTTTTTGAGCTCTAATTCAAAAAGCTCTAGGCAGGTGTGGTGCTGGATAGGGAAAAGTGTGATACAGAATGAAGTGAATAAAGAGGAATTTATAAATAGAAAAATACATTCTTCTGATCAACATAGAAATGCAAACTGAACAAATTAACCATACTTTTTGTTGTTCTTGTTGTACTAGGTTGGTGCAAAAAATGTAGTAGGTTTGAACCATTAATTTTAAATCATTATAACTAGGTTCCAACACATCTTTATTAATCAAAATAGGACCCTTTATAATCAACACTTTTTAATTTTTTTTTGCCGATGAGAAATAAGTTTGTTTATTTCTATAGCATAAAACCTCATGCTCCAGGATTTGATGGACTTTTGGAAAGCATTTTTTCTGTTTCCTGCTTAGAAGCATTTTTCTTGCAAATAGAAGTGGTAGTCAGTTGGCTAAAGAAAATGAAAGTGAAGTCGTTCAGTCATGTCTAACTCTTTGTGACCCCATGGACTGTAGCCCACCAGGCTCCTCTGTCCATGGGGATTCTCCAGTTAAGAATACTGGAGTGGGGTGCCATTTTCTTCTCCAGGGGATCTTCCCAACTCAGGGATCGAGTCTGGGTCTCCTGCACTGCAAGCAGACTCTTAACTGTCAGAGCCACCATGGAGGCCCCCATTGATAATGAAAGTCATGTCCAACTCTTTGTGACTGTATAGTCCATGGAATTCTCCAGGCCATAATTCTGGAGTGGGTAGCTATTTCCTTCTCCAGGGAAGCTTCACAATCGAGTGATCAAATCCAGGTCTCCCACATTGCTGGCAGATTCTTTATCAGCTGATCCACCATGGAAGCCCAAGTTGGCTAAAGGTCAGGTCAATATTCCAGGTAAAGCAAAACTTAGTAGCCCAATTCATTCAACTTTTGAATGTTGTGCAATGTGCAGCCAGGCATTGTCACAGAGAATTGTATACTTTCTGTTTACCAATACTGGCTGCAGGCATTGCAATTTTCAGTACATATAGCCACAAAAGTACCAATGTAAATTTAAAATCACCAACAACTTCAGTGTAATGACATTAACAATCTATTCAATAACTATAAGAACTGTGTAAAATCAAGATGTATAGGTTGTACCCTTTTTCTAAGAAAATAATACATTTTCTGTAAAGTAAAAATTCAATAAATTAAAAAAAAAAACCTGTAAGGTGGGAGAAAACTTACATGTCTGAAGTTGGATTGTCTTGCCATTAAAGTTATATACTAACATAGGATAGCACTGAATTTAAAAGCATAGACTCTAGGATTGACTGCATAAATCTATATGATGGTTCAATTTGTTTTGTTATATATACAAGTTAACTAGCCTGTCAGGTTTCTCATTTGAGGATGAGGATAATAATTCATATATACATAACTTACACCTTTATTTGAAACTGCATATCATCATTATGCATGGCAGATGGTAAATGTTTAATAGTTGTTAATTTTATTACTTATGTGTCAACTTTTGGAGTCCTTACAAATATCATTAAGAAAGAAATTTTAGAAAACTGAGTAGAGAGCAGATAAGAAAGCAAGTAAGAGATAAGGAAACATAGAAATAAGAAAATTCTCTTTGATTAGATTGACAACATTAAAGACCGTGACATCTATAAGCTTTTTGTAATTTAAAAATTTTCTACTCAATTTCATGCTTGCTATAGGCTTTGACCAGGTAATCATGCTTTTGAGAATCTATTTAGAATTAACTATATCTCCATAAGACATATATTGAAGGATTTTTACTGCAGTCTCTATTGGTAAAAAGAAAAAAAAGACAAAATAAACTAGAGAGAGAGGGTGGGGGAACAAAACTCAAAAATAACTTGAATGGATGATAAAAGAGTAATGATTAGAATAATTATGCTTTATTCATGTGTGTCCCATTGTTGGGCTTGACCATTGCGACTTGGCTGAGTGTGTTTTGAGTTCACCCTTTGCTCACATATGAGGACAGTGTAGCTCAGGGGCTCATTCTTCAGACTGGGTCACAGAATAAGAACACACAATGAGCACTAAATGCCAACTGACCTACAGCCTGGAGCAAAACTTCAGTTCTGTTTTCATAGAAAGTGAGTCAGAAATAAGATTTTGTTGTTGTAAGACAGAGATCCGGTGGTTATTTGCTTTTGTCCTGAAGACTAACAATCCTACAAGGGCATTTTACAAGCCTATTGAAATAATGAGATATATAGTAAAATTTGACAGATATATGTATCCATGTGTGCGTGTATTTATCATGTGCAATTTATAGAGTACTTTCTAAATTCCCACCTTTCTTTTAAAAATATTTGTATGTATATGTTTTGAATGTGTGTGCTAAGTTGCTTTAGTCATATCTGACTCTCTATATCTCTGTGGACTGTAGCCTACCAAGCTCTTCTGTTCAGGGGGATCCTCCAAGCAAGAATACTGGAGTGGGCTGTCATGCTCTCCTCCAGGGGATCTTCCCAACCCAGGGATTGAACCCATGTTTCATATGTCTCCTGGATTAGCAGGCAGGCTCTTTACCACTAGTACCACCTGGGAGTATGAATAATAAGAATTATAAGTTTAGAGAAGAATCAAACTTAAATTTTGGTTGGTATGAAAAAGGAAATAGTGGTTAAGGTTGGTCAGAAGAACTTTATTGAAGATAAGATTATTAATTTTTACATAACATTTATTTACCTGGATAAAACTAACCTTCATTCCTTGTATAATTTTGAACAATAATAAAAATAATAGTAACATAGAAAGTGCAATGAAAGCTTGGTATAAGATATTTTATACCATTTTATTTCTTTAAAAATCATTGCAAATATTCTTCAGTTCAGTTCCGTCGCTCAGTCTTGACCGACTCTTTGCGACCCCATAAATTTCAGCATGCCAGGCCTCCCTGTTCATCACCATCTCTCGGAGTTCACTCAGACTTACGTCCATCAAGTCCATGATGCCATCCAGGCATCTCATCCTCTGTCGTCCCCTTCTCCTCCTGCCCCCANCCAAAAACTACGGGAAAACAAAATTAACCCCTAGTTCCAAGAAAATTCAGAGCCTGACACTTTGACTTCACAGTAGTTCCTGGGGCTCTGTCCTCAGGGTTTTTTTTTTTTTTTCTCACAGGCTGGAGTTTTTATTTTTTATTTGAGATGGCCAACTAGGGTATCAAAGAAAACAATTTAAGTTGTTAATAAAGTCTCCAGAAAGCCTTGAGAGTTCTACTAATTCTCAAGTTATACACATGACTGGTTTCTCTGTTCACACTCTCAGGGTTTTTTTAATGAGCTTCATGTAGGGGAACTGTAACACTGGCCCTAAATGGGTTATCATATCTGTCCTGAGTCTAGAGGTGTTCTTCAGAAATAGAAAGGGCATAAAGGGGAGAGATAGGAAGGAAATGATATGTGACAGTCAGTGTGCTAAATATTTTCATACATACCACCTGTGGAAAACATCCCTTTTAAGCAGCTATTTTTATCTCATTTGCCAGATTAGGAAACTAAGATTAATTTCTGCAAGTCTGCACACCTAGAAGATAGCAGATCCAGCATTCAAATCTAAGTCTGTCCATCATGAAAGCCCATACTCTTTCTGTATATTAAGATTATTTTAGTAGTTTATTGTTTAAGCTTTCAACGTGTCTTCACATATTTACACCATATTTTTGATATTCCTATAAATTAGGTTAGGTGGTAGCATAAGCATACTCCTTTTGCAAATGAAAACTGAATTCCATGTCTAAGTTCACGAGGTTGATTATTAGACCTGGGACGCCCAGCTGGGTTTCTTGATTCTACCTCGCACATCAGAGACTTTGTACCTAAAGATGATTTTCTGTCCCAGCACTTTAAGAATCACTTGGGGCATTTTAATCAGAAAAATAAAGAATTCAATCCCTTGACAGAATAAAATTTGGACGGAAAAGCAATGTGATTCTGTTTGAGGAAGCCAACATTTGAAGATGTCTCATACATAGAGAGATATTAAAAAATATGGTATTAAGCCTACTCCACATTTGTACTCTCTTATGTCATTGTTAGCTTCTGAAATAAAAATATAATCAAGAGAATATGCCAAGAGAATGGAAGGAGTCTAAGTAGAAGATTTTCCTAAGCAATCCAAAGGTCAAGACAGAGCAGAGGCCCCTTCATTTTTGAGGAGAAACTGTTGATTTTGAGATGGCACCATATTACTATGTCTTTTTTCCATTATGCTGAATAACTTATGTAGATTAAGTAAATTTACAACAGAAGTTAGTGCAAAGGTGTGAGAATGAAAGAGGAATATAGTCAAATAAGGGTGAAAATGTTATTATGATAATGTAATGATTTTATTGTCATTTGCATATATTATAGAGCAAATAACTTAAATGAAAAAGAAGAACTGGACATTATTAGTAAAATAACATCCCAATTTAATGTTGGCTGTAGTAAGTATGGCACTGCTAGAGTCATCACTTTTTTGCTTTTGTCAACGCTGGTCACTTGAACAAAGTGACAAGAAGTCTTATAAAGCTTCCATTTCATTGTGATGTACACTTGTACTTATTATATAGCAATGACTGTCTGAATTTAGATTGTGCTTAAAAATAAAATTCCCTTTCTTGTCCAGCCAATCAGAATATAAGCATCTACCAGCTGCCATAGGGCATCCAAACTACCTTTGAAAGCACACCAGTGTAGGGGTTAAAAGTGTGGGCTCTAGAGTCAGAATGTAGGGGTTCAAATCCCTGCTCTAATGCTTGGTAGTTATATGACCTTAGGCAAATTGTTATGTCTTGATTCCTTCATCTGTAGAGTAGGATTAATAACAGTGCCTCGATCATAGAGCCACTGTGAAAACTGAGGAAAAGAATTCACTTAAATCATTTAGTACAGTGTCTAGTATCTAAAATTCCCAATACTAGCAATGGATACTACTATCATTATTCTTAGTGCCAAGAGAGGTACAGGTTGAGAATATGTAGTCTTGATAGCTGCAGTAGAACTGCTGTTTGTTTAATGATAGAAATGTATTCTCTCACAGTTCTGAAAGTTAAAAGTCTGAAATTCAAGTATCAACAGGTAAGCACTTCCTCTCGAGGCTCTAGAGGAAAAACCTTGCTTCCTCCAGCTTCTGGTATCTGTCAGCATTCTTTGGCTTATCACATAATTCGAGGCTATGCTACAGTCTTTACCTGGCCTTCTCTCCTCTTCTCCCTTTCTGTCTCTTATATGGACACTTATCACTGGATTTAGGGCCACCAGGTTAATCCAGAATGATATTATCTCCAACTCTTTAACTTAATTACATCTACAAAGACTCTTTTTCAAAATAAGGTCTAATTCCCAGGTTCTAGGTGTTAGGATAAGGACATCACATGAGGTAAAACATCTGAAGTCTGATTGCCTTTGCCTTCATCAGCTCTTGGAGTGATACCTGCAGGGAGAGGGCTTGTCCATTGAGGCTGCTATAATGAAATGCAACAGACTGGGTAACCTACAAACAACAGAAATTTATTTCTTAAATTTCTGGAGGCTGGGAAGTCCAAGATGAAGGCACTGGCAGATTCAGTGTCTGATGGGGGTCTGCTTTCTGGTTCGTAGCTGATTCCTTCTTGCCTCCTCTTCGCATGGCAGCAGGGGTGACCTAGCTCTCTGTGGCCTCTTTCCTAAGGGCGCTAGTCCCTTTCACGATGGTTCCATGCTCATGACCGAATTACCTCCCAAAGGTCTGACCTCCAAATACCATCACACTAAGATTTAGGGCTTCAACCTATGAATTGGAGGTGGGGTGTGGGGCCACAATCTATAGAAGAGTTGTATCATTTTTTCAAAGACATAATCTCATCAAAATTGTGAAAATAGCAAGGTTTCTCTTCAGTGGCCTATAACCTCTTCCTAGGCTCTTGCCTTCCCTGTATGGCTCTTCTGTCCTTGTTCCTCTGCTCATAACACCCTCATTCTGCATAGGACACCCTCCTGCCATCCTCCCCCAAGTCTTCCTTACCAAGACGTTTTTCTCCTTGCAAATTCTCAATAATCTTATTATCATTTATTTTTTAACAATGCTTTGTTAGTATATTCACCAAAAAATCTGGTAAGGGAAATAATGTTGGCCTTATAATTATAATTTGTGAGAAAATTGACACACTGTTGTCAAGGATTCTTTTCACTAGACTAGTCAGTGGCTTTCGAACTCCGTTTTTGGAAAAAGAAACTTCCAGTTAAATCTTCTTTAGTGCCCCAGTAAATAAAACTGATAACAGTGGAGCTGCTCATATGAACACGGAGGTGTCTGAATTGTAACAGGATCATATCTTAATTTTTGAGATTTCAGGCACTAGCTGCAAAGGATAGTCCTTTGACTCTAGAATCAATATATTTAACCCATTTCTAATGACCCTGAACAGATAGGATCTTCTCAACCTAAAGTCTATAATTATGTGGTACTGCTTTAAAGTTCTGTATAGTGATTTCAAATGATGAGCAAACTAGAGAACATTATTATAATTTATTGAGAAGAGTACAATTTTCAGCTTGGAGCATATTCAACTTTGCATTTATTCTGACACCTCAGAAGTTTACTAAATTATACTTTCAGTGGATTTTTTTCCTCATCAGTAAAAGGTTACAGAATTTCTATATAAATGGTTCATTTAAAGGTGAAAGCACAAAAACTTATTTCCCCCTGGTTCCAATGCAAATGGTCTATCTTTTCAACCCCTCCTGCAAATACCCTAATGTCCCCCTGCTCCATTGAAACTTCCTGGCAAAACCTGAACAATGATGTCATCTGTTAGCCTTGTCCCTGTCTGTACCCCACAGCCAAACTCTGTTAGAGAAAAATCACCACTTGGATTGTTGTTCAGTCGCTTAGTCATGTCCGACTCTGCAACCCCATGGACTGCAGCATGCCAGGTTTCCCCATCCTTCACTATTTCCCAGAGTTTGTTTGCTCAAACTCATATCCATTGAGTCTGTGATGCCATCCAACCATCTCATCGTCTGTCATCCCCTTCTCTTCCTGGCCTTAATCTTTCCCAGCAACAGGGTCTTTTCCAATGAGTCAGTTCTTCACATCAGGTAGCCGAAGTATTGGAGCTTCAGCTTCAGCGTCAGGCCTTCCAATGAATATTCGGGGGTGATTTCCTTTAGGATTGACTGGTTTTATCTCCTTGCTGTCCAAGGGACTCTCAAGAGTCTTCTCCAGCACACAATTTGAAAGTATCACTTCTTCAACACTCAACATTTTTTATGATCCAACTCTCACATCCATACATATCTACTGGAAAAGCCATAGCTTTGGTTATATGGACCTTTGTCAGCAAAGTGATGTCTCTGCTTTTAAATATGTTGTCTAAATTGGTACCATTTGGGTAGATTGGTACCAAGAAAAATTCATGATCACCAACTTCACCTGCCCCCTCAACAGTAACAGCCCAGCAATACTTTTATCAAGCTTTATCAACTTCCCCACTGTCCATTCATTCTCAGTGGATAACCTTGCCTCCTGCTTCATAGAGAAATAACCATCATATGAGAATTCTCTCAATTTCCTGCCATAAAATCTTAAATAAGATTGTGTCTGCTCCAATGCCCTCTTTCTTCCTCCTGTAAAAGGTCAGTCCTTCCACCTGTACTCAAAACCCTGCCCCTTTTCCATTTTCTCACATATACGAGTTTAACCCCAAAGTTTCTACTAAATCTTTTTCAAAAGCTTTTAAACCTGATCTTGTCTCTTTCATTTGAAAAAAAAAAAAGTTTTTTAGTTGGCATTCCACATTCTCTGCTACCTAGCCAAACATCTATTTCCTCCTTTTCATGATTCAACTTCACTTCCCCACTTCCTTTCGTTCATACTTTTGTTTTCATTTTGAAAGTTACAAGACTACAGAAAACTTTAAGAATTTCCCCCTAGAACATGAATGATTAAGTTGTCGACCCATTTCCCTCAATTCCTTTATTATGTATTTCCTAAAATCAGGATACTTTTCTACATAACCACAATAAAATTATCAAAATAATGAAATTAACATTCAGACATCACTATCATTTAATTCTTAGGCCCCGTTCATGTCTTGCCATTTGTCCCAGTAATGTCTTTTATAGCAAAAGGATCTCGTTCAAAATCAAGCATTGCATTTTAGTTGTCATATCTCTTTATTTTCCTTCCTCTTGGAAAGCGCTTCATTCTTTCCTTGACATTCATGACTCACATTTGTGAAGATTGTACCAGTTATTTTGTAGAATGATTCTCAATGTTAGGTTTTTCTGGTATTTCCCTATAATGAGATTTGGTTTATGCAACTTTGGCAAGAATATCACAAAATGAATACTGTGTTATTCTCTTGGTATCCCATCAGGTGGTGTCTGTCATTGATTTGTCCCACTATCAGTGAAGCTAACTTTGAATACTTAATTAAGATGATATCTNGTTTATGCAACTTTGGCAAGAATATCACAAAATGAATACTGTGTTATTCTCTTGGTATCCCATCAGGTGGTGTCTGTCATTGATTTGTCCCACTATCAGTGAAGCTAACTTTGAATACTTAATTAAGATGATATCTGCAAGACTTCTCCACTGTACTCTCCCTCTTTCCACTTGTAATTAATAAGCATTCTGTTGGGAGGTGCTTTAAAGCTGTATAAATCTTCCATTATTCATCAAACTTTCAATTTATACAGTCATTTATGTATATCTGTTTGAACTCATGGCTTCACCTGTAATTCAATGGATTATATTTGTTGGTATTTGTATTTATTTTAATAGTCAAATTTTTTTGTTTCTGCCAGTGATAACTGCCTCAAGCTGGCTGGGTTTTGTGTCCTTTGGACATATCCTCATCATTCTTTTAGCCCTTCATTACCTTCTGACACAGCGCGATGTCCCAGTCTCACTTAGTACTTTCTCTGTTCTAACCCTGGAATCAGGATTTCTCCAGGGAGCCTGGTAATTTTTGGTGTAATGGCATTTAGAAGTCAAGTTCTGGGCACTAGGTTTGTTCACTGCTATTAGGATGTTACTATTCCTAGACCCTCGCAGTGAACAGGACTAGGAAATATACACATATGTTTACAATAATAATATACTTATTTATATCTATAGTTATTTATCAAAAGAAAGCTACAAATTTCCATTAAAAACTCTAATTCCAATCCAACAACACAGGATTTATTCTAGTTTTCTCCTTTTTCATCTTTGTACCTCTCTTCTCTGACAGACCTTAGCTTAATTCTTTTATCCTTAATATATGTACTCTTAATATATCTTAATATATAATACAGGTACTTAATATTTGTCATTTATCAACCATTTGACTCGAGCTTCTACCCATCCCCTCATCACTCTACCAAAACAGCTTTCACTTAAGTTAGCAGTGACCATCATTTCACTAAATACAGTGGACACTTTTACATCTTCATCATATTTGACTTTTAGTAGCATGTGGCACAGCCACAGCTCCGTATTTACTCTTCCATTGGTTTCTGTAATACTGTTGGGTTGGCCAAAAAAGTACATTCAAAATTTTCCATAACATCGTATGGAAAAAACCAAATGAACTTTTGGCCAACTCAACACGCTTTTCTGATTTTCTTCGGATATCTCTGGCTAATTCCTCTCACTCTGCTTTGCTGGATCTTCCTCTTCGACTTGACCTTTAAATGTTACAGTTTCTCAGGCTTAGGCTCTATTCATTTCTCATCTTGGTCTACATTCACTCCCTTGGCTTCAACTACTGTTTCTACTTGTGACTCACAAATGTAACCTCTACTCCTAACCTCTATTAATTCCAAACACATAGATCCATCTGCTTACTCGATTTGGATACCTCACAGGCACCTCAGGTCAACATGTTTAACACTGAACTCGTGATCTTCTCCAAAATACTTGCTCTTCCTCCTCTATTCCCTATATTGATAAAAATAACATAACTACCCACATAGCTGCCCATGCCAAATCTAGACATCATTCATGCTACCTCCATATCCTTTACCACTGTTTTATCTAATCACTCCAAGTCTTGTTGCCTCTACCTCCTACAAATATTTCGCATACATCTTTTTCTCTTTTTGAAATAGGTCTCCATTGCCTCTACCCTCACCCTAGTGACAATTGTCTGTCACCTGGACCCCTATAATGGTCACCTAAATGATCTACTTGAATCTACTCTTCTTCCTTCCACCCCATTCTCTATATTGTATTCAAAGAGGCCTTTCTTAATACAAATCTGATTTTTGTCACTCTCTTACTACCTTTCAATACTTTTCCACTGCTGCTACAATAAAGTCCAAAATTTTTAGCAAAGCTTACAAGCTCCTAAATTCTCTGACCACCATTTTTTCTCCAGTCTTATCTCAGGCTATTCTACTCATCTCTTATTCTGCTTCAAACACACATTATCTGTTTTGTCTACCCCATCACCACATGCTTATACCCATGCAACTTATAGGTTTCAACTGAAATACCAGTACCTGAATGAGGTCAAAATTCTGGCATCCTCAGATTAAATTAGGGCACCCTGTTATAGGCATTGCACTTTGTCTTGTCCCTCCATAGTACTTATCACAGTGTGTGGCTACACAGTTCTTTGGATATTTATGCAGTAGATTTTATGCTCATGAAGGCAGAGTACATATTTATCTTTGTTGTATTTCTACCAGCTAACACAATGCTTAACCCATGATGCACATTTAACAAATATTTATGAGATGGATAAATGGGTGGAAAGTTAAAAAGAAGTAAAAAGGAAGGAGTGCTGATCTTCACAATGACAAATATTTGGGTAAAAGATTTTAGTCAAACATTTAGTCACATATTTTAGGTTTATATAAATATAGGCAAACTATTTTTCTCTTCTAAGTCAGGGATAAGATCCAGTCTGATTGGCTGGCTTCTAATCATTNTTCCCTGATTAACTAGGTTATCTTCATTCTTATTCCTCCATTTCTGGTTAGGAAATTATATATTCTGTTTATGTTCTTTTGCATATTATCTTTAACTTAACATTTCATTAAAACATAATACACATACAGAAAAGAAAAAAAGTCCTAGGTGTACAACTCAGTGAATTATCTAGATAGGAAACACCTGTGGTAGAATATATTCTACCACTGATAGCATGTGTTTACTCTATCTTTTGATTAAAAGAAGTTCTTAATTTTGATATCATCCAATTTCATCTTTTATCTTTATGGTTAACATTTTGTGTACAGTTTTTAAAAAATTTTTGTGCCCTAAAGATCATGAAATTTTTTTAAATGTTGCATTCTAGAAGCTTTGTCAGTTTATTTTTAGTACATTTTATCTGGAATTAATTTTGTATATAGGATTCAGTACAGATGAAATTTTTCTTAAAGGATATTCAGTTTCTCAGGACTATTTAAAACAGTAGTCACTTCTCATTTGCCTATAGTACCACCTTTACCATAAATCAAACATCCTTATATGTATGGATCTGTTTTAGGACTCTATTTACTCTGATTGGTCTATTTGCCATTGTACCAATGCCCGCTGTCTAAATTAACATAGCTTTATAATGTCTTCCTATCAGCTAAAGTATGTCTTATTCTGCTCCTTTCTTTGACTGATCAATATACACATAAACGTACAAACACACACTATGACTACTGAGATATTGATTGGGGGTGTATTGAATCTGCAGGAGAATTTGGGGGAAATTGGCATCTTTAGTCTTGAGTTTTTCAGTTCATGAACATATTGATAGCTTTCCATTTATCCAGTTTTTCCTCTAGTTTATCTCACAAATTTTAATAATTTTCCAGTATAGGTCTTATAAATATTGTGTTAAAATTATTATTATGCATGCTAATTCTAATAATTTATCTATACAGATTCTTTTTGTAGTTTGTATATACACAATCATATTATCCTTGAATAATGATTGTTTCTTTTCAATTTTTGTACTTTTTTTTCCTTTTCTTACATTATTGCACTAGCTAGGACCTCAAGAATTATGTTGTATAGAAGTGATGATCATAGGCATCTTTGCTCAGTGTCAATAACAGAAGAAAATATTTCAACATCTCAGAATTAAATAATGTTTTTGTTGTGGGGTTTTTGCAGCTTATCTTTATTGGTTAAAGTCTTAGTTTGCTATTTTTATCATGACCGAATGGTTAGTGTTTTATGAAATATTCATCATGTATCTGTGAAGATGATCATATGAGTTTCATCTTTTACTCTCTATATATGATGAATTGCAATTATTGATTTTCAAAGTTTAAAACAATCTTGCTTTTCTAGAATAAATACAAATGGGTGATTATATGATTTCCTGTTATGTAATACTAATTTTGCTGTGTTAATGTTTTGTTTAGAGTTTTTCCATCCATACTTATGAGTGAGGTTAGCCTGTATTTTTTCTTATAATATTGTCAGAATTTTACATCAAGGTTATGTTGACCTCATAAACACACTATGAAGCGTTTTCTTTTTTCCTGTTCTTTGGAAAAGTTTATTCAAGACTGGCAATTTTTCTTCCTTAAAATTTTGGTATATTTACAAATGAAGTTATCTGAGATTGTAATTTTTGTAGGAGGATATTTTTCATTGTTTATTAAGATTTTTATAGAAAATACTAAGTTTCCTTTTTTTTCCTATGTGCATTATTGTAGGCTTGACATTTCTGGGAATTTGTCCATTCCACTGACAGTTTTAAATGTATTGACAAAAAGTTATTTGTGCTATCTTCTTATGATGTTTTATGTCTGAACAATCTGTCATCTTTTCCATTCCCAATATTAGTTATTTGGGCCTTCTGTATTTTCTTCTTCATGAGCCCCATCAGGAGTTTATCAATTTTATTAGTTTATGCAAATCATCATATATTGGTTTTGTTGATTCTTTCTGCTGCTGCTGCTAAGTCGCTTCAGTCATGTCCAACTCTGTGCAACCCCATAGACGGCAGCCCAGCAGGCTCCCCCATCCCTGTTATTCTCCAGGCAAGAACACTGGAGTGGGTTGCCATTTTGATTCTATCACATATTTATTCCTATTTACTTAATTTTAGCTTTTAAAATTATTATCTTCTTCCTTATACCCTCTTGGAGTTTCCTTTGCTCTTCTTTATCTAATTTCTTTGAACTGGATGCTTGGGTCATTGTTTTTTCAGCTGGCTCCCCTTTCTATCTTATAAAATTTCCTATACATATCGACTGAGTTATATTTCACAAATTTTTACATATTTGTTGTTGTTCCGTTGCTAAATCATTTCCGATTCTTTGTGACCTCATGGACTGCAGCACACCAGATTCCTCTGTCCTCCACTGAGGACATTTTCATTCATTTCAAAATATTTCCTTATTTCCATGATGATTTCTTCTCTGTTCTATAGTTCATTCAGAAGACTATTTCTTAATTTCTAAATTATTTGGATTTTATAATTATCTTTTGTTAGTGATTTCAAGTTTAATTCCATAGTAGGGAGAAAACATGTTATATATAATTTCAGTACTTAGAAATACATTGAGACTTGCTTTACAACCCAGCCTATGGTCAATATTTGTAAATGCTTTCTGTGTATTTGAAATTCCTGTGTATGTTGTAGTTATTTAATGCAGTGTTCTGTATTATCAACTAGATAAAATTTGTTAGTCATATTCTCAAATATTACATATTCTTTCTGAGTTATCTGCTTGTTCTGTCAGTTAATGAGAAAGGGAATCATAAAAATCTCTGACTATAATTGTGAATCTTTTTCTCTTTTTTGTTCCTTCACTTTTGCTTCAATATTTGGCTTGATATATTTGGCTTCAGTATTGGAAATTTTTTAGCCATTATCTAGTCAAGTATTTTTTTTCTGTACCCATAAGATTGACAAAAGCTCTGCTCAACCTTTGAGCCTTCCAGCTGCATCCACCAGAACTGACAGACATTTCTAGGAGAGAAACATCTATAAATGTCAGACACCTCTCTGGGTTATCATTTTCTCCTGGAAGTTGGCCCAGTAACTCTTTCTAGTAATATTCAACAAAATTTTAAATATATTTTGTCTAAATTTTCTAGTTCTTATCAGAAGAGAGTAGTAAAAATTACTTAGGTCACAATCACTAGAAACAGAGCTTCACTTTTCCACTTTTATATGCATACTTGACAAAGTATCTCTTACCTAACTCCTGAAGAATATAAGGCTTTAGAAATACTGCACACAGGGGATTCCATTGCACCTAATATAAGGTAATATTTTGTTTCACTATTGTTTTCTAATCCCTCAGTTTTATAATTATTATTATTATATAGTCAATGCTTCCTTGCCATCTCTCTAGGCTGGTGGATGGTTTATTAATCCCCATCTATTGAGGTTGCAGTTTTTCAAGGGTTGTCCTTGCTTTCTGCAGAAGTTTCCGCTCCAACTCCCTATCTTAAATAGGCCAAAGACCTCATCTCTTTTCCCTTTGTGGACACAGATACCCAAGCCCCTAGTCATTACCGGATATAATAACCCCTTCAGGCTGCCAGAGGGTTGACTTACATGCTTATGTGTTTGTATGTTAGCATCTTCTTTGCATCAGCATTTGAGAATTTCTCTTTCTTGTGAGCTAAGACAGGCAGTTTTAAAAATTATTATGTTATATTCAACATTTCTAAAGGTTTATGTTGAGGTGGTTTAAGGATAGCCTAGTCTGCCATTTTGCTGATGCTATTCATCCAGTCCTACTACTTTTCAGGAAATCATCAGAATAATGATACACCTCTGTGTCTAAAATTTATAGTTGTATAAAGCAATGTATGCAAAATGTTTGCCTCTGATTGCTTCAGTCAGCTCTGGTTTGATTGCCTTTGACCTATTTAGTTCCCTAATCTTAGAAAGGCCCTTTCATTTCAGCTTTTAGTGTCTTGAGGGAAGCCATTAAGGGGAATATAATTACAATATCAAGTTCACTACAAGAACTAAATTTTAAAATTCAGATTATCAATCAGAGATTCAGAATCAAGATACACAATGTTGTTACTAATTCAAGATTAACCTACTTGTGCTACCATTTTTTAGGATAAGTCCCCCTTTTTTTGGTATTTTCTTGGTCCTGGAATTTTCTCACAATCTGGTGATCCTACACACAATTTTCTATTCTCTCTTCCACCCAGTCCAACCTGGCTTTACAACTACTACTTTATCAATACAGCTCTTCCTAAAGTTGCCACCAATTTCCATATTGGTAAATCTAATGGATACTTCTCTGCCCATTGACCTCTCAGCAATATTTTACATGTAACTGAAACCTCTAGGTGGCCATTTTGAGCACTCCAAGGAGCTCCAGTTCTTTATGTCTCAGCTCAGAAAGAATTCAGTGAGAGGCAAAGTGATATCTAAGGAGTAATTTATTAGTCTAGGACCCTTGTGAGGCTTGCAAGTAGGTGAGCAAGAGGGTGCCTCGCCCTGAAAACTTAGTGGGCCACAATTTTATAGTCAAAAGAAAAATGGAGGGGGAAAACTACCTTCTTCCTCATTCTTGAATAGACATCACACTTCCATCATCAGTTTCTCCTCCATATTTGGTGAGGGAGTATTCTTGTCCCTACCTAGTCAAGCCAGGACTATCATGGTGCTATAGAAATAAGCAAAAAGGTGGTAACTTAACCTTAAAATGAAAAATCATCTCAGGTTTTAGTAAACGTCACCTTTTCCTTATATTTTTGTTTTTAGTGCATGCAGAGGAGCAGGTCATCTAGAAATCATTAACTTACTGAACTCGCTAGGCAGGATGTGGGTCTCATGCCACCATTATTTTATTGTTTGGGGGCATGTCACATGCTTCTATTGCATAGTTTTATTGTTAAGCCTGGTTGGTTTTGTGGTTTAGCAAACCTACTTTCTTGAGTGATCATTAAGTTTATTAAATTAATAGGGTCTCCCATACTTTTTTCTTTACTTACAATCCCATAGTGGGGTTAGCTACTTAATTACCTGCTTTATCCCCTTACTCTATCCCCATCATAACTACCCCATTTTTCTTAAAATATTGTCCTCTTTTGGCTTTAGCTGCTTCCCTGGTGGCTCAGCAGTAAAGAACTCACCTGCAGTGCAGGGGATATGGGTTCAATCTCTCGGTCGGGAAGATCCACTGAAGAAGGAACTGGCCACCCACTCCAGTATTCTTGCCTGGGAAATCCCATGGACAGAGAAGCCTGGTGGGCTACAGTCCATGAAGTTGCAAGAACTGGACATGAGTTAGTGACTACATCACCACTACCACACCACAATCTGCTGAATTTCCTCCTATCACTCACTATCCTCTCCTTCCCAGTCTGCTTTGATGGTTCCTCTTTTTCTATTTTAACTTTAAATAATGGAACTCCAAAGAACTCATTCCTTAGAGGATATCATGATGTCTCAAGCCTAAATGCTACATACCACCTATTTGCTAATGGTTGCCAGTTTCACATCTCTTGCTTGATCCTATCAAATTCATATATCTTACTGCTTAATTGATATTTTCATTTGGCTATCTCTATGTCATCTCAAATTTAATCTTAATTTGTTTGATCTTTCATCTTTTCCCATTTTGTTAGTGGCAGCATTATCCACCCCTTTGTTTATGCCAAGACTTGTATGTTTTCCTTTTCCTTCATTTCCTATATCCACTCTTAAGGAATTCATTTTGGTTCTACCTCCAAGATATATCTCAAATTGCCCAATGGCCCTGTCATGTATAAATATTATTACTTCCATTGTGTAGTTACACAAGCAGAGATTAGGAAAACATTGTTCTTTCTATCATACCTTGACCCTCAAAGAATACTTGTGAATGAATTAGTGAATATATGGATCCAGATAGTAATAAAACTTACTTGGATTCCAGAATATTCTTTTTCATTCACCCCAAACCTATGGCATCTTTTGACAGGCTTTTATCTCCTTTCTGCCCCTCGAGCAAGGGAGTTTCATCAAGAAACAGTCTAACCAAACTTTTATTTTGGCTTTCTACTGTCTTGATTTTATTAATATTCAGTGTGCCTCAAAAAATAAGTCAGTGAGACAGAAGAGAGAAACTGGACATAACTGGTAATACATATTGATTACATTGGCTAAATATTGAATGACATTTTGAGATAAGAAGATGTATAATAATCAAGAGTCATTCTAAATACTTAAAATAAATGCAAATATTGTTAGTATGATCAGGGAAACCAGCTGATTACCATCATTTGCAGCTTTACCTCTTGTGTATTATGAATTGTATTAGAAAGTTATCACCTTTCTGATTGTAAAACCTGTCTTCCTGAATGAAGTTAGGATACTATTTTACTATGTGTGTTTTCCCCAGTGATTTCTTTTTTGTTGTTGTTGTTTGTTTTTCTATTTTTTAATTTAAATTTATTTATTTTAATTGGAGGCTAATTACTTTACAATATTGTATTGGTTTTGCCATACATCAACATGAATCCGCCACGGGTGTACACGTGTTCCCCATCCTGAACCGCCCTCCCCGCTCCCTCCCCGTACCATCCCTCTGGGTCATCCCAGTGATTTCTTATAGCATCACAAAAATCTCTGCAACAAAATTTCTGTGGTGCTAATGAATTTTTAGTGAAAACCACTTGACATTTGTTTGCCACTGACTTCATTTCTGAGCCTTGAATGCTATTTTCATTTTTTGGACTCCTCAAATGCAATATGATTTAGAGTTTTATTTTATACATAGAGACGTAATTACCTTTTTTAATAGAATTCTTTGTACATTCACTCACATGCTAGAAGTCTTTGTGACCTTTTGAATATAGGTTTAGACTGAGATTTTGGTCATTGTAATGTGTTTTTGAAAGAGTAGACTTTGGTTGTAATAAAATATGTAAATGTATCTTCTTTAAATTCCCCACAGAGCTGTGTACCATGGAGTGTGGTAGCCATGGAGTCTGTTCAAGGGGAATTTGCCAATGTGAAGAAGGTTGGGTTGGACCAACGTGTGAAGAACGCTCCTGTCATTCTCACTGTGCTGAGCATGGCCAGTGCAAAGATGGAAAATGTGAGTGCAGCCCTGGATGGGAGGGCGACCACTGCACAATTGGTAAGTACTTGAAACAAAGTACATTGGATTAACTGAGAAAATAAAGCAGTCTAACAAATCAATCACCAGGGTTTTTGTAGACTTGGAAATGGGAGGAGAGAAGTAGGAGGGTTGGCCATAAGTTTGAAAGTTTCTTTAACTAGGAGGTTTCCTGTTTTGAGCATAATATTTTATTTACTTCTGTGCCATTTTCTTTTTCATTACTTTGGTATTCTTTGTATTTTCTGCTTTCAAGTGTTTTGAGTTACTCAAATGAAAGATGATACATTAGAATAGTGTCATTAGTTAATAAGAGAAGTGCTTTTGTTGTAAAGGTAGCATTCACTGGCCTTTTTTTCCTTTAGAAGTGTATGAATTGTTTTGGTTGAAAGTACTTAGATTTGGCCTCTAAGTCTCATTTCATTAAATGGGACTACTTTATCAGTGGCCATTCAATAGCATTAAGGACTATCTTTAATGCATAAGGCAGACACTCCTGACCTGCCATCAAAAGAACATCTGTGTTGAATTGTTTACTGGGTAGTATAGATACTTTGTAACAAAGTATCCAGGCTGTCTCATCCCTCATCACCAATTTCACAAATTTTTAGGATACTGCCTGGGAGAACAGTCTGTGGGTATGAAAAAGTCTATGTCATAATTAATGCATCATGTGGTCTTCACACCATAAAAAAACACTAATTAATGTTTCAATTATAAAATACTTAATTAAAAAAAAAATATAGCCCTTGACACATACATGTATCTGCCACAAAGGTTTCCCATATTTAGAGAGGGACAAGTACGATTCCCATTGTTCAGCTAAGGAAAGTGGGTCACACAATGTTCCAGTGCTATTCTATGAACACACAAAAAATTCATACAGTGCAAAAGCAAGCGTGAGCCTCTGGATACCCAGTTCATTGTTTGTGAGCTCTTTTTCCCCACTAGACTATACTAGAGCTTTCATTTCTAGACGAAAGTATTTTGTTATAATGGTTGAAACATTCCAAAATCATGTATAATATATATAACATAATTTTAATAAACTGTATTATTACTCTACTAAAGTTACAGTAAGTCTTGCTCTATGACTGTGGAAAATATTTAAAATTCATTAAAAAGGTGGTGAGGGGTGAGATTCAGATGCAGCTTAAGTAATTACATTCCTGCACTAGAGTAAGTTTATTGCCTTCACATAGGAGGATTCAAATATTGTAATGATTACTAAAGTGTCTACTCCAGAACCCCCTTCTAAAGATACTAGTAATAAGAAGTTCAAGCTAGTGCTCTCTCGTGAAAGTTACTACTGAAATATAAAAATGCAGTTCTTATACTTTTAATGAAATATGACACTTTTTTAGGAAGCCTAATAGAGTTCCTTGCAGAAAAGCCATTAATATCTTTCCCAGAGAAAATATTATTCACAAACTACACAGGCCAGTGTACCAACTTTTGAGCTGCAGGCATTTCAGTGTTCACAGTTTTCTCTTCTCCTCCCAGGCAACAGATGGTAAACCATTAGTACTTGTTGTATAGCTTTGGTCTCCCAGAAATTCATTCCATCACTCTTTTCCCCCCTTTTAGCTCACTACTTAGATGCTGTCCGAGGTAAGCTGTTCTCTCTAGTTTTATAAGAGAAAATTATTTTAAACAGAGAATATGCACGTGGGAAAGAAATTGTTGGTGGGTTTTGGTGGTGGTGGTGGTGTTATTGTTTTTAGCTTTGGCAATCTTAAGTGTAATATTGCCAGGTTCATGCTATAATAGGCTTAAAAGTAATTTGCTTTCCCAATATCAATGCGTTTTTTTTGCCATAGAGTTTAATAGATCATTAAGCAGATTTAAGAATTATTTTTCTTTGTCTTTATGTTGAGTTGTATGTGTGTGTGTGTGTGTGTGTGTGTGTGTGTGTGTGTGTTTATATTGACAAAGAAGTAATTATTAAAGAAACTAGGTTTAGGTAGACAGCTGAACTTTTTATTTAATATAACAATATAGCTTTATGGCCATGTATCCTTTCAAGGGCAGAATTATTCCCCTGTTAGTACCTCATCATCCATCCCGCCAGGGATCTGCATTTGATAGAGACTACAAGAGTTTTTCTGTCAGATACCCTGGTGCCTTTCATTACTTCAGCCTTAGAAGGTTGAAAATGTCCCATTCAAATTATTCCTAGTTTCTCTTTTTCCTTTGTTTGTGCCTGAGACTAGAACTAGATAAATTTCTTTCTTGATCTTATAGATGTTCATCCTATACTATTTTGTGATGAACATATACATATATATTTTTATAATCTTTTCATATTTTTTAACAGCCATCTGTCATTTTTTTCCTTCCTCTGTTGTTGATAGTTGCTAGAAAAACCATTTGTAAGAAATACTGGGTTGCTTCCACAGATTAAAAACAGCATTCTTTTGCTTTTTATACTTCTGGAATTTTCTTTCAAACAGAGAAAATGAAAAGAGCATTCATTGGACTATCTAGATCTTGTCCTGCATTGCTACTGGGGAAATTTCCAGAAGCAATATGCCTTTATTTCTCTCTCTGTTCATCTGCCCAATGAGCACTTGAGACATGCAGAGTTGTCCTTGGGGGTAGCCTATCTCTGAACCACTGGTACAGAGAGTAGGTCATCCCTGAGAAACTAAATGTCTAAACAGAGAGCGTCATCAGCGTTTGTGGTTAGGGTTACCAATGGATAGAAGTCATAAGCATAACAATTTCCTCTTGACTATATTTATTCAGTTATCCCTAGAATTCTAAAAGTCTAAATTTGGCATGCATGAATTCCACCAACATTTGTTGAGCACTGACAACAGGTATACTATTATGCTAGTTTCTGAGAGAAATACCAGATAAGTAAAAAAAAAAAATCAATCCTTAGCTCTCAGATCAATAATAATCTCGATGAGAAAAGCTGAAATGCTGTAAAGCAAGTACAGCATATTTCTAAGGCACCATATGGGCAGTTAATGGTATGACCTGAATTGTATACCAACATACCTAAGTCCTGAAGCAACATATCACTAGGGAAAAATCAGCACCGAGTGGCAGTAGTTAGACATGTCTCTTCCTAGAGATGGCTGTCTCATCCCACCTTTTTTGCCTAACTGGATACAATATCATCTGTCCAGTTTTGATTGAAATGAGGAGATACCTTTTTTGAAAAGAAACAAAACGCATTTCTTGTCCCCATCATAGTTTCTATCCTATCTGAATCAGAGGTTGGGAATTGGGGTTAGCATTAATAATGTTTAATTGGCTCTCTAAGGAAAAGCACAGCAGAGTAAGGGATAACAAGTTCCCTGGGAAAGTGGTATAAGCAAGCAAGCCCCTCTTCCATTTATTTAACACCTCACCTCAACATCTCACCAGATGATTCAGTTTTTCCCTATGGGCAGATACATTATCATTGGCCAGTCCCATTCTGATGTCTCTGAATTTGTTACGCACTGCTGTCTTTTCAGATGGCTGCCCGGGGCTCTGCTTTGGAAATGGGCGATGTACCCTGGATCAAAATGGTTGGCACTGTGTGTGTCAGGTGGGTTGGAGTGGGACAGGCTGCAATGTTGTCATGGAAATGCTTTGTGGAGATAACTTGGACAATGATGGAGGTGAGTCATTTATTAAATGTTCATATAAGAAAGGAATATCCCAGCCTCTAGCACAGTGATGACCAATCTGACCAAAAGGGGAAGTTAGGAATCCTTGGTTTAAACAATATAAGGTCATACTATGTTTTGGATCTCAATTCATTGATTATTTACTGTAATCAGGCAATACTCCAAACTCTTTGCATGTATTATATGCCATTTCATGTTCACAATAACACTATAAGGTATAGGTAATATTTTCCCTATTATTAAATGGAAAGACTAATGCTTGGAGTGAAAATGGTAAGTGACTTTTCCAAGATCACACGGCTCAAAAGTGCCAGAACCAAGGTTCCAATTCAAGGCTATATGACTTCAGTTTCTCTTTTCTTAATTGTTACAACCATGCCAACTCCCATACCTATGGCATTATATTATGCTATATAAAATCCATGTGCCAGCGTCTAAACTGTCAGATGCTGATGTAGCTTGCACTGTACACTCTATGAGGTAGTTATCTTTATTCTTAGTTATTTAGGGCTCCCTCTTGTGTCTTTACCTTTTAGTAGCACTTTATATCTTTCAAAGGACATGGCATCAAGACAATTCACAGTAGAAATTTTATATTTAATTCAAGAGCTGCACATGTTTTAAAAAGCCATATGTGGCTCTGAGGCCTCAGGGCAACCGCTTCTATTTTAGTCTAGCAAACAAAGTCATCTAATACATGGTACAATCAGCCTCAAAACAACCCAGATCACTCCTGAATGAGCCTAAAACAATAAATCCTTTTACTTTCTAATCAAGAAAACATGAAATTGACAGGAAAAAAATATTTCTAATTTATGTATATTAACTTGAAGTATGTTATTAAATTTAACTCCTCAAGGTTTCTACTTGTGCCTAGACAATTATATATCTTGTCATTTGAGCACGTAGGGCTTAAAACAATAAGGTTACAATCATCATTTAAGCACAAAATTGGGCATAAAAGTGTCCTCTTTTATTGTTCTAGCTAACAGTTTGCCTTGAAAAGTTATAAGACCTTATGAATTTTAAATAGAAGCAACTTTCTCATTAAGAGCACAGGGCTTTGAAGTCAGAATTTCTGGATTCAAATATGAGCTCTGCTATGTACTTCTAGCTGTTGGGTTTGGGAATAGTTTCTTGCTATCTCTGTGCTTCAGTTCCCTTATCTTCAAAATGGGGCTGATAATAATAACTGTTTAATAGAGTTGTTATAAGTATTAAACAAGATAATTCATGTGAACTACTTGAGAGATGATAAACTACACCAATCACCACTCTATCAACACACATTTACATACACACACACCAAGGATAACAGACCATTTTCTGAAGAGACTATTCCTTCCTATCATTTTTTAATATAAATTTATTTATTTTAATTGGAGGTTAATTACTTTACAATATTGTATTGGTTTTGCCATACATCAACATGAATCTGCCTCAGGTATACACATGTTTCCCATCCTGAACCCCCCTCCCCCTTCCCTCCCCATATTGTTTGGGAGGCCAGAGTGAGATTTTCAATTAAATGGTACACTGATCAACTTTTAACTTGCCTTTTATGGTTCACCAAGATTCATTTTTTTACAGGACTCATCCTCTACACCCATCATTCTCAGTCCATCATTTAAGTTCCAACTCATGTATGGTGTATCATATACACCATACAATCCAGCACTTAATTATATCCTGTCTATGTTGTTTTCTTGTTACATATTAAGTGTGACCCAGAGTCTATTTCTTTAAGTTTGTTTTTGGCCATACCACATAGCATGTGGGATCCTAGTTCCCCAACCAGGGATCAGACCCACACCTGCTGCATTGGAAATGCAGAGTCTTAACCAGTGGACCACCAAGGAAGTCCCAGAGGCCATAGTTTGGTGCCAAATATAATTACTAATAATATTAGCTCACTTGTATTGTGTTTACAATGTACAAGGCACAGTGCTGAGTCCTTTATGTGAATTATTTCACCTAATCTCCATGAGGTAGAAACTACTATTAACTCTACTGTACAAATTAGGAAACTGAGGCACCGAGAAGTTAAATAAAATGCTCAAGATCATATGGAAAGTAAATGATAGAGCCAGAGTGTAAACCTAGGTGGTCTGCTTGTTTACCAAAAGGATTGAAGGTGTAGTAATAGAAATTTCTAAATTGATATATTGATTCAAATGATATGCTCAGAAAATACTTTAACAACTTATGCAAGTAGAATTTCTGACTCAGTGTTGAGCCACAATAAGTTTCCTTCCTTAATAATATACAGCTTTATTTTAAAAACATAATTGAATGTTTAATTATCAAGCATTTTTTGTGGCCTCAAGTTTACCTCAGGGGAGTCAAAAATGTTTAATGAATGGATTGATTAAATAGTAATGCAATAGTGGGTTATCAAATTTCAATATCTGTGGTATATATAGATACAAAAGGTATAGAAGATGTTGCTGAATCTGTTTTGACCTGTGAACATTTCTTTAAAAATGTGCATCTATGTGAGAATCAAAAATGAAAGACCCCAGAGAGACGTTGGGGGGTGGGAGGTGGGAGGGAGATTCGGGATTGGGAGCTTGTGTGTACCTGTGGTGGATCCATGTCGATGTATGGCAAACCCAATAGAGTACTGTAAAGTTAAATTTAAAAATAAATAAATAAATAAATTTAAATTGAGACATTTTTCCAGTATGTGAGGAGTTCATGATAAATTTTGCCTTTCCAAACCTTTACCTAGAAATGTGTATAGTTGAGCTAATTTCCAGGTACATATTCCTCAAGAGCTCTGTGTATTTTTTAAGGAACCGTAATGTTTGTTTCACATTCATTTTTCTGACAGATTTCATTCTTTTAAAAATTACTGTGATTAATTCCTTTAATTTTCCAGTTGGTTTATGATTCTCCAAGTTGAGTATGGGTTATTTCTATAAATGGACATGTGTAATCGTAAAGCAGTGTCTCTGGCTCTCAGGGACCTATGAATTAAATGAAGCTCATTTTTGATTTCTGCCTCCTTTTCTCTCTCTCCTTCTGTCCCTTCCTAGGATTCAGGGTTTTCACCTTTGTCTTGCCCTCATCCAAGCCTAATCTCTGACATTTGAAATTCATTTCAGCTGAAGTCACCTTCACGAAATGACAAGTTTAACTCATTCTCTTACACAGAAATAATCATAGTTAAATCTTTTTATTTTTGGTATAAAAGGCCCTATAACATGCTAATGGAATTTCAGGTGCTAGAGTTTTGAGTACAGATTTTTTTAGTCATGACCTTATTCCTTATAATGATACCATATTGTAAACTGCTGTTTTAGTTGCCACTCAGGAGGAGACAAGTTTCTAAGAAACTTTCAGAAACTTCTAAAAAGCTCTAGAAAGGAGCACTTTTGTTTTCTCAACTGAGACTTAAAACAAAAACAGGAATTGCTGCTTCTATGCCTAGAGTTGTCATCCTGGAAATTGTTCCTGCATTGAATCTAATTTAGCAAATGTTTATTGATAGCCAATTGTATGCAGTTATAACTACTGCCCTAGCTGTAGAAAAACCACCCATTTTTCTTCTAAAGTACATATTGGGTAAAGAAACTGGGTAGTGAGTAGCTGACTGATAATGAATGATTTTTATAATTCTAGATCTCGGAAATATCTCTCAGGATGCCAGCAGGTATAATAAAATGGTCTTGTGAACAAGTAAATTTGGAAAATGATGAGATAGATGAAGGGGAGTCCCTTCCCCCAACTAGAGCTCTCACAGGGGAAAATGTGTATAGTATTTCCCAAATTTACTTCATTATGAAATTTTATAATTATTATCATCAGTAGTAGCAGTAGTATAGCATTATTCCCTGGAAGAGGAGGACTAGTGTTCCTTGGTTGGGGAACGGTTTGGAAAATGCTAATCTAGTCCATGAAAATATATTTTTCTGTCTTTTTAGAGAGCTCTTTTATTTCACTCTTTTTTTTCTTTTCGGTTTGGCCATGCCTCACGGCTTGTGGGATCTTAGTTCCCGACCAAGAATTGAACCCAAGCCCCCTGCAGTGAAGCATGGAGTCTTAGCCACTGGACTGCCAGGGAATTCAGAGGGCTCAATTATATTAGTGTGTATATATTTATTATTCAGAAACAGAAAAGCTGCTCTTTGAATAGTGATAAATGGATTCCTGTTTATAAGTTTCATTACGTAAAGCGTGCCTGTATTTCACTTGGGTACTGGTGAGGTTTTAGAGGGCTGGGGTCCTCTAACCTGCATGGGATGAACCCTCACACAGGGTACTTACTCAAGGATAGTGTTGAGTATTTCTTCTGGAATCTAAAGCGAGAAGTAGGAACTCGCAGTTCCCGTTTATAGATGACAGATAACTTGTCCAATATGCCACTTAGAGAGTTTTTGTAACATGCTAGCCACTTTTTTTTAAGGTGATGAGATTTTTTTTTTTTTAAACCGCTTATTTGAGATAATTGTAGGTTCATATGCAGTTGTAAGAAATGAGACCCTGTATTCCTTTCATCCATTTCCTCCAGTGATAACATGTTGCATAACAGTGTTATAGTTTCACAATGAAGAAATTAACATTGATACAATCAGCAATCTTATTTAGATTTCCAAGCGTTTGCGTACACTTGTGTGTGTGTTTAGTTCTGTGCAGTTTTATCATGTGACAGTTCATGTGACAATCACAGTCAAGGTACTGAACTTCCTTCCAAGGATCCCTGATCCCAGCTGATCATAGCCAGCTTTCTCCCAGCCTCCCACCTTCAACTCCTGACATGGCTGCATAGCTGGTGGACCACAGAGGGCATCCATGAGTGCCTGACCCTGAGTCCTGGCTCCTCTCATTCCACCCTTGACTTTTCTCTGGGGATTCACATTCTGTTCTTTCACATACACAGTTCTCCTTTTCTTTCCTTAGTATCTAAAATTAGAGTTATTAGGCTTTTTTCTTTTTAAAAAAGTGTAATTTTTAAGAAAGAAAATCGGATCACACTATTATTTTGGAAGTGTGGAGTTCGGTTATTTTCACCTCTCCAGCTCTGTTTTGAGCTTGCCTTCATTTTTGGAGGTTTTTTTTGCTGACCTCCCACTAGCTTGACACCAGAGCACACACGAGGAGGCTGGTGGCGACTTAGGAGATAAACGTAGAGATTCCTGCACACCATTCCTTGAATTCATATAAAGGCATCTTTACTTCAGCATCTCTGAGTGCTGTACTAGCTTTGGTTGCTGTGGTGCTAAACATACTCCCAGAGCCCTTGGGATTTAATTCGCTGCCAACTAGAAGCTGTCAGTGCACCTAGGGATGCAGGGAAGCATAGCACATACATTTCTATGAATCACAGTCATGTCAGAGGCTATATACGTTTAAGGGAAAACTCCAAAACTGGAAACAGTGAAGTCTTTTGAAATCTCTATGTGGGATACAGGTAAAAAAAAAACCAAAGAACAGAATTATGGAACAGTTAGCCAAATGTAGATTTTGAGGCATACTCCTCATTCAGGGTCTTTGAACTAGCTGTTCCCTCTCTGCCTGGAAAGCTTTTTTCCCAGAATTACACCTGGCTTGGCTCCTTCCCTCCCCCTTCTTTACGTCTCTGAGCAATGTCACCTCTCCCCTGCAGTCCTCCCTGATTAAATTTTGACACCCAACCCCATCCCACTTTCCTTACTTTTTCTCCATCCCACTTTGATCACCATCTAATGTGGCCTATGTCTTATTTATGTATTCTTTCCCCCCTGGTAGAACGTGAACCTCCCGAAGGCAGGAATTTTTGCCTATTTTGTGCACTGCTCTGTCCCTAGCATCTTATAGAATAGTGCCTACACATATGAGTTAATGGATATTCTTCAGATGCATGTTTTCAAGAGTAAAGGTTTAAGTTGTAGGACACAAAGGAATAATCATATCTGTGCAGGTCATCTCCTGATAAAGATACTCATTTAAAAATGTTAAGTCAGTTTAGTAGAAGTGTATACTTTCCTTGCCTACGTAGAACAAGTTTCTAGCAGTGACTTTTCTGTTGGAAAATGATTGACTTTGGGGGAGCTCTTGCAGATGTAAAGGAAATTAACCAGCCGATCTAGGTAATTGAACCTTGCAAACTACCCTGGAAGTGTTTATCCTTCTGCCAAACTGAAGCATGAGTTCAGTGTTTGCATAACCACCTGTGTAATTACTCACATTAGCATTCCAGCATGTATTCGGTGAGCTACACTCTTCAATTTTGCAATGAAAGTATTTGCACATGTTGGCTGCTACTGTGCAAAGTGGGTTTTTGTACATTGTGGAAGCCTGTGTCACTGTTTTGATCTGGGGGGTGTGGTCTAGGGGTGTAGAGCATTTACTTTCTGGGTGAAAAGAGAATCCATGATGGAAGCAAACTTTTGGTTTCAGTTTTTCTTGGGGGCTGTTTCTGTTAGTTCTAGGACTGGAAAAAAATAAATATTGCTCTAAAACTGAACTGAAGTCGCTCAGTCATGTCCAATTCTTTGCAACCTCATGGATTGTTGCCTGCCAGACTCCTCCGTCCAAGGGATTTTCCAGGCAAGAGTACTGTAGTGGGTTGCCATTTCCTTCTCCAGGGAATCTTCCCGACCCAGGGATTGAACCTGGGTCTCCTGCATTGTAGGCAGACCCTTTACCATCAGAACCACCAGGGAAGTAAATATTGCTTTAGGGATACTTTATATAAATATATTGTGGTTGAAAAAATACAATGTTGTTTGTACAGCAACATTGTAGGGTAGGGTGGGGTTGGAAGCTTCTGGGCCAGATGAAGGTCTGGTGGTTTGGGGAGCAGTTTGGAGGGAGACACTGGCTGGGGAGCTAAAAGGGGATGTAATGTGGCTGGAAAAGGCCTTCTAGGGGAGATGCACTGTCTCCCACCAGTGCCCGTAGGACTGGGAGCTCTGTGGTGTGGCTGTATGGATGCTTTCTGTTACCTGGCCCTGTATGAGTTGAGAAAGTTAGGAGAAAGCAGAAACACTAATTCGGAAAGTTACGTGGACCCCAATGTTCACGGAGGCATTGCTGACAATTGCCAGGATACGGAAGCAACCTAAGTGCCCATCGACAGATGAATGGATAAAGAAGATAGAGTGTGTCTCCACAATGCAGTATTACTCGGCCCTAAAAAAGAATGAAATAATGCCATTTGCAGCAATATAGATGGACCTGGAGATGATCATGCTGAGTGAAGTA